>VZSE01007658.1:37158-115247 GCA_013398275.1 Promerops cafer | reverse complement strand
GCGCCGCCGGTGCGCGGATGTGCGGGGGCTAAGGCGGCGAAGGGCGGGGGGGTGCGAGGGACCCGCCGGCGGGGCTGCCCCGCGCATCCCCCGCTGACCGGGAGCGCAGGTGCCCACCCGCGTCCAGCCCCGCGCGGTGGGAGCGGCGTTCGGAGGCTGCCAGGGAGCGGAGCGCTGCCCCGGCTGGCCTCGCACCCTCCTCTGCAGGAGCGGCCGGGCAGGTGCCGCTGCCGCGGCTCCGCCAACGCAGCCGTTCTGAGCGGCCGGAACAGGGTAATGGGGGGATTGTACTCCAGCCGTTTTCAGCCCTTCCAGCCTTCTTCGAGACGAGGGCACTAGGGCACCCCATACTGCTGCCTTCGGACGCTACAAGAAAACGCGAGAGACAACTGTCATCTCCCTACTCACTGGCGGGGTGAAAGACCATCTGCTTCCAGAAACAATACTGACAACTAGAAAGTAATATGTGCTCCTGGCCAGTGTTTGCTTAAACGTCTGAGATCTGAAACCGAGCCAGTAACAGTGATACACTGCCACTGTGAAAAGCACACCACCAATAAGCAACTATGAGGAGGATCTTCTCTTGGTAACTTTTGAGTTAGCATCTGAGGAAAAAGACTGGAATTGTATCTCTGTTCCTGCTTTATATTAACTGTACTGGACCCAAGATCCCTAAGGGCATTTTCACTGAAAAGAGCAATAAAGTGTCCAGCATGAACTCTAAACTGTAGAACCAGATAGTCACTGGCAACAGTTCATTGCAACATTTAGTTTTATGCTTTAAAAAACCCCACAAAATTATTATTATTATTATTCTGGAACTGGCCCAGCCAGGTGAATGTATTTATTTTAAAGCACAGCAGAACAGGTTGATTTTTCTTGCCAGCATTTTGGGCTTGATTACACTTGAACCCAGACAAAAAGTAAAAGATTATGTGTTGACTGTGCTATACATTGCACAAAAACAACCTTCTCAATTCCCAAGTTCAGGTATAGATATAGGCTCTAAGCAAAAATCTGATGCAGAAAACCTACTTTCTCCTGTGTGTTCACCAGGCAATTGCCACAGCACAGCACCCCCAAGCAGTTTCAGATGCCTTGTAGGCACCATGGCAGATCTTAGTTGCAAAAAGACAGCTGTACACAGCTGTATGGTAACAATTTCTCACATGCACAGAAAAGCTGCATTATAACACTAAGAGAAAGGTAGCTATGCTACCTCCAAGAGGTCTCATTTGTAGGAAAAAAATGGGTTTGGAAATAACAGATTTAATCTAGAAAGAATTCTGCCAGTCCCTCCTGAGTTATGAGGTGGCTTGTTATCAGGTAGAACTTCACCTGTGCTTCAGAACCTACACTGAAGCCTGTTTGGCAGTGGTAGACAATCTCTCAGGAAGCAAATGCTGTGCTGCTCTATGATCTAATGAAGTACATAAATAAGTGACTAATTGCTAAGCCAGGTAGCATGTGAGCGAGACTAGCTCTGGCACGTTACAGTATTTTAGTTCTAATCTCTGCTCAGAGCACACATTCTCCTTTACCTACTCCGCCAATTGCATGACTACTGTTTGCTTCAGGGAGAGACACCACTGCAGCCAGATGGACTAGAGACAGGAGTTCTTTTCAAGAGCAAAGACCTAAATACTAAGGTATTAATAAATTAATTACTGTACTTAGTTTACATGATGGGAATGCTTTGTTTGAGACGGTTCCTAACTCCTGATATTGGAGAAAGATTACTTAACCTATGCCAGTCTGAAAATTAGCTACCAAATTTTATCAGCCCTCAAGGGAAGAAGACTTGTTCTAAATTAAGGGCAGCTGAACAGCATTAGCCTCCACTCTGGAGGTGCCAAAGGCTGTACAGCTGGGCACAGACAGCATCAGAAGAATACATTAAAGCAGAGACCACGAGGAGGCCTTTTGAAAAGCCAAGGAACGTACACTTCTCCGTTTTCCCTCCCTGTCTCTTTTTCTGCCTTTACTTTAATTTCCCTAACTTCCCTCTTGCTTGCTATTTGAGGTTTGGAGTGATTGCTCCCTCCCAAGAGCTAATGCAGAGTCCTGTCTGTCATCCCTGCGTCTCCTCCTCCCCTTGCTGCTGCTGAACTGCTCAGAACAGCGTGCATCATGTTTTCCCAGCAGCACAGGAGGAAGTTGTCCTGCTGCTGAGGGGACGAGGAGCAATCCTTCCCACACCTTCTCTGTGCAGCAGAGCAGCTGACACTCGATTTGTTCTGAACACCTGCCAAGTTACGAGTCCCCTCGTTGTACTGCAATGTTATCTGAGGCCTTTCATGGTCTCACTTAACAAACGTGACTATCTGATGAAAACCACCCAATATACTCAGGCTATTGGCTGCTGTTTTCTAGGAAATGGACATCAAGGGGAATGTGAAATGGCATCATTCTTTTAAATAGCAAGATATAAATGCTTGAAAGAAAGCAGCATTCACTATGAGATTAAATGTAATTGCAGTAACTCACAAAGGAAATGCTTGTTTAAAGTTTTAATTTGCTAGCAAAAGATGCTGCAGAAAATCATGCTTGTGAGGGAGGTATGAACTCATCAATCAAAGAAAGATCTGAGTGTAGGACGGGAATCATAGAGTCATTAAGGTTAATAGGGAAAATACATCTAAGATGATTGACTCCCAACTGTAAACCCCCCACTGCCAAGCCCACCACTGAACCGTTCATCAGAGTGCCACATCTACATGTAACCACATGAGTTAACCCACTTGATCATCTCTTCAGCACGTGGTGATGCAGTCACACCTCATCTCCTCAAGTGAGGGCAGGGATAGCCACCAGCACTACTCACCCAGCAAGTTGCAACAATTCACCTTTGAGATGCAAGGGGTACTGGGGTATTTTTACTTCCAAAGCTGAAGGACTTCCCTGCCCATGAGCCAGTTCTTTGGCCAGCTGCCTCAGTGGAAGAGAAGGAATCTATTTCAATTAGTTTCATTAAAATTCTTTGTGTTACAGCAGCTTGGGAACAAGACATTAGTGCTACTTCAAAAATTCAGACAAGGGTACAGCATAAAATGATAAGACTGGCAACAGACAAGAGGGTAGAAGACAACTGGAGGAATAAACTGCTGCTTGCTGGTCACAAAGAATCATTTCACACTAACAGTGGCAATGAAAGTGTGTGAAAATCCCCATTGGGATAAGGAAAGAGAGAATCTGAGAAAGAAGATTAGATTGTGGTAGAGTAGGAAGCTAGAGTTTCCCTCCCTTGAATTGCCTCAGCCACTTATTATTTGTTTCAATACTTCTCTGTGAGCCACTAATTGTCGCAGTGGGATCTTTCTGCTTCATTTCCTTCTCTTTGTGAGAGCAGGCGTCAACACTGCAAAGAGTTAGAAATCTGCAGCCTAGTATACAGAAGACAATGTCCAATTTGCAACATGTCCAGCATAGGTCAGTGGCACAGTTAAGCCTTGGAAAGTGGCTTTTATACAAGCATTAAAGATCTTTGGGAAAAAATACCACTATTGCAAAACCCAAAAACAAACAGAAAAAAAGAAAGACGGGAGATTTACAAGTTTTCTCTTCACCCCTTGATCTGTTACTCTTTAAGCAGGAGTACTTAGTAGAAAGAGTACATGTCACCAAAGGAAAAGAATAGTACCTAACTCAGTTGCAGCTTAGGTATCCCGAGCAGCAGCAGTGTTTTGTAGTTTACACTCAAACTGTTCTCAGAAAAGCCTGGCTTGTGTCCTCATCCATGCCTTTCCCCAGTGCTAGATCAACGGAAGGCAAGTTCCAGGAATGGCAGTTCCCTAGGACCTGCAGCTGCTCTGGTCTCTGGCCACTGCCTCCTTCTTAAGGAAAACTTCTCAACAGCACAGCAGGACAAGTTGACTTTCTAGCCAAACAAAAGAAGGACTTGCCCCTCCCTCCTCCATACCAAGAATTTCTCTTTGGTCACACTGAAGGACTCCTCCGTGTTCCGGATAAGCACCTGCCAGGCCATGTACAACTACACAGACCACATCCTTTGCTCAGCAGTTGCCTTTATGTGGACATACTCTTTACTTCCATTGCCTTTTGCTCATCACCATCTTTAGTCCTTTAGAGCTAGTATTACAAAACATATGTCAAATAACCTGCCTACACATGTTTTCTGCTTAAGCCTCCCTTTTAAAACACATTCACAGCAGAAAATATGAGTGAAAGAAAAGCAGATCACACAGATTTAGGTGAAGCAAAAATAGATGTTTAGGAAAACATGGGGGTCATTCAACTGAGTGACCTTTTTAGCTTGTATTTCTTATCTTTACTATCTAACAGCAAGACTGGAGACCTACAGCACACACATCATGTGCTGTTTTACATTTATTTTCCTTTGGTGTTTCTCAGCTGTATAATTTAAACCTTCTTTCTTTTACTGTATCTGTAACTACAACATATTCTAATATTTACAAATGGAGAGTGACTTGGCACAATACTGAGTGCAATCTGCCTGCCATCAGAGAGGCGTTCTTCAAATGGACCTGCCCACTGCAAGAGCTGGGAGACCTGAACTGTTTGTTCAAAACCTAACTTCCTCTCAAAATAGCCATGCACAGCTGAAGGTCTGTTGAAAACTGTTAAACAACTGGATATTTAGACCAAAACATTGGTTAGAACACTTTTAGGGAACAACTAGATATGCCATGGTAAGTGGGAGCAAAGGGTACCCAAGGTGTTCAGAAACAAGCAGCCAGAAAGCAAGGCACTGTGCTAGGCAGCAAGCCTTAATCCTGCCATGGAAAAGAGGTAGGAACCTAACTCTTGGAACTTAGAAATAATCACAGATTTCAGCATTTTTCACAAGTTAGAAATGCAGATGCTCAGTCACCAACAAACTTTGCCTAAGATATCTTTATTTCCTCTGGATGCAAAGGGATAATTACAAAGACCTACGATTAAGACTGAGAACATCCTAGCTGACTGAGTATTCTAACTGAAAAGGACCTGTGGGACAAAGAATGGGATATGCTGAAGAGTAGCTACAAACACCAAATTCCCTCAAGATGCTCCTGCATCAGGGATTTATTGACAGGAAAGCATTAGTACCAGTTCTTGCAGTGCAAACACATAGTGCTGCCTGCTGCCATGGGCAGATGTGGCCAGAAGCTTCCAGTAAGAAGCTCTAAGACAGGACAACCACCTCCATTCAGCACCACAAAGATGGGGGGGAGAACCCACACGCTGGCCCTCCTTGCTCCACAGTTCCTCTCTCATCACAAATCTGTGTGTTTGTCCCCATGCTGGAGCTCTGCAAATGAGGCTTCTAAGCAGTGTGAGAATAACAGGATGATACTGAGGAAATTATTCTTGAGCATGAGCTTTGACCCTTCTGGGCAGTGAATATGAACCACATGGGCTGGACAAGTCCCTGGCACATTAGATGCCTTTGTGAAGTTATTTGCTGATTCAGAGGTGTGAAACTCTAAAAAACATTGTGGAAGCAATGGCACTGCTTGTGGTACTGAAACAGCATGGATTCCTCCTGGGCTGTTACGACTCCATAAATATTGACTTTGGATAAACCTTCTAACAATATTCTGGTTGAGTTTTTTTATTTTTTTTCTTTTTCCTCCCAAGTGGATTCCCAGAGCTAATTTACTTAAGGCAACATACATGACACAAGAATAAGCTCTTTGAACAGTGATGCAATTGCTTGGTCATGAAATGAAAAAAATCTGGATTTTGATTGACAGTTGGAATTCATGCTGTTTGTTTGATTTACTCCAGATTCTTTGTCACCTCAGTACTATTCCTGCCAACACATGTCAGAACACTACTGATTATGGGCTGAAATACTGTTTTAAAGGGCTTTTTTAAATTTTAGACTTACCAGTTTTCCTTCCCCTTCCATAGGAGCAATGCAAATCTAGCCATGAATTTTTTTTTTCTTCAAGAAATCTCAGCTACAACTAGCCTCATGCAATGCCTCTTTCTTTTCTCATCTGCAGTATGAAAATTAAAACAGCATAATTTATTTCCATAAAATCATTCCTAGGCAGTACATTAGAAGTAGGTCTAATATACTTTAGGAAAATACCATTATTTTTCACTCTGTGGCTTGATTGCAATTGCTTTAGTACACTGCTATACCAGTTTGCAGTCACAACTGTCACCAAATGAGCACAGCACACATTTCTCTCAGTGTTATGCACAGGAAAGCCCTGATCCAGTACAAAAGTGTCAGGATGCTACAGTGAAGATAAGTACATGGAGGAAGTGATTGTTTCCTCGCTTTGGAGACAGAATCAGACATTTCTTCTGCTAGAAAAGCTCTTCAGTGTTAAATGTTCCTATGTGTTAGCCTGAATTAGGCCCAAGTTTTTGTATTTTATTCTCAACAGAACAGGTTGGAAGAAGAACCAAGAAAATAATGAGGGTAGACTGTAACTATATCTGAGAAGACAGGAGCTTAAATATGATTTAAGGCACTTCACTATACTGTCCCTTGGCAGTGGCATGTAGAGCTTGGTGGACTCGAGCAATATTTCCAGGAATGCAAGTCAAGTATTAATATCTAAGTTTTACTCATTATTTCTTGCCCTTTTACTCCAGTATGGACCACTGCCCCTATATCAGACACACACGCACAGACTGAACTCACACATCTAGCTTGGAACAGAGGTTGTTTCCAGACAGTTCTTCTCTTTAACATTACCTTCTTTCCTGATTTACTGATTCTTGGCTGAACTTAAAATTACCTGAAAACCATTGCCCCTGAGAAAATCTTTACTCAAGTACTTGCTGAAAGTGTAACCTGAAGAACAACATCCAGAGATCCAGACTCTGTGCTATGGCTCTGATCAGACACTTGAAAGCAAGTCATTGGCAGGAACACTCCTATCAGCTTCTTGTCATGCTGTCTGCTGGCAGCTTCATATTAATAGCTTAACATTTGTATCAGCAACTCAATCAGGATATTAATTTGAAGCAGAAGAGAGTTGTTTACCAAAAATAAATAAAAGGCCTATGGATTATCTAAGTAGTGAGCTATGAGGTTTGTCTTTTTGTACAGTGAACGTGCCTAGATGCTTTTCCCCTGATTCATGGAAACAGTTGGACCACAGGCAACCTGTGTGCTGATCTGCAGGCAAATCTTGTGTCAAAACATTGGTCTATACTGAAAACATTTCCAATGCATGAGGAACAGCATGAAAAACCATTGTGGTGGCTCCCTCTCCTGTACCCCCTGAAAATTATTAGATCTGCATCATCTTTTACTCTCACTGGAGGGTGTGAGCCCTCACAGAGTAAAGATTTCCATTCTGCTCTGAGAAGAAAAAAAGTGCAATTGAACATCGTGTACTGACTGAATTATTAGGTTTTAAAGAGAGAAAAAGGACAGTGGAAAATGGACGTGTTACATTTCCCGTTCTGAAAAGAAGGGGTTTTTAGGATGAAGCATATACACGCAGCATTTCAGGAGGGGTATGTAGGAGTTAGCCTTTTACATAAATGGTCATGGCCAAGACTATCCAGCTGCTCTGTAACACGCTTTCTACACCATGAAAAGTCATCTTTACAGCCAAATCCCTATGAGCACAATGCAAGCAAGATTTCACCCCGTCTTCCATAGAAACAAGGAGTCATTCTGGGGCAGGAAACCAAGACATATTCTATATAACTCAGGAACAATTCCCTCATCTAATAAGCCTAGCCTAAGGTTTGTTCTTGAAAAGTTTACCAGCAGAGTAACTGTAAAAAATCCTAACAGATTTTAATATAATTTCTATGCTAGATATTCACACTCTAAATTCAGCAATATATAATCTAAAAACTACAAGATGCACGATTTCTAACTGTCTAATACTCAACAGTTTAATTTGGTCTGATTAACCACAACTGCCAAAGACTTACTGTACAAAACGCAGTCCTCCTTTTATTTCAGTTTTGGCTCTTAAAAAGCATTGAGATGTAGTGATTTCTTAAAATCCTGTCTTTTTTTCCCCTCTTTATTTATCCCTACTTACAGTAATAAAATAGATTGTCAGTATAGCCTTTTTCCTGTCTTCCTCCAAACACCTGACACAATTAACAGGTATTTCATAGCAGGAAGAGTCTCTACCCTGGAATGATCCAGCACTAGGGATTGTTGAGCTGCATTGAGAGTCTTGGGTGGCACAGCCCATTCAGCCTTCCTGTGTTTCTCTCTCCAGGCTGTGCAGAGCCAGCTCTCTCCAGGTTGCTCCCTGGCCAGGCTCAGCACAAGGACAAGCTGTCAGCAGGAAGCCTGGCCCAGGCAAAGCTGGAATCCCCAGAGCCAAAGACTGAGCCCTGGTTATAATCCCTCCCACCAAGCATTTGTGCTGCAGCTCCTCAGCTGCCTGTTCTCTGCCTGCCTCTGAGGTAACACACTCTGGCCTCTCAAAAAAGCTTTTGACTCTAAAACTTGAATCAAATTTTACTTATTTGTTACAGTGAACTAAAGGGAGGAACAAAGTGGGTAGAGAGAAGAGGGAAGATACTCTATTTAATTTAAGGATTAACATGAGGATAGTATAATAAACAAAACTTCATATGTTGCCTTTCTTTGTGCATGATGTAAGAAGAGCTCACTTCACTTCAAGCAGATGGTCCACAGACTCCAAGCAGTTAAAATAAGGGACAAGCACAGGCAAGCACAAAGGGATGAAGAGGACCAGGGTTTTTGAAACATCCCAGCACAGACTTACTCTAATGCACATACATACTGCATAGCAAGACACCCAAACTCTACTTCACTGATCTGCCTACCCATAAAACATAATCTACATGATATCAGCATGTCCAGCAGGACAATTAGACATGTAATGATGTATTATAGATACACACACATACACACACACACGGAGACTCAGACTGGGTAGCTCATCACATTCTATAAAGAAGTAGATACAAGTACTGTCATAGAAAAAACTTTTCACATGTTGGAAAAGCAATCTAGAGACATTTAAAAAGTGGATGCAATGTTCCTCACTATCTAAATATCTCTAATTCCCTAATTCTTTGAAGTAGGCACCACTAGTTTTTTTTTTCATGAAAAATATTCCCTTATGCCTTTCAGCTGCACAGAGAAGAAGTGTTGAACAGATGCATTTACAGGCACAAAAGAACAAAACCATAACTTTATAGCTCTAGCAATTTTTCTATCTGCAGTGTTTCTGGATATTCACTTTACAATACCTGTAGTTTATTGCAGTTCTGTGGGGTTAATTAAAATCCTTCTACAAAATCAGATAAACAAGAGCAATGGGGGAGGGAAAGTGTGTATTTTATGTACTGTCTATTCATCTCTAATGAAGCCTGCCCCATGTGTACAATCAAACATCTGGGGAAGGCCTGCACTTCAACCAGAGCAATCACTACTCACATTCCAGCTTGAGTAGCTGTTTCTTTTCTTGAATTTTGTGTGTATGTATCCATGCACACATACATGGTTTTAGCACATGTTTCACAAATGAAAGAAAAAAAAGAGGATTTACATGGCCTTTTATTAAGGTAAAAGCCCAAAACATCTTCAGGCCTTAAACTGTAAACAGGTAACATCTCAGAAACTTCTACTCTGAGATTTTATGGGAATGAAGAAGTAGCCTTTTTAAGTTTTATGTAACAGTCACGTATTGACGTGAGAGCAATCAATATCATCAAATAAATCAATCTAAATAACATTTACCCTTTATGTATGTATAGCATCTTTCAATGCATGAGAAGATCTAAGCTGGAATTAAATCCATGCTGAAAAACCATGTGGATTTCAGGCAGCTGGGTGAGACCCTTAGACTGCAAGCAAGAAACAGCTTATATTCAACTCCCAAGCAGTCATTTTATGCAGAAAGATGGGCTCGTGATTGTATAAGAGCTCCTATTCCCCAGGGCTCAAAAGAGCACAGTTTCCTAGTTCTGGTGTCTCCACCTGTCAAGTCATTCATTTTGGTAACTAAATGTTTCTCCTTCTGATGGAATCTGGAATTTTACTCTTCTCAGATAAGCTCAGAATGAAATTTCTTTAGTCACACCAACAGCCTTGGCTCAGGACGTTGAGAGCTATGAGATAATGTTTTATGCCAATGTCACCACTGAGTTAAGAGAATCATACCAATAGGGAAGGCACATGTACTTTTGTCTGAAGAAAAAGAATCTGCCCAGTTCTCCATACACCTTTAAGAGACCAATGCAAAGAGCTATAATGAATGCTGCCTGTTCTGGTCTAATCTGTCAAGTCTGAGCTGCATCCACGGGTGGCAGGAGTTCTGCATCCATGGAACATCTCTGTGCTATGGTTAACACAAAACAGAGTCAAACGTCCTTATTGAGATAGCATTGGTGGGTACATCAGCTGTGCAGGTTAAAAGACAGGCAGTGTGTAAAGGAAGAGAAAAAACTATGGTCACATAAAAGTAGCTCTTTGCATAGGAGATTATCAGATACTTTTACCTGAAGTCCAAATAGATTTTTCATGTCATGCAAATTTTGAAGACTACTTTTGATGGGTCATTCTGTGATAAGATGCTGCAATTCCCTTGATGCAGCAGGATACTACCATATTCTAAAATGACACAACAACCAGTATGAGTTGTTTCTGCTTAATGCCTGTGCTAACAATCTCTGTTTCTACAAAGCAACAACTCTCCAGTCCAGTATCTCAGATAATACACAGTGGTTTTGGTGCTTACATAACTGCCAGGGGGGTTGAAGCAAAACAGATCTTTTCCTATGGGCTTTCAAAATTGTTACAGGTCACTTAGTCATTACTTTCCAAATTTTTATGTTGTTTACTTCCAGAATTTCTTTAGCAATCACTGCATCTTTTGCAGCATTTTGCAGCTCAGATCCAGAGACAACTTAACCAACTCCCTAAATTTCATCTTGCACACTGAAGCATTTGGACATCTTGCATACCTTATGTCATGTTTGCCCTGGATTCAATATACATCTTTAAAAAATATATATAGTTCCAATTATTTTTCTTCAATGGCCTTCCTCTTGAAAGTTTAGTTTAATTTTCTCTTGGAATTAGGGATGTAATTTCAACTCTGAGGAAACTAGAAAGAAACCATCTCTCTCTGTGTTATACAGACACTGTCTGTACAGTCAGTCAGAGTCTAAGCACAGTTTGTCAGCACAAGTACTGAGAGCCAAATCATAAGCTCCACTTGAAGGTGCGGACTAGATGAAAGAAATAGAAAATGCATTACCAATGTCCAGGAATCTGTCAGAGGCTGAGAGAGATTTTAAATCTTAACTAGCACAATGCTCTGCTTCCCATGCTCCTAGGGCACTGTGTATTTGGGGATTTCAGGTTACAATGGGTTGTTGGCTGGAGAGGCAGTGAAGCCAGAGCAGCCTGGCTCTGCACAGCTGAGGGTCCTGACACATCCTCGAGATGATCTGCAGAAGGAACTCTGAGTCAACTACAATGGTTGTTTTTCTACCTGTACAAACTCACAGTTCCCCAGTATGTGCAATGAAGAATATGAAGCTGTTCAGCCAGGGCATTTGGGTTTGGACGAGACAATCCTCTGCATACTTGGAGATCTAGAGAATTTCCTGACAGATTATGAAATGATTAGTTGGCCAGAGATTCACTTCTGGGCCCATTCAGTACGAAGACAAATTTTATTCCCTTACAATGTCTGACTGGACCTGGACAGAAAAGCTGGGGGTTTTAATCCCTAGGGCAAAGTTGATAGGCTTGAGATAATGGATTTTCTAAAGAAGTTAAAGTTATGGTGAAAAATTATAAGTTTCTTGTTTGGTTTTTTCCCTATACTTTCCTGGTTTTCCCACTTTTGTCCTACTATTTCCTCTAAAAAGATAGGGGTTGGGGGGAAAGGAGGCTGCAGAAGGAAGAGAGAATGAAAGTGATCCTCTCCTTCACTAGCTTTCATACATTTAATACAATCCGTTTAATAGAAGATAGTGATTATAAAGAAAATACGTAAGAGCAAAGCCAGCCTTTTTCTAATTGCTAAGATAACCCAAATGTAATCCAGAGCAGTATCAAGATTCAAACTGTAAAGTACAATTCATCAAAGTAATGAAATGCAAATAGTCAGAGATTTTAGAATTCCAAGATTACTGTTGGCACAAGGTAACACCAGACTCTAAAAGATCTCCTTCAGCAGCAGGCAGAAGAAAACTTATCACAAACTTTTGATAACCAAAAGTTAATAACCAAAAAATAATGAGGCCTTTTAAACTTTGCTGACATCAGATAGAAATATCTGAGGGAAAAAAAGAAAAAGAAAGAAAAAACCAAACCTAAACAAAACCTAAATACAAATGATTTAGAAACATTTCTGCTTGATAGTCACAGTAGAGTGATGTACACCATATGAAGGAGTTTAGTGCTCTTCCTTTGCCAAGAAACCTACAGCCTCCTCACTTGTTTCACTGTGAAGATACATGATAACCCAGCAAAGATCATCTGTGGAGCCTTGCACAGGGCAGAGCAAGATTAATGGTCATGTGCAGAAATCTTCCTGAGATATTGCTTAGCTGACTAGGAAAAAATACAACACAGGACTCAACCTGCTCTAACAGACCCTGCAGCAGCATATATGTTCTCTATGTAACCTAGAATAGCTTACAAAATACACATTCTTGAGCAATTTACTGGCCCGTACTTTATCAGACAAGATTTGGAATATGTATTACTTAGAAGCTATTTCCCAAGGACAGCTTTTCACCCAAGGTCGGTCCTGTCTAAAAGTTTCTTTAGATGCTGTCTAAAAGTTTCTGCCAGCTCAGCTTGAACAACCAGTACTCTGCTTGAAACAGAAAAAAAAAAAATAGAAGGTCCTAGTTGAAAGCTTTCCAGGGTACCAACATCATCTGCCAGCTCTTGTTTAGTAGTCCCCATTATTTACTCCTGTGATGCTTTTTCCTTTTTCACAACCTACTCTCTCACATAAAGGCAAATGCTCAAAGGAAAATAAAATAGACACATATATACACAGACATATATACATATACACACATATATACATATATACACACACATATACACAGAGGTTATTCCTAATCTTGATGTTGCTGCAACCCTTGTAGTTTTGGAAAAAGGAGCCCAGACATATTTTAATCATGAAAAGCTGATTAGATAAATTTAGCCTGATTTGTTGTTTATATGATAAATTGTTCTAACAGTTTCACCTGCTATGGCACATGGCCAGTACTGGCCCAGAGTGGATGTATCACTTCTAGTTTGCTCACGCTCCCTCCTCAGTATTTATTCCAACAGTCATTCCTTCACTCTCCCTGTTCTTCCAGGACTGTGCATACTCACTGTCACAGGACCATAAACAAGTAAACATTTGAGGCTTTAATATTTGTTTTTAATATTTGTTGTTGTTGATCTTTGTTTTATTTTCAGTCCATATATTTCAGCAGGTTTGTTTCTAACTCCCACACATGGCTTGATGCCAGTGCATTGCTTTAGGAGTCAATAACGTGCTCATTTACCCCTAAGGAAGGGTCACAGAAATGTTCAGCAATCAAAGGGGAAATAGCATCACTTATCCCTTCCTCACAATTGCCAGTCCAGAGATGTGGAGCTTTTTGTCAGATCATAGTGTTCTAATAAGGCTTTCAAAACCAAACCTCTGCTCAGCACTGGCCAAGTAAGCATCTGACCCATTTCTCCTGTCCTCTGACTTATTATTGAAGTTATGATGTGTGAAGATAAAGCTGATCAAAAATTTGCATGGACTTTATGTTCAAGCCAGAAGTTATTTCTCAAGCCCTGTAGTAAAAACATAATGCTAAATATCAGTTGAAGATTATTATATAATAAACTACATTCTGAAATATGACTTGAAAAATTTATACATATTTTGCAATATCCCTAAAGAAAAATACACTATAGGAGCTTAAGTCATCAAGTCAGCCCCTCAGTACCATTGTAAATTGTGCAGCATTATGCCCTACTCAGACATACAATAAAAGCCACTGACAAAAAACACTGATGGAGATGGGCCATTCCTCTGCCCACCTGAATTGTTCCTATACTACATATGAGTAGTACATTTTAGCTTTTAAATCTCAAGGAACAGGAGAAACAGTTTTATTTTGCCAGTAAAACTACCCTACATTTTAGGCTAACTGTTTTCCTTGTCTTCAACAGATATTAAATTCACTTCCAAATTATCCCCTTTCCTGGAACTGGCCTAGATGTCATTAATCTAAGGAGAGAATTTTGTCACAGCTGGAGTTAGTAAGCATCAACTACGGACAGCAAAAAGAAGTAATTCCTAAAAGCTCATGTGCAGACAGTCTGGCACCTAAATGCAGACTAAACTATTTCTATACTGTCCTTTCAATCTCACTGTATTTCTTGTATTTCATCAAAATAGCTATAATTTTCTTAATCTCTTGATTTTTAGGACTACTTGTGTCTCTAATGTCTTTGTTTGTGTCTATGTTATTAAGTTGCCCAATAATTCTACTTCAAAGAATAACCAAACCCGCAGAAGCTATGAATCCTGTAATCACAGAGCCATAGAAAATGCTCATGCCAGGGACTCTAGGGACTTCTCTTCTGTCCCACAGCAGGGTCAGACCTACCTGGCAATTGCCTGTTAGAGCTGTACTTAAAAGCCCAAGTGACAGAGATATTACACACTTCCAAAGAAACAGTACATTATCCCTAACGAAGCATTAGGCAAAGCTAAGTAGAATCTACCTTATTGCCATTCAAGCTCTTTAGTTATTTTCTGATCAAAACTTGAAACCACACACATTATTTTTCCTACTTTGCAGTAGATTTCTAGCTATTAAGGAAAGAAATTTTTTTCTCTCAGTCAAAGAATTTAGCTTTTTGAAAGAGCACTATCACTACTGGAAGATGAAAGGAACATATTTAGACCTTCTGGGAGCTCCAAAATACTGGTTTCTTTCCTAGCATATTTGACACAGCTGTTTCTACAGCAAGCATTGTGTAGTGACCAAGTACAAATGACATAACTCATCTTAACCATGCCAGAATTTCAGAAGTGAATCACTGGCCCTTTTCCTTCTATGCAATTTAGAAATTAATATCTTCTAGATTGTTCTTAATTGGGGTTACTTGTGCACTGGTCCTTTGGCACAAGTCAGAAAAGCATATTGTATGACAGCACTACAGAGTTCTGAGGAGCAGCTGGAACACCTACGAGCTGCAATTATATCTTCTTTCACTTAACTCCTACCCTTTTTCATTCTGGTCAATATAAGGATCAGGACAGAGAAATCACAGATATCAGAGAACTTTGTGCTGGCCATCAGAGCACAAAAAAGAACTGTTTGGGGAGAGCATAAGTACAACAATGTATTTGCACACCCTGCAGTTGAAATTACATGTACATGAGTGAATCCCTCTAATTTTCCTATGTCATGATTTATGATACATGTCATTCTAAGAATGTTAATGATTTCAAGCCTTTCAAGAACCTAAGCAACAAAGAATCATTACCCTGACTGTTTGTAATTCAACCCAACAGATGACAACTTCCTGACAATAAAATGCTCTCTCTGTAGCTATGAATATGTAGAGCAAACAAGGAGAAAAACTGTTCTCAAACCCTGTCCAGTGTTGAAACAAACTGAAGTCATAGACAATATTCTGTAAGACCCAAAAGCCACAGTCACTGGCTTCCATTCCACTCTAGCAAGAATAAACATGTAGTGTTGTTCTCACAGAAACAATACAAGAATTAAAACCCAACTGCATCTCAAGAAATTGCAACAAAACACCCACAGTGATCAGTAAAGACAGCAATAGCACCAGGGAATCAAATTCAGTTGCCCTGAAATTAGTGACAGATACTCAACTGTAGAGCCAGGTTGCAATCCTTATTTGTAATCTTTTAAAAACTGAGTATCTATAACTTGCTGCCCTAAAACACTGTGAAGCTTTAGTGTGTTAATAAGATGAGTTTGAAAGAATAGTTACTTTGTGGAGTTTAAAAGAATACTGTTTAAAGGAAGATGCCTGCTTTTTAAAGACAAACATTTTGATATTATGGTCTTTCAGTAAGAACTGGCAGTATATTGAATGGACTAGGAAATACCCCTAAATAAATGCTTGATATGTGCACTAAATTGAGGGAAGTACGACCAGGAGTATTATTTGTATATAGCATTAATAGAAATACCAGTATGTTGCACTTCAAATGGGATTTTGAAATACACGAATTGCTGTTGTAAATCAGGCTATTAGTCCAGCTAGAGCTGCTATTATATTCCTCCTACTGTGACTAATGCTTTGGAGAAGAGCACAAGAATCCAGCAGTTCTTTTAGCCTCACTGACATCTGACAGTGACAAGTTTTACTGTTCATTGCTTTATTACTCTGGCACAAAAAAAAAAAAAAAGAAGAAGAAAAGCCATTCTAAAAGCAATGCTTTCCAATCTACAAGAATGCTCTGGCCTGTGTCTTATAGAAAAGGTGAAAAGAAACACAGGTGGGCAATTTCAGAGCACACCAGTACAAACACACCAGTCATGCCTTTTCTCCTCAACAGTCACAGTCCTATTTCCCTCTTATGTGTGTCTTTCTGAGACTTGAAGTCACTTTGGTCCCTTTTCATTTCCTCATAATGCATGGGTGTGGCTGCAGCAAATTAAAACATTACAAGCTCGGTATAACTTTCTGGCCCTTTCTTTAGACTCCTACACAGATAATTCGTTTCTCTGATTGCTGCTTAATATTGAACAAATAATTTCATTATTTTCATTGAGTCAATGATACTTCATCTTTTTCCTGTTTTACAGTCAATTTACACAATTGGCTAAAATTATTCCTTCCACTGCACGTTATTGAGCATTTGACAATTGCTCCACATGTTATCATGGTGCCTGTGACTTCATTTTGTATGTGCAAGTCTTAAGCAGTTTTCTCTAGTGCTGTGCATTTCACAAAGCATTTTCAAACTTCTATGCCAGCCCTCTGCCCCATTCAGCTTTCTTCCTTGAGTTTCTTCAAAATGTCATGTTTACAAGAGCCATCTACATTAATCCTGAAATAGTCCTTTAAACACCAGTTTCAATTCACTGCCAGCTGTCTGTATCCTTTTCCCTACAGGATCTTCATTCTGTTTCTTGTCCTATGCAGCATTTATGGAAAATATAATATGCTGTGCTATGATTTGCATTCAAATTGTCAAAATATAACATCATTCCTTGCAACTTCAAAACTCAGAGGAAGTTTCAATATGACCATTTTAACAGTACAGGAAATTACACAGAGTGATCTTTTATTCAAAGCACTTCAGAATGTATGAAGGTGTCTGCAGACTCCCAGAAAGTTCTGTGAGGGCAATCACTCCCTCTTGGCAGCTGCTTCACTGCTTTGTTATTAAGCAACTGGATCTGCATCAACACTTCTGCTTTACTCCTATAACTTCAGATATTTTTCTTCTCTTTATCCTTGTTTACATCAGAGAAATTACTTATTGCTGGTTCAGATGGATGAGACTGCAATCTAAGTGCAGATTGTGCCAAATTCATGCCAGTTCCCAAAATGGTTCTGAACATTTTGTCCTTGGATATGCTGGCAGCAAACCCACATTCATCTGGGATTCTGCTGCAATACTGCTGACATTTAATATCAGCAAGAGATAATTTTCCTAGTATAAACATATATTTTTCTCTTGCCAGATACTAAACTTGTGTCATTCATAACACTAGCAAAAGCCACTTTGCCACAGAACCCATGGGAATGTTTTTGACTTGAACTCATTTTGCCTCCCACTGTTGAAAGGCTTGAAAAGAAGTCAGTGAAATAGAAGGCCAAATTTCTCAATGGTTTAAGTCTGTGCATTTCTGTTGATGGTGTTGATAAGGCCATACATGAGCATGGAACATATTTTAAATTCACATTTCTCCTTTTCTTTTATTAATGCAATACGCTATGGTCATCTTAATTCTAAAATCATACAAAAATTCCTTTGAAGTCAAAGCCCTATGAGTGTGCAAAACTTCTGAAAATGTACTTGAGTGTAAAAGCCAATCCATATTCACATTCTCAACCACAGAAATTTTCCAAGAAAACCCCTACACTTTTAAGACTTGTGTTGTGATTCTCTCAGCAAAACTGAAATCACCACTGCAGACAATGATTCTACAACTACAGTAACTATTAATTCCATCTCACTTGTCCTAGTAGATGCTGAACAGGTTGGAAAACAGCTGCTGAAATAAAAGCCTTGTTTCTTAGGTTCACAGTACTGATGTGGGGATAGTTTTAGCAGAATCAGGCGATGTCATGGGAAGATAAGGTTGTAGTTTGCACCTGAAATGAATGTGCTGCTGTGTCCCAAAACTCCCATAGTTACACTTCTCCTCCTCCTCTGATATTTTAGCTCAGCAGCAAAAACACTGATTGGCAGTTATCAAGAAATCACTGCTTTGCACCAGTCTGAAACAAATGAGCAACCTGAAGTTATCATGGAAGGCCTGTATGCAGTAGCCAGAAAACCTGAAGCCTGTCAAGCTTTGAGCTTGATCTGGAAATTCCCTTATAAACCTTTCTTTCTTTCTTCAGTACACAGCATTGTATTAGGAAAAGCATAACAGATTAAAAAAATAAGTTAAAAAACAAAAATCAACACACAGTTAAAACATGCAAAGGAGAACAAAGGAATGTCAAGTTAATTTTCTTACCCAAATTTGTCACAGCTGCTTGGCTATTTTCAACTACAAATAACAATAATAAATAGTCATGGTGATATTAAGGAAACTGAGTTAATGATGACTCATACATTTTCAAAATATGTTACTAATAGATAAGTAAGTGTTATTTCAGGGAAACACAGACAAAAAGATCATTTGTTTCCAGACCAAAGAAAGCTTAGAATGGCTTAAACACTTTAAAATTTTGAAAGTAATTTTTTCTTGAAGAGGACTAATGAGAGGAACTACAAGACAGGACAATACAACTGGGAATCTAATTCTGCTCCTATTAACAATAGAAAATAGCAGATCTCAGGACTTGCCCTGGTGCAACACTTGCTCAAAGCCAGCTGACTGGCACTAGATCAGGCTGCTCAGGGACCTGTTCCCCCGGCGACAGAAAAACAACCAGTATCCACTGCTCAAGTGAGTCCTGGGAATGAGCTGAGTTCAAGGAAGTTCTTTCCAGCTTTACTATCACACATGAACACTGCTTCCCCAGGATGGGAAAACTACCATTATCATCTAGCTGATCCGGATTGGAAATACAATGAACTTTATATACATATATATTATTCTAAAATTATTATCTTCTTCCAATAAAGTATCATCACATGCTTGGGAACTACACCAACAGTACCAAATACTGGTATCTCTGTAAAAAATCTCCAAATATAATTCTACCTGAGGAAACGCCTGCTTTGATAAATATGAAGATTTGGTAATTATTAATAGAAGTGGCAAGTCAGTGTAAAGATTAAAGTGGGTTAATGAGCCAAAATACTCTGCTCTCCTCCAGTCTTGGCCATTAATTAGTGTGTAATCCTAGTCAAGATATTAGAATACTTAAGAGTAATTCACTGATTATGGAATTGAAAGTCTAAATACTGTGAAACTTCAGGTGTGGAACAACTGGCAATGTAGGAGAAGGAAGCACAACTGATATAGCCTCACAGTCAAGCCCCAAATATGTCATTAATAGAGTTTCTGGAATGCCTCATACCAGTACCTGCAACAGTCAAGAATGTTGGTATGTTCATAAGAGTTTACTCCTGCCTTACAGTCTCCACATGTTCACTTCACAGCTATTGCTTTAAAACTGCTGGGAGACTATCAAGAATATTACAGATATTTAAAGAACAAGTTTCACCATTATGGTTTTGGCTCTTAATCTCTAGGATACTTAAAATGGAAGAAAGAAATTCTTTACCTTCTTGTGAATCACTTTGAGGGGAATGCCAGACAGAATTAAATAATTCTTTTTGTCTCTCTCCATTTCTTTTCTAAGGCTTGTCCAGTCTGATCCTGTCTAAGCAACAATAGAAGTAGTTGCAAAAGGACTGTTAGTGTTATGAACAACTGTCAGTATGTTTGAAAACAACAATAATAACCTACTACCCAGTGCCAAGAAAAATGCTCTTTAAATCTGAGCAGTTACCTGAACTATTGCTTGGCTCTAAAAACAATGTTTTGTTGAAAAAAATTACCACTAAAATTTTAATTACACATTAGTCTCCCACATAATTTATTTTCCATTTCCTTGATTCTTACTGAGATCGGTGCTCTGTGTCGTGTTTCATCCACAAGCCTAGCATTTGGAGTATGCAAGCCCTTCCAAGGGAGAGTTCCAAAAGCTTTCTGATGTTTTGGTCCTACGTGCT
This sequence comes from Promerops cafer, assembly GCA_013398275.1. NCBI lineage: Eukaryota > Metazoa > Chordata > Aves > Passeriformes > Nectariniidae > Promerops > Promerops cafer. The sequence goes on along the minus strand of VZSE01007658.1, from coordinate 94,938 downwards.
GTGCTCACAGGCTGCCTTTAGTGCTGCTCCCAGTGCTCTTGGACAGCTTCCTCCTGAACAGAACCAAGATTTTCAGAGTACCTGCCATTGCCCAGGCAGCAGATAGTGAAATCACACAGACGTGCCTGATGTTGGACAAAATGTTCCAAGTGTAACAAAAAAAAAACCCAACCAGCATCTAGCATGCTTTTCATTCTGTTTCTTACTCCCCCCACCCTGTAAAATATCTCAAGTTTTATAAGATAGCAGAACTTATGGAAGGATATGGAAAAGACATTACTATACAGTATTAAACAGAGCAGTGTCTGTGCACATGTATTTATGCTTTTAAAGAAAAAAGCTAAAAGAATACTTTGAGAGTTAGGAGAAAAAACATTTCTAATTTCTTAAAAATAGATTCCTTTATACTCCACTTTTCTTCTTTCACACCTTTCCTTTTTTTTCCACCTCATTAAAAGAAACCAACCAAATCAAACCAAACCAACCAAACAAAAACCCCAACCACAACCACAAAACTCCAAAGAACTCTCTGAAGAAGCATATAGAACAAACTTTTTCTTGAAATCCTGCAAGGTAAGAGGAAGTGAATCTTTGTTCTTTGTAAGTGACAGCAATCACATGAGCAATTTTTGAAAGGGGGGGAATAAATAAATAGGTTTATCTGGTATAAATATTATATAGTGATTTTCATGTCCTGTAAAAGGGAAAAATGCAACACAGTGTCCCTGAAACTTTATATTGCAAGGAAAAAGAAAACTAACAACCAGAATTTTAAAAACCTGTGGAATCAGCCTCAGAATTTCAGGACTGGCTTTGCCTTTTTTTTTTTCTTTGCACTTCCAATATCCAATCTTACTCTCTTTGCAAAATAAAGGTAAGTCTGTTGGTTTTCCTCACACATACATTCAGATAAAGGCTTTAGGGTTACTGTGATGCTTTACCTTTTCCTGATCTCCTGGAATGGTCACAATTTACTCATTTACTAGTTGTCCAAATGGGACAAAAAATCCTTCTCATTCAGTTCTTGAAGCCTCCTGAGAAGCTATATGTAAGTATTTAACAGTTCTTGAAACTTTGCTTGGAACTTTTCAGGTAGAAGCTCTGGAATGAAGAATTTGGAAACAGTTGAAAATCAACACTAAACTCAAGGGAACCCTGCTAAGCAAATCACCCTCAAGACAAAAGCTGCACTCCTGCCTTTTCCATCCAGTTGCCAGGCTCAAACAACTACTGCATGAGAAGTGCAGTTTTTAGGTGTATAAACTTAAGATTTTTTTCTCTCCTTATTAGTTATTTCACTGAAGATGTAGCTTCAAATCTGGTTATGGATCTAAAACAGAAAGAGATGTATAAATCACATTGAGGTAAAAAGAGATTGCAAACAGAATGATTTATAATCCAATGAAAGAACTGTAAAATGGTGGAACTCTACGCATCACAGTCCTCATACTTGCCTGAAAGAAAATTGCAATGGCTTCCAAGTGACGTGTCACAGTCATTTGTCTGCCTATTGTGTGGTCTAATGTCCCATTGCAAAACTAGTTTTCCTCTTTCTTTACTGGGTTTTCTGAGTTTGTTCCAATGTCCTAAATGGCCTGTACGTCTGTTTAATAACCCTGTCTCTGGTTATAAACTCTGCAACTGCTTGGCCCCTGGTTCTAAACAAAACAAAACAAATCATTTTCTCAAGCACTGTCAGTAAATTTAAGGAAACAAACTGTTCTCCAATCCCACCAAAGAAGAGAATATTCTCTCTCTTGTGGTTTCAAATCCAAAAAGGAGTAGAATAAATCTGTATCATCCATGTTTATCATGTATATCAAAAAGTGGTTCTGCTTTGCTTTTTTTTGTTGTTATTTCTTCTTACTCTTGCAAAGACAAGTCTGAATGCAGGACTGGTTTTGAGTTTTAAGAAAGTACTTAACATCCATTCTACAGTAAAAATTTCTTCGCTGAACGTCAAATTCTGCTTTGGATAATCAGCTTTATGGAACACATACCTGAGGTGTGCATACAACATAGTAGTACCCATACCTGCTAAATGTCCCTTTTTTTTTATTTTTAGGGGATATCAACAGGAAAGAACTTCTCCAGTGTAGAGAATTTGCATACTGTAAAAAAAATGAACAATTGCAGTGAGTTATCCAGTGAGTCACTAACTTAATTAAGCTAAAGAATCAACTGCAGCACAGGACCCAAACAAGGCGAAATGGATGCAATTTTTTCCTTCCTCACCTTTCACATCCACAGATTCATACATATAGATGGTCCTATTTGATCAGGTTCAAGACAGTTTACTGAAGCAAAAAGGATTGCAAGTGATAGGCACCAGGGTGAAACAACCCAACCCCACCAACCAGTCCAGAATTCAGGACTCCTGGAAGAAGTGTCTCATTTCAGACTTGGAAGTGTTTTAATGCTTTTCTGTTTTATGTTAGAGTAGGAATGTGGATGAAGTGTGACAGGTTTTCTACCTACAGGATAAAATATACCTCAGAGATACTAAAAATCGAAAATACCAACTCTTTGGTTCCTATCCTATTCCTGATGAAGTTTAGTGTTGGACTTCTCCTTTATAATACCAACAGCCAGAAGCAATTTGCAAATGTCACTAGCTTGAGCAATCAACATAAAATGCCTCCCATCACACACCAAGCTCTGCTGTCTCTAGTATATTAATTCTTTCTAAGGAATTAAACACTTAATATACACAATTAGACAACTCTGCTGAATATCTGAGCTAACATTCAGTAGAGGTAAAGGCAGTAGTTCACACCTCCCACTACTGTTACAAGCCCTGTGCAAACTTCTGTCTGCATCACCTACATCCAACTTCACATACTTGAGGTTTTCTTTGATACTAAAACAGCTACGGTCTAATTTTCTTTAAAGAAAGAATATCAAAGCTGAGACTGAGAGGAACATAGAAATCTCAAAGATTTATGTGGAAACCTCCTGGCCCTTTTCAGTTCCAGATATAGATCAAGCAAATGAGACACAGACAGAAAGGAGTTCTCTGCAGCATTGTCTGTGCTTATTGTGAAAGCAAGACGTATTTTTAGCACTTGCACCTCCACTAATAATAAAAACAGAGCACTAGCAGTGTTGTATTTTTATCACACAGTGTCCAAAAAGGCCTGGATGTTGTTGCAGAGTCAGCCAAATTTCAGCAATGCTAAAACCAGCTGCATTCTCCAGCTGTACAGTTGTAAGGACAAAGTTATGGAGTATCAAACCCAGCAGCAACATGCTTTAAGTAACTGCATGTAATCCCACATTAAGATTACTTCACGTTGGTCATTGATTTTAGTTGCAGCTCCAGAGAAAAAGAGTTCAAACAGACCTCGCTGCCAATGAAGTAGCATTTAAATACTTACTTAATGTAGAAACTTCTGAAAATCTTAAGACAAAACCCCTGCACCATATTGCAAGAACAGCCCCCCAGTTCAAGACGAAAATAAAGCTTCCTTACCAGCTTGGTTAAACAAGACTAAAGATTTTTGTCTCCATATCAGGACTGTTGGCCAGACCACACTGAAATGCAATATGAGTAGATGTTGATGAGAATACAAAGAAATCAATAAAAAAAAAATTAGAAAAAAAGAAGAGGTCAGAAAAATGTATCAACCTGTTTGATCTATAGCCTAAAGCTCAAGTTCTGCCAGAGAAAATACCTTTTTATTTTTAATATTTGGAAGAGGCATAATGGAGTAACAGCAATATTTTCTATAAAGTAAATGGTCTGTTTAAGAAACATTTTTAGGTCAGTTTGAAGATTCTTTGCATGTTTGTCCCCGATTTTCCAAGCCACCACATCACTCAGTCTTTTCAGATAGGATGCTTTGATTTGCACAGGTTTGGCTTAAGGTCAGCAATATAACAGTCTCCGCAAATCCCGAAATAACAGCCCATCCTCTGAAATTCCATGTATGAGGAAGACCCTGAGCAATGCTGGCAGATTAGGGAATGATCTCTTAGTCAACATTAAGAGATGAGTAGTCCTGTTCTGTCCTTAGACACTAATGTAAGCCAGCTCAAAGCATTAAACTTTTCCCACCAAAGGGGAATGGGTGTCTCAGCTGGACCCCTCCCTGCTACATACCTGGAAAGGGAAGAGTCGAGCAGGTTTACATGTGCATGGCATTTACCAATAGAACGTTTTCTGCTCATATCTGAAGAGCACCAAGGAAAGATGTCTGTTGACAGCCAGCTGCTGTCACTCACAACTTCTCAGCCACTTGCACTGCTTTTCAAATTAGGGCTGGGGGGACTCTATCCAGCTATGCCACCTTTCATCTCTGCAGAAAAGATCTGCCAACTTTTCAGCAAAAGCAGCAGATGAGAACAAGCTGCTGCCCCAACAGAACAATTGATCTAGTCTGAATTTCTTTTGAGCTTATCCACTCTAACACAGAACAGAACTATGAAAATGCTTTTCAAGAAATGTATTAACCCTCTAAAAGCAGTGAGAAAATAACTGCTCCTCTAGAAAACACAAAGATGGTGAGTGCCACGGATGTGTATAAAAGTTCAAACAGTTACTGGTTTTCATAAGAGGCAATGCTGGGAATGTCTGAGAATGTCTCTGGTGGAGGACCAGGAAAGAGACCTCACATTGCAAGGACCATCAGCACTATTCATAAAGGATCTGTAAAGGGCCTACCCTTTCTAAACTGAGACAGGTATTCATATGATACAGCTATTCTGTGTCCTTTTATACAGTGATCCCCAGGCATTGCTAAAGTAAATAAAGGAGTACCAAATACTCAATAGTGATGTAAATCCCTGAGATGACACAGGCCAGAGACATCCTCTTTTAACACAGCCTGCCGAAAGCTGCCTTCTGGAATGCACTGGGAGAGCAACCAAAGAGAACAGTTAAAGAATGTTATGAGAAAAAGACAAATGTTCACTGAGGTTGGGGTGCACATATTTCTCACTCAAAATTACAGAGACCTGCCAAGCTCTACAGACTTGAAATCAGAGTTGCAATCCTGGCTCCCAGCTCACTCATGCTTGTGTCTAGCTCTCCTTCACTCCACTGCAGCACTGTAGGCCTCCCTCCACTCCACAGCACTGTGCACCAGAGTCTGCTGGTTTGACAAATTCCCTGTGTTCTAGAAGAGCCCTTCAAAAAAGCCAATTTCTAAATTTCAGACTGCCATTAGAGTCCCTCCCCATCTTATTGCCCAAGCTCCTCTACTCTTGCCAGCCACCCATTCTTCCTTCCCTTCTCAACAGTCTCAGAGATGTAAAAATAGGAAGACCAAAATTACAAATTTTGAGTGAGTCTTCTCCTTATCTCCATTGCAGCCACAAAAATAACCAGTTCCTTCACCTCTGTATGATAAGAATGTATCTAAACTTTTAAAAGCAGCTGCAAGAATCCATGGCCTTTCCAAGCTTCTTCTAGGAAAGAAATAATACAATTTGCTACCACCAGGCAATCATTCCTCAGATCTGAAAGTAGATGCAAATTTTCCAAGAATCACAAATTTTCCAAGAATCATTTCCAGGAGATCACTCTGGAGTTTGCCCTTGCCAAAATCTTGATCCCAGTATCACAACTCCTGCCAAGAATGTGTTGTACCATTAAGTTCTAATTGTCTCTGATGTGAAGACTGATGTCATCACACAATGCTTGAACAAAGGAAAGTCCACCAGCATCTGACATCATACTACTTTAATCCAGAACTAAAACAAGAGAAACAGTTATAGTCACCAAGTTAATCTCTAGAACATTCTGTAAATCCTTCTGAAAAAATGTACTTCATGAAAGAAGTAATCTCGAGCACATCGCAAAACTGTCTTTTGAACAGTTAAGGAAATAAACCTTTGAAAGCTTTCTCCAAAAGAGATGAAAAAATTTCATCCAAAATTTTGAAATTTTTTATTTGAGGTGCTAAGGACAATTTCCAAGAACCTACTTAAAGTTTTGCAAGATTTTTAGCTGTACTGTAAACTGTCATTTAAAAAAAATAATATGCTGCAAAACCAAAAGCCAAAATTTGGCAATCTTGTAGATTTCTAAATGCTTCTGATTAGGAATCACCGAATTGATAACATTCTGAAACAAATGTGTATGAAGAAATCAAGAGTATGAGACTCCTCTAAATCAACAAATACTTCAAAGAGATATTAAATATTTAGCACATAGGCTCACACAAAAATACCTACTTTCAGTGCATTTTATCTATCACAAATTCCACACGTGCTATAGGTGTAATGAGCAATAAAAAAGACCCCAAAACAGTGGCATGATTTCTCCCTAGGAAATAAGACAAACTAGTTTGAAAATTAAAAGTAAATAAACATGACCTGTGACTGTTACAGGTGAATGTGCTGGTTAATGAAGTCTGTGTTAGTGGCAGACAAGTTAGGGATTCTCTCATCTGCTGGCTCAATTGAAATGAGAGCAATAAGAAATTATTTTAAAAGAGCCAGGAAAAAAAAAATCCCACTGAATTTCACATTCCGTGTGCTAGAATTATTTTTTTACAGACTGACAGGTGCCTGTACCTCCAGCACTCTTCTCAGCCTCTCCACAGAACAGAGCTATGCCACTTCAGCTCTGCACCAGTAACTAATGCCACTTAAGCAACAGCTTCCCTCTAGCTCTTCCCCACTGTAGAGACTGGGAAAAGGAAAAAGCTGCCCGTGCCTGCCTTCTGTGGGCCAAACACTGGAGCCACAAGCAATGGTAACAGTATTTTCCTTAAATAACAACAGAATACACTGCAGCTTGGAAACAAAGGGTGGGTAAAGTGAGAGTCTCTTAAGTGGAGTATGGGAGGGGAAATTAAGAGGTATTTGGCTTCTCATAACAGTTCTCACACCTCTAAAAATACACAAGACTGCTCACTCTGTGTAGCTGCCTTGCACTTAATACACAGTACAGATGAGATAAACAGCACCTGGCTGCCCTAACACCTTTGTCAGCTCATTACCAGCTATCTAATGCAACGAAGATTTTTTTCTTTCACTTTTGCTCCTGTTAAAATGTAGGTCATGAGGGGATGATCCTCTTTGAGGCATGGCTTTTTAACTTATGGTCTCCTCTGAATACCAGTTTGGAGGAATTTTACTAGTGTAGTTTATAAGAAGATGTCTCTGGAATAAAAACTGAGAGCTAGTCAGTAGTAAAGGTCCACAGATGTCTTCCACTAAATATTCTTAACATGAGAATCTTTACAATTGACACTCATCTGCTCCACAGAAAGACATCAAACACATTCAGAGATCACATATTGAGATGCACATTATCAAAAGGCTAGTTTTTCCCTGCAACATGACAAAGTTTGTTGAAGTGAGGTGCCAATGGAAAGTGTGAAAATGTGTAAAATGACTAATCTTAGATTGCAAAATATGTTGACTGAACTTGGAAACTGCCCTGAGCACACCTACATCTATTAAAGTACTTTCCTGACACCGACTATAGTTAATCCCTGAGTGAGCTACAGCCAGCATGATCAAACAAGGGCAAAAGTTCTGTACCAACAAAGAAGAAAGAGCAAATAATACAATTTTCTCAGACCACCTGTGGTTCCTTTTTGGTTTCTTCTTCTCTTCCTCAATGACACACACATTTGCCCAATTTAAAAAACAATCTTAACAACAAAGCTAAAGGATCCTTCACAACTCTGAAGTAATTTTTCTTTTAAATAAATCTGAAAATAGTGAGAATTATACTCTGCAGAATGTATCAGAAAAATCTGCTCAACAACTTGGACACCCATATTATCTGCAAATGACCTACTTTCTTCACAGCTGCCCAGCATGTAACAAGCTCTGTACAAGAGACAGCAGCTGCCTTGCAACCAGTGAGCTCGGCACCAGAGAAATGGCTGTGTCTAACAAATGAGATATCTTGGTTATTTTGACATGTTTAACACATGTACTTCTGGCTTGTCACCAAGAACACTGAACATATTTTGCAACACTTTACTACTCACAGACATATGCAATTGCACTGCTTTGAGTGAAAAAGCAGTTATCTGCTGTCAAACAATGTCTACTCCAATTCAGTCTCCCACCCTATCCACATGGCACTCTCCCCTTTTGGCAATAAATGCATTCAAATCAGCAGAGAGAACCTGTGTGCCAGCCCTCAAGGTCTCTTCAAATGTGAGAGAAGACTTACTGATCTAGATTTCACTGGAGCCTAGCATGACTTGAGGCACGCAGTTCTCATTTTGGAAGTCTAGGACACTCAAATTTTACCCCAATCCAACTGGTACACACTTGTTCATCTTTAAGTGGGCCACTTCCGTGGGCTCTGACTTAGAAGAACCTGCTGGTTTGAATCACATGAGAGGTAAGGATGGAGCTTGTCAGCACAAATCCAAGCTTTTGGAGACATCAACATCTGGAAGACTATCTTCACAACTTAAAGAGGGAAAGAACAAAAAAAGGAAGGAACAACTCCACTTCCTTGAAAATATGGACATCTAAAATAAATCAGATATTCTGCACTGTAGAAGTGTCTATTTTCCTCCAGGCAGTACAGAATCGAGATAAGATTCTAATCTAGATGAGATTCTAATCTGACACCCAAGGCACAACTGTCATCACCATATATACAAAAAAATTCTCTCAGATCACTGGGAATCTTGCAACAACTTCAACAGCATCAAGGTTTGGGCTCGCATAGGTTATCTAGTTTGGATTTTCTTGTTTTGATTACTCATTCTAACAAAGAGCATAAATCAATGCAAATACTTTGAGAATCTTCAGCAGCATGTCAACTTGCATTTAAACCTTGCATTAGTACATCTGCAGAGGGGACTTACACTCAGCTTCATAGTCAGATGACTCTGAGAGCTCCAACATGAGTATTTTACCCAGGATACAGGAGTTGTATGAAGCCTAATATGCCCTATTGTCAGTGCTGAGTTAGAAACTGAGAAAAGCTGTACTCTGTGTTTCTTTCATCACTCTTCAGAATGATTTCTTTATGAGGAAGCATAGATCATTGAAGCCTAATGCAAATAGGCAGCAAATGTGCTGCATATCCAGACAGAACACAAACCACAGCACATACTGTATCACAGTATAATTTTTAAGTGTCATATAATAGCTAATCAATGAACCCAGCATTTTTTATCACTGTAAAGTCACAGTTTCTCTACATATTGCAATGATTTCTTTTATTGAGTGTGACCACTGTTATTTGCATGACCAAGTAAGATGTCTAGACTATGTGAGCATGTAGGACAAACATCACATTCACAGTCACATTTTCTTCACCACTGTAGTCAGAATTAACTTTACAATCTCTTGTCTAATGATATATTTATAAATAGATGGAAGCCATTATCATTCCAGAATATTTTCTCCTATGCTGAAGTGTTAAGCACTCAATACCACATACAGAAAGGCTTTGCATTATTACCTGTACTCTTGAAAAGTATCATTCTTGCAATTTTGAAAAGGTTACTGTGGTTTATGTTATCCATGTCTAGAATTCCAGAAGGAATTAACTTATTTATGACCTGCTCAGTGTTCATTAAAAGTTCCAGTTTTGTTAAGAGTAAAATGGAGTATTGCTAATTGCAGCTTTTAACCTCTGGAATACCGGTATTACTTAAATAGAAGTGAAAGGAATAATTTGAAAGTGGAAAATGTCCAAGTTATGAATGTAGTGATAGATCAGATGCCATGCACTATGTAAGAATGAAGATTGCACACAAGATTTTCCTTAGTATGCAAATACCTACCTAATTGGGAAGATTGCAACAAAAGATGTGATTAAGCATTTTCATGCCATTAACCAACACAATTCATCACCGAGAAATATGATTCTGCTGTCTTGATTACATTATTTTACAGTGTACCAGTCAACCAAAGTCCACAGCCATGAGGAAGCCATCAGTCTGGATTTGCCAAAAAGCTGGATAAAACTACTACTCATAAAGGCCTCCTCAAGCCAGTGTATCAGTAGTAAGGACCATGGGGTTACCTTGTACAAACACATTTCCTGGGCATGCTGGATGCTTCTAATGCTGGATTTGGTATAAATATTCTAACTTTAAGTTTTCTACTTTTTCATACACTCTGTATTTAAGTCAGTCAAATTTGTTTCTACTTGTAACACATCTATCCATAACTGAAAAAATACCCCACCAAAACCACACAACTTACAATTTGAGAAGAGTCACTTTTTCCCCCATTAAGACTTCTCAGTTCTTCACCAGTGTTTCCTGATGTTTGATACAATAAGCAGAATGTCTGTCCATTCTATCTGTACAGAAGTATGGCATATAAGGCTCAACACACAGCCTGTAAAGAAATGCTGTTTTTACCACAGCTAACAGAGACAAGAGTTCCTCCAGATGAACTTTTCTTTCTTCCCCAGAGAGCAGAAGCCTAGCAAAGCTTGCCAACAAAGTTAATACTTGGGTTGAATCAACGGTCCCTTAGATTCAACTTTTTAGCTCATGCTCAAGAAAATCCAGCTCTGAGGTGATGTATGTAAGCAGATGCCTCTCAGCTTTCTGTAAGATTGTCTCAAGTCGGCGAAGCCCACACTACCTCCTTTTTTGTATGCAAAAAATAAATCAGTTTATATTCACTTTGGAGCAAAAGCCACCTTATCAGACAGTAGAATGAAGTGATAGCCAGTCTCTTCCTTCCCACTCCTTGTTCTATACATATGTACCAAAATACCAAGACTCAACAAATCTCCAAAAATCTGATGCCCCCAACTTAAAAAGAAAAATTATTTCACTGAAACTGGGCTTCAAGATGTAACAGAGTTTGTGTGACGTGGAAACAGAAAAACATCCAAGGAGTCTGTTTTCCCAATCAAACCAAATAGCTGCTATTGTGATTTTGACCTCCCTCTAAATCACATATTTATGACTATTACTTAATAAGAAGAAATAGCAAATATTTGTCTTAGCTTCTTTAAATAAAACAGCTAACAAAACTCAATTCATCCTGATGTGTTGCTATGATAAAAAGTAGAAACTTGAAGCATCATTGCCACTTTTACAGCCCATAGCTCTGGTTAAAAGAGAAGCATCCACCTGTCCTGAAATTATGGAATGTATACATAGATTGTGGAGTCATTACTGTTTCCACAATAGCCTAACTTAATGTGCAGATCTGTTTTAACAGGTTAGCCTTTTTATTATTGTCATTATTTTATGAAGTTTACATGATAAAACTACACTTGTAGCAGTGGAACAAGACAATTCACTTTTCTATAATGAAAAACAGTTCTCAGCTGTTTCTAGATTCAGAGGTATCCCTTGGTCCCAGGCAGTATGGCAGTGTTACTTCTATGCTCAGTTCAAACCTTTTCCCAGTACCTTTTTCTTCCTCATAACTGGCAGCATCAACTTTTGGTTTGCATCAAGTGAATTTGTTGTCCCCGCTCCACTGTGGCAGCAAATATGCAGTGCTATTACTTTTTCAGATCCTGTATTAAAAGGAATGTATGAAACACAGCTCCTCATCGGTCTCCTTACTGAAGATCAAATTTCAGTTGCATAACAAACAGTGACTCTGCATGACATAATGGGGCCTTCGTGCGTGAGACAGCTAAACTGAAACTGAAAAAAATATTGCACATCATTAGCTGCTTTTGTGTGGACATAGAAGAAATTGGTCTCAGGAAAGAAGTAAATTGCATAAATAATCAAAAAATCAATTAAAAAAGTTTTCAAAATACTTAAAACAGTATCTTTTTAACCCTCAAGGTGATTTCTAGCTAACATACAGACATTTTACAGTAATAGGTCCTGTCTTGTGCAGAAGTCAGGCTACATGAGAGGATCACAGTCTACTTTGGATGGGATATCAGTAAAATATTAACAACATCAAAATTCAGTTTTATGCAGCATTTAAAGGCTTTTCAAGAAGAAAAATAAATGCTTTCAGATTGGAAGGGTTTATTAAAAGGTCTGCAGCTTCAATATCAATTGCTATTTTAACTCATCAATTTACATCTGTAGCCATAGAAAGTTCATATATGTGGCACTTAAGTTTCAGAACATCCAAGAATTTACTGCTCATATGACCTGCAAAGTTTTAGGTACTTGGGAACTCCCTAATAAACAACTACAGGAATGTATGAGTCTGTACGAATTAAGAAATAATTTGGGTAACCACAAAAACAACATATAGCATGCTAACAATTTTAAGATCTTCCATCTGCTGAAAATTCTAGGTATTCTTAGGTCTAACATCACTTTAATCCATCACTTGTTTCCTAAAAAGAATTAGTGAAAATGTAAGGGGTTTTTTTTCCTACTGGTTTTATGTGAAAAGAACATATGAGCCCAACATTAATCTTTTCTTCATTTATAATAGCTGCCTACCTACCCTCACTTCAGCCATTTAGCAGTCCTGTTATGAAACAGCTGCTATTTGTGAAGAAAGTCCAAACTGGCAGCATTCACAGACCACTGGGAATACAGAGCATTTTAAGATGTTTTTACAACTCCCCACCAATACCCTCTGATTCATTTTTTTCAAGACCCTACCTTAAAGCCTCAAACCAGGATTATGCTTCTAAAGACTCAATATCAGAAAGTCTGGCTTTTCTCTTAATTTTCCCATGGAGCACTTCCTGTTCCTCTAGACCAATACAACCTTCTTAAAACTTTTTTTCCACTATTTTACTGCTGCTGAATCTGATTCAAAAGAGGCCCATCTGTTCCAGCTGCATCATCAGGAGAGTTCTGCACTTTCACACAGCTGCCGAGGTTTCTGTCCCCATGCAGAAGCTGGAATTGCTCCACACACCCCCTTGGCACAGAAATTATGTAAAGTAAATGATAGATCCAAAAACCCATTGCATGATCATTTCTATACTGGCTGTTTCTCTAATGTAAACTCTCATTTTTGCACATTTTGCACGGCCCTAATTTGTTCCTTTAATAAAATGAACCATAAAACTTGAGAGTGCAATTTTCCAATGGAAAGGAAACAAAAATCCCACCAAATAAACTAATCTTATTATAAATTCCATTAAGCAGTTCAAAAAACCCAGATAGGTGATTGTTTCTATTAAATTCTATCAACTGCTGGAGCAGTTTCTTCAGGAATTCTAACACTTCCTTAGAATTTAAGTGACTAAACCTCCAGTACATTCTGCTGACTGAAAAGCAACTACCTGCAAGTATAACATGAACCAAATGGAATATTGAATTTATCAGTACCCACATCACTGTTAACCTGCCACATGCTCTGAAATGAGATTCTCTCAGACAATGTAGATGCACCAGCTTGACCTGAATGCAAGCAAACTGCACTCTCCAAAATACCTGTGACCACTTAATTCCTGCTACTCATCTAAGGCTCAGGGAGCTTGGTCTGTTCAGCTTGGACAAGAGTCACAGGAGGCCTTAAAGCACTTTCCAGTGCCCATGAGAGCTCCAAGAGAGTTGGAGAGGGCGTTTGAACAAGGACATGTGGTGACATGAAAAGGGGGAATGGCTTTAAATGAAAGAGGGAAGATTTAGATTGGATATATGGAAGAAATTGTTCCTGTGAAGCTGGTGAGGCCCTGGCACAGGTTACCCAGAGAAGCTGTGGCTGCCCCATCCCTGGAAGTGTTCAAGGCCAGGCTAGACATGGCTTTGGGCAATCTGGTCTAGTGGAAAATGTCCCTGCCTCTGGCAGAGCATTGGAACTAGATGGTCTTTTAAAGTCCATTCCTACCCAAACCTTCCATGATTCCATGATTTTCTGGGCATAAAAAACTCATTAAACGGTATCTGCATTTCTGCTTTGACAGAAAATACCTTCTAGATAGAGTTAAAAAATAAATTTACTTTTGAGTCATAGAAACCCTTGCAGGAAGTTTTCTTTAGTTTCTTTTCTATAAATGAGCCCAAGTAAAATAGGAACAATTTTAATTAAGTAAAAAAATGCACAAAGGTTTTATATTGTTTTAGTTAGGATACAATGGAACTAAAAAAATTAAATGGCACAACTTTCTACCTGCATCTGAATGCTATTCATGGCAATCAGCTGGACTTGCTAACGCTTCCTAAATTCAATTTCTGGACAGAAGCTGGCAAACTGTTTATTGTGGTAGTTACTGTACTATGGAATGGGGTTTTTTTCTACCCCTTCAGTTGATTTTGGGGCAAGCTGTGTCTCATCTCTTCATGCAGAATTAAGGAGAAGTCTGTTCTTTGCACACAGTACTTTTTTACAGTATCTGTAAAAGGTAAAAGTGAAGAATTTATTTTTATTGATAATATGAAATTTTCACACAGTCACAGAAATGAATTACAATTGAATAGTAGTTAACACTTTCCCTACCAAATGTAATGCATGCATTTTAGGTCATTTGATCTCGGCAAACCTCAGAAGTTAATAAGTTACTAATCAAGAAACAAAATAAATTATATTAACCTTTAAACATATTAACATATTTTAACAAAATAAATATAAAGCTCAAGTGAGTATACCCTGAAATCATATTTTACCTATAACAATTCACACAATCTTATTAGTGAAAACAATGAAAAACATTTGAAATTAAGTTTGGGCAATTTGTTCAGTTGAGAATTAGACTTACTAAATGTCAGTGTTCTGAGCACTCTCACGTGAAAAAGTGTTCTATAATCTTACAAATTAAACAACAATAATAAGTCTTCATTGAGTTCAGGGTGTAAAATAATTTATTACCTTCTGGTCATAAAAAAATTAGCTACTATTCTTGGGTTTTTTAAACAGCAGCAGTCAAAAAAGTGTCAATTGAAAAGTGTTCAATAAAAATAAGGCAAGCTTTGTAAATTTGTTCTTTAAAAATCAATGCTGTAGCACTACAGAATCAAGGCTAGCAGAAAAAAATAAACAAGAACTTAGTAAAACAATCACCAAGTCATTTCTATGCTATCACTTTAGTTAGCCAAGGAAGCACTGGTAAAGCAGTATGAAAGTAAACTTTTATTTCAAAACTATTAGGAGTTAATTAAGATTTAAAGGCTTCCCTTTGGGGGAGGAAGTGAAGTCTGCCCTAGTGATGATAATTTTATATTCTATTGGTTTATGTTTGTAAAACATGAGAGAAGAGTGAACCCAAAGCCTGCCTCGACTCTACTGTTTCTGATCAGAGATCCGCTGGAGGCAGAGCTTCATGTAGGAGTTTTTATTGCGGATTTCTATCACGGCATCTCTGACAAGTTCAATGAACATCTGAGGCCAGAGCTTCTGCAACGACTCATTTTTCATGTTGATGTCAGCTGCTTCTTTCACTAAGTTCTCAACGTATGTCTGGCAAAATGTTTTTCTTTCTTTGATTTCCTGCATGAGAGAAAAATTACACAATGTATAAGAAAAAGGAAAAAAAGGTTAAACGAGCAAATCCAAAAAAACCCTCTTAAAAACTGAATGAATTAAAGAACATAGCAATTAGCAGGCAGATGCTATTGTGTACTTTCTCACCTTGGTTTTAAGTTGCATGGCCCATGGTCTATGTCCAGCTTTTATGAGTGTGGCCACAGAACCTTAATGTATTCATTATATTTGTACTATATTAAGTCATTAATTTATCTGAAATTAACTATATAAATATCTGTTAACAGCATTACAATTTGTGTTGCTTTCTGGCATAACAGTGGAAATTTACAGAAATTATTAAACACTAAACTACTTTTCCTTCTTTTTCTTTCCAGAATTTCATCTTTATAGTACAACAGTTGAAAAGTATGTTCCTCTACCTGCCCTAACAAGAACACCATCATAGAAAAACATGCCAGTACTCATCCTTTTCCACAGGCACTCTGGCAAGTGCTTGCTCCTAATGTGTATTACATTAGATACTGGAGTAAGCTGAATCTTTAAAAATAATAAAAAGAACCTGTGCTTTGTGCAACTACTAGCTCTGCATTTTAGTAACTCAAACTGTATTAATCCATGCTTCTGCAAAGTTTCTATAAAATGCCTTAAGCTTTGAACGACAAGTTATATTGGAGCTAAATAACTAGTCTGGATAGTGGCATTGTTAAAAAATGTTAGATCATGCTTCAGGCAACCAAAACAAAAGTTTTTTTAATGACTAATAAAGGTAAGAAAATGCTTTCCAGCAGTTTCAGCTAAACCCCCAAATTATTAATCAAAGACCCAAGACTGTCATCTTTAGCAATACACTTCTTCAGTCACATTTATGATGTTAGTTTACTGCTGCTGGGGAACTGGAAGGAATCCTTTTTGCCAGGACTCTTGTATCACCCTGCAGTACCTGCTGCCACAGGCACAATGCTACAGCAAAGGACAAGGTGGGAATTGCTGCACTGGGAAGAGAAAACAAGGTATTTATTTAATGGACTGTACAAATACCAAGCTTATTTTATTTTATTATAGGGCTGGTTCCATGGTAAAGGACAACAGGAATACTTCACTGTCTTACTCCACACCATTCTAAGACTTAAGAGCTATTATCACAGCTTTTGAGATGAAAATGTTTTCTTAATTTAACCTCTCCACACATGTAGTCACCTTTTATGCTGTGGATCTGAGATAATAAAAGTATAATGGAATATAGAATTCTGTGATAACTGAATTTGATTTAATTTCTTGCACTAGAGGATTTATATATTTCCACATAATCAAAAAGCAAACAATGGGACAAAGGTGGGAAGCAGAGTGCCTACAGTTAGAACTCATGATGATTGCTCAGAGGGGAGTCTGTGGCTGAAAAAATCATATTCTCCCTGGGAACAATTTTCCTCTGCCCAAGCAAAAGAGTTAGCAGATCAGAAACACAAAGTAAAACAAGCGTGACTGATGCCCTTGTCTGAAACAAGCCAGCTTGCAATTTTATTAATAATTAAACCTAATACTTTGCCTATATATTTATTTTCCTGTAGCTAGGAAGCAGCTTTTTATTACTAAAGCCTGCACTATCACACATGTTATCTGAAGGTGTTCTTCACCAATTCATTCAGGGAAAAAGTAACATGCGCAATATACATTTGTCTTCCTAAAAAATTGTGCTCACTCCATATGACTTGTAGGTGATAATGTATTTCTGAGACTGTGGCAGTGTTCAGGAATCACTTCACCAAAGGCAAACTGAGTATTTTCCAGTATTCTGAGAAGAAGATCAGTTAGATAAAATGTTTGATCAGTTATGTAAATATGTTAAGCAGTGATCTTTTAAAACCACCATTCTCAATAGCACAACTGAAACTTGACATACAGATAAATTCAATGAGTAGTAGCCTAAGGTTACCTAACAGAAAATGTAAATATTTTTTAATGGCATGTTTTACCTCAAGCTTTTCCATATGAAAATCCTTTGTCATGTAATTCAACGTTGCTCGAGCTGTGCTTTCCCCACCACTTCTTCTGTAATCACTACTTTCCTCACTCCCAACCCCAGATTTCTTTCCCTTTCCCTCCAGCAGATAATGGAATTGCTTCCTCCTGTGAAATGAGATTTACAATCCTAATTATCAAAAAGTTTTAAGTGCAGATGTTTCTAGCTATTGTGAGGGGGTGTTCTCCTTTTCAACGTATGCTTTTGAGCTTTGAAGTATATTGCATCCTCAAGTTATTCAAAATACGTATGACTCTAGATGTCCCTTACATTAATTTGTCTCGAAACAATTGACTTTGATATCTATCACATAGCATCTCCTAAATAGGAAGTCTTGCAGCTTTAACTTTTATTAAGTATTGTGTATAGAAGACTAAAAATAGGGGGATTTGGCACTCTTTTTTACAGTACAGCTCTCAAATCTGTTAACCGTTCATTACCCGCTATAAAATACCCTCTAAAAATAACCAGTTCTCATCATGAAGGTCCACAAGTCTTCAGCAATCCCAGTACAAATGGAGCATTGAACATGAAGTTAATTTGTGTGCACGTTCCTTTTCATCTCTTCAGCAGACTTCATACAAGTTCTGGGAAAACCTCTGGCTACACGGACCGGGAGATGCTAACACCTGTGCATTATGCAGAGGACCTATCTTCTAGAAGATGGTATTTGTGAAATTTTTATCTTTTTACCTAAAAAGAATTTATCATAACAGCATGCAAAAGAGTTAAACAACATGTTCTGGACAAACTCCAGTTCTGTTCCTTGTATTTTACCTGGATTCTCCAAATAATGAAAGCACGCGATAATGCGGCAGCTCCGAAGATGCCACATATGCCAGAATGCCAAAGAGCCTTTCTGCCTTTACAATATCATTTTCAGTAACCTGTGAGAGAGTGGGAAGGGAATAAAAAAGAAAAATTATATTTAAAAATTAGCACATTCGTATTTCATTACATATGTACCTTGAGAATTAACTGAAATTTGTTATACGGAACACTTCACACAGATCTGTTGCAGGCACATCTTCAAAACACAGACTTGCTTCTACTGGCACTTTAAATGTATTTTAGAAAAAACCAAATGAGGTACTGGTGCTTGTTTTATTTCCTATCATCCTGGATATTTTAATGTATATACATACTGCCCTGTGCTTCATGATAGTCTTCATGAAATGAGAAATTTTATAAAGGTTTCTTACATTCATTTTCTGAAGGCCAGACATATTAATTCTGCTCCATACTGCATGCACTTACAAAAGGTCTACTGGAAAATTTCTGATTAAGTTATTCTGGAGAAACAGAAAGATTCTGGGCATGCACATGTGAAAAGATAACTTACAGACTCTCTTATTTTGGCAGCATCATAGAAGAGGTTTTATAAATGAGAGGCTTTAGAGGGAAAAATTTTTCTCTGCATTTTTCAGCTCCTGAAAATAACGGTTCACTCATTATATTTCTCTAAATGTCTACCATACTGTTGTTTCAATATTAAGTTCCAGCTGTCTCTTTAAACTAACTTCCAATGGCAGAAAAATTTTCAGGATTCATTTTATAGAAAATTGAAAAGTGTAAAGAAAGTGGAGGAGATTCATTCTTTGGTGGTGGTGGTAATTATTTTTTGTTTGTCTTGGCTTGTAATCTCTGGAGACTATGGCCTGTGTTTCTCCCTGATGGCCAGACTATGAACTGACTTGAACTGCCAAAAGTTTGTTGGCACATTTTCTGGACTCCTGGCTTTGTACTGAGTGCAGAAGCAACCTTTATGATCACTAAATCTGACCTGGATAACACTGGACAATGAAACTCACTCATTGACTTCTTAACTTCTGGACAAAATTTGATTTCCATTCATCCTATAACATATTTTGGGAAAGCAACCCATTATTAAATACACTTCAATACTCACAATATTTACTAAGCAGTTCCAGACAAACTTTGTATTCTGTGTTATTGAAATGTGTGAATGAAATGGAATTTTGATCCATATTAACAGATTTTTATTGTATTCTTGTGTAATGTTTAGAGACTATACAATCTACACTTGCCTAAAGTATAGTGCAACAGCATAATGCAGGGGTAAATTCAGTGAAAACACAGATCAGGAAATTAGAAATGTAAAGTCAATTCCATTTTTACAGTGGAATTGTTCATTTTCACTTACAATTAAGTAAGTCTTACTTAGTAGCCTAGGAGTAGATGACCTTGCTGAACACTCTGTAACAGAAGCAAAGTCTAAAACAAAGAGCACAGAAGGCAGCTAGGGAAACAAAGCCCAGTGCAGGCAGAAATGCCTGCTGGAGAAATAAGTGATTTTAATGTATTTATTTATGTTAAGAGAAGCATAAGGACCAGGTCAACAGAGACAGCAATGCTGAATACACTCTCCAGCTCACACAAACTCATGTTCTCTATCTTAGTGCAGTGCACTGTTTGCTCCATTAATCACAAAAGGATTATAACAGTAGTATCACATAAATGTAAGGCTTTATGCCTGCTCCTTGCCAAGTGCACACAACAGGCACCGACTGTGCCAGCAGGCCCTGCTCAGGGAAAGGATGCATCTGTCACACTCCATTCCATACCACTGGGTGGATAGCAGTCTGGAGGGCTTGGAAACTTCAAACCTTGACAATTTAGAATTAATCTGAGATTACTATCACTGGGAAAAACTTCAAGTAGTATCTCAATAAAGACAATTTGCTTCTTCACAGTTAGTAAATGTAACAACTGGACAAGGGCACAGAATCATTGTTAGGGGGAGACCAACACTCAGCTTCTAGCTTGGAATATTAACTGGAATGGCGGAGGAAGGCTGGGGAAAAAATAAAAGGTTTTTTAAAGAGGTTTTTTACAGTTTAAAAGTGCTAGAGTGATGCAATGTATTTAGTTAATTCAGCTAGTTTCTATTGCTTTTACTTTGCAACTCTGCGTACCTCAGAGGTGACAACACAATATTGTCTCCACAAACATTGCACACACATGGTAATCAGAATAGCAGAATATGCACATTTCCCTTTCTGTCATCTGAAACTGTTATTTAGGGCTGATCTAAGGTCTGAGAATCACTTCAGGGGTTGTATTCTTTACATAGAAATAGAATTTTCTATTACTCATGCTAATCCAATAGGTAATACACAACTGCAAAGCTGGATATCATAACTTCTGCTGTAGGGTAATGAAAAACAGAAATCAGAGCTCATCTCTTTCTTCTGCTTAGCTAAGACACGTTTCAAATGATTAATGACACCAAAAAAAATTTCTGTATGCACATCTTCATGTAGTGTGGTCTGGCTGAAAAAGCTTGTTGAGGACAAAAATGTTCTTGTCATACATATTTAAGATCTGATATATGTCCTACATAAAATCATGCTGTGCTACATGTGCTCCATTTACTAAAATTAATCCCCAAGAACTATTAAATACAAAGTTTTCCCTCAGAGACTGAACTTGTTGACCTTGACATTGTAACAAAAAGTCTACTTAAAACAGTTGTGTTACTTTCTTTCTCTATGAAGACCAAACACGCAAGACTTATCTTCTATTTGCTTTTCATCTGAATCACTAGTGTCGATTTTGAAAATATGATGCAGTAAGAAAAGAAATAAACTTTATAATTTTTAAATCAAATTTGAAGATCATTTTTTCAGCAAAGTTCTGAATTTGAAGTTTTTCTATATTTTTCATGGGATTACTGACTATCACTATATTTTTTTCCTTTTCAAGATACTGCGCTGTTAGAGTGAGTCCTATTTCCATCCATCCCTTCCTTGCTAGTTAATTCATTTAAGCTCTTTACCCACTCTTACTCTTCTAAGCAACTAATATATGTTTTATACAACTAAAACCAAGTAAAGCACAACATCCAGCTTTGGCTGGATCAGGTAACAAGTATATCCAATCCAAACCATATGATGATGACCAAATTAAAATACCAGATCCAAATGCTAAAGCTGTGTATTATTTTTGCTCTAATTAATTTCCATAACACCTCTTAAAGTTATTTAGCATTTAAAATTGAATGTGCATTCAAACATTGTGTTGCATTGTAACTATTTTCACCCCCTTTATGATCAAAGCCCAAGTATAAAATAGCTGTTTTATATGCTTGAATAAATCCACTTTCAATTGATGTAAAGGGGAATACAAAGTACAAAGAACAGCAATACTAATGTCCTAACTTTCTATTTATTTAAACACAAAATGCACACCCAACAACAACAAAACACCCTAAAGATCTTGTACATAGCAAGCAGAAAAAAAAACCAAAAAACTATTTGACAGACTTTTCCTGTGACAGGCTTAAAGCAGAAAATATGTTTCTATAGTATTTTGTAACACTGGCAATTGTAAATAATCATATACAGTAAACTACTAAGGAGTCTATCAAATACGTTTTTGCATAAATATTTGATGTCAGCACTGTGATTTTTTAAAAAAATAAAAAGTGCTTCTTAAAATCAAGTAAAATTGTGCAATTCTTTAATAATAATTCCACATAATTTTATTAAACAATATTAATATAATTATTAATAATTATTATAAATATAAATCATACTATATATATTAATTTTAATTGCACAATAAATTACATTGTGAAGTCTATTTAAATATTTTCCCCCTCCATCCTGAGAAGATACTGACAGGGTTGTGCTCATTTCATTAGGAAATCATCTGCTCTTTTAAAAACAACACTAATTTATCCTGTAAGACCAATTATAAGAAGCAACAGCATCCTACCTTCACTCCATTTATCTTCTGTAGATTAAAATGGTTCAGTCTGAACAGAACATAGTATTTCCACAAAGTGAAGCTGACAACTGGATTTCCCTGAGGATCAACTGTCAACTGTTCCATGCGATGCATCTCAGCCAATGCATTGAACTGCTGCAGCGCCACAAGATTTGTCTCCTTAAACTTCAGGTGCTAAAAAAATTCAAACCCCAAGAAATTAAATAAGGAGACAGTAAAGAGTGAACACAGAGATTCTATTCTGTGCCACTCAATTTTCAAACTGTTACACTTGTGTCTGATGAAGCAACTGAGCTCATTTCATTTGAGGTCTCTAGCAAAACACATCAATGTATCAACCAAGTGCTATATTACATATACTAAGAGACGTCAACATTACAAGCCCCAAGCAATTTGTAAATTCTTTACTTAAAGCAGGAATATTTACAATGTTATATAAAGCAATGATACTACTTAAACAATGTCTACTTTACTTCTGCAAGTAAAGCACCTGCAATATCTACACATAAAAGTAAGTACAATACATGCTTTTAAAATATTCTGCCCTTTTTGGGCACAGGGTGCTGGCCTAATTCATACTCTGCCCTACACTAATGTTCCTATGAGCATGGTGTATGCTACCAGCAGCATTATTGTGGGAAGAAGGAGGAAAAATTGATGATGAAGATAAAAATTTAGTTGTGATTCTGCTATTGCCGCAAATTTTCCTCCACCCACAGTGAAACAATTGTCTCATTAAGACAGATAAAATTGTCTTAAGCTCCCCACAAATTTATCAGTCTCAATTACACCATTAAGTTTTGTTATACTCAGAATCTTGAGAAGCAGCAGGGAGCCCCAGAGCGAATCAATCTGAGCTACAAGTTGCTTATGTTTGTTACCTCTATTTTAATATTTGCATCAAAATGACTGACTTGAATGACTAAGAAAAAAAAAGAGAGACATACTGAAGAGACTTCTCATTCATGTTGCTTTTCTGCATCAAGAACTGAGGAATTTCATGAACTGATTTAGTTAGCTATTCCTTCTAATCTTCATATTTTTATCCTATCAGCAATTTGCTCTTTGAACTCACGACACAAATGAAGTCGTCCTGATACCATGGATCCATAACAATAGTACAGAACAACAATACTGTATTTACACACGTTTTGCAACATAAAAATAATTACACAGGTCAAAGGAATTAAAAGAAATAAAAAACAGTCTGAAAATAGATCTAAATTTATATTATTGATTTTTAAGTATCAAGATTAGCATTATAATAGAAGGAAATGGGCAATTCTTAACTGTATCTATTTACATGGAGGCACGTTGTGGGGGGGCTATGCCAAAGTAAGGTTCTATTAGACAATCCACATTCCATAGCTGTTCAGAGCTGAAACATGAGGCATGCTCACCACACAATTAGGAAATTTTGTCTTCAGTTTTGCTAGCACTTGAACAATTTCATCAAATTCTATGAACATAAAGGAGACTGTGGCAATAATGCCAGCTGTTTGAACACTCCAGTTTCGATCCAGGCACTCCAGTGCCCCAGCACCATACAAGCCAAGAGTGTCTCCTTCCACCTCCACCAAATGAGACTCCAGAACAGACAAGCCTTGTACTGCACTGCTCAGGATTGTATCAAGAGATCTGTAGAGGAAATAAAAATACAGTGATATAAATTAGATGATTTTGAAATAATATCATCACTCTATTGAATAACAGTCCTTTCTTTTACCAAAACTCAACTGTCAAATACAATGGCATTTCTCAGCATTCATTCATATTCAGTACCCATCTGGTTCAAATACTAAAAAGCTGGAAAACCCTTCTTCCATCCAGTAACACTGTATTTGTTCTACTTCTTCAGCAGAAAGGCTCTGTCTGTATTTGAGTTGGTGGTGGGGTCGAATTAAATAAAGAGTCCATTCATATTTACTAATTGGCTTTAAAATTTTAGCTCAGAATGCTAACATAGCATGTTTCCTGTTGCTTTAGATTTCTAAACAAAACTTCAAACAATATATTTTATTTAAGCAACGTCCCCTTCACATTCTATTAGCTATATGAAATGTGTAAGTGGACATAAGCAATAACTCAAGCATTTCTTTCAAATAATGTGACCTTTCCAATTCACAAGAGCAATGTTAAAATTAAGCAATAAATTCAGGTATTCCTGACTCCTGTCTCTTTGTCCTACTTCCAACGTGATACACTCAGCTGGCTTGACTTAAAGTGTGCAGAGAACTCAAGCACAGATTACAGGTTTAGAAAGTTATGTAATGATTGTTGTTATCATTTTATTCTTTACCACATTCTTAGTCTTTTTAATGTATTTTGACTAGTAACAATCATTTGACTGATGTTCTCTAGACAATAACAATCAGAACTCTAAAATTTCACTCAACTGAAAATGTTAAGAGCCCACCACTTCATATGTGAAGCTCTAAATTACCTATCTATGCTGAATTTCACCTGAAATTTTATTGCTTAGTAGCTCACCTTGAAATTCTTCACTATGATAAAACACATACATCAAAACAGCATCATTTCTCAAGCAATGGGAGTTTGTTCATTAACACAGAAACAGTCAAACTACCATAGTTACACTGACTTGGTTACGGAGGAGGGATTACCAACACGGAATTAAATGGCAAAGAAACCAAGCAGGCAAGAAAGCAGTGGGTAAATGCATGCAGGGGAAAGCTTTGGAAGCACAAGAACAGAAAAGAAGATGGCAATGTAAAAATGCTAAGGAAAAAGTGTTTCAAATGATGTGGTACTTGACTGGAGACAAGAATCAGTTCTAGCCATAATAGACTGAAACTCAGATGGGTTCTACTTGTGAGAGACAAAGACTTCCTGAGCATCCCTGACATTTCCAGCATTGACCAGGGACAGCAGAAAACTTGTACTGTACTTGCTATTGAATTTGTGCAGACTATTTTTTCAGGCATTTGCCTGAGCTAACCAAGGTTGAAGTGCTACTTTGGTTTTAGCCAGTCCAAGGCATACACCGTTCATTAAACTCTGCAGTGGGTTCTGGCCACATGGCCACCTTTTTAGATGCAAATTAGCAAAAATAATATCTTTTAAACCAAGAATACTAAAATTATCTTGCGAATAAAACTAAGTCTGGTAACTGCTACTGTTAAAATAGCATGGGTGTGAAGGCAGTCCAATGAAAGAGCCTGAATACAACTATGAAACCTCTTGATACACAAAGAAATTACAAATCTCCATAATGCTCATACATCTTCATTTTCTTCATTTAAACTGAAGGCACCAATCTAAGCTGTTAAGGAAATGAACAACCTAAAGAAGGCGCAGGAATTCACAATTTACATTTCTTGTAAACACAAAGTTGTCCTTTATCTAGCAAAATCACATAATAATTTAGCTTGCACTTCTTTAGGCAACGAGTTGCTGTTCTATTTATTTTTAAACATGTTACTTATCACTAATGGTCAAAAGCAAAGTAAACCATTTTTCAGGGTTGATTTGCATATATAGTACTTTTGATAACGAAATACAGTGAGATCTCAGTGGTGAGAAGTAGTAACCTAGAACTTAAGACATGAACAGGTAGAAATATCAGCCAATAAAATACCTGCTTTCTTCAGGAAATACATATGCAGTGCTGCCATTGATCTGGCAGGGCTCATTTTCTTTATCTTTGTTTAAAGAAGCCTCAAGAGCAATTTGGTTCTGCTGGATCTCCCATTGCCGAGCAATGTTACCAATCGTTAGCCGCTTCTTTTCCTAAAACAAGATACACAGGTTGTCATAAGGCATGACAGGGCAGAATCAACACAATTGTTTGCTCTGAAATATGATGCTTAAGAAAAATATTTTAAATGTTTCAAATTGAAGAAACTGTACTAGTGGTTGGTGGTTAGGCATTAAAATCAATGCCTCATTCTAGTGCTATTTTGCATAAGTGCCAGCAAATAATTTCACAAAATTTGCAATAAAGAAACAAGAAAAGTAATATAATAAATCCACAACTTATATAAGCATGAAGTTAAGCTACTTAGGACATGGAAACTGATACTTCTGAAAGTTTTTCCATTTTAAAGAGCTCAAAACTCTAGTTCATATTCCATTTGCCCAGGGAGTTTTGATGCTCTCTAGTTAGAGAGCACTAGTTGCTCAACACTTACGGAATTCCACGATAACTGAGCTCCATGTCACAGAAAGGAGGGGAAGTTGGAATCATCAGTGTTTTTTATCAGAACAATCTTTAGAAAATTCTGTTTGTTCTCAAGGGTGAGGATCTCAACCTCAATTACTGTACAGCTCTACTGCTTTGTTAGCACTCAGATGTGGGCTGCTGGATTCCTACAGAACTTCAAAATGAATTCCTTTTACAAAAAGCAAATTTTACAAGTGTAAAGATTCTGCTAGCAGTAACTTTCTCTCGTTCCAGTAAATGTTAAGTTCAACCACTGTTGGAAAGGAATGACATTCTCTATACATTTCAAAGCACATCTCAAACTTTCCCAGAAGAGTGGGTTGGAAGCAATAAAAAAGAAGTCTGGAAAAAGAGATGAAGAAATTCTGCTGTTTGGGCAGACAAGTATCAGCAAGGGAAAAAGAAGAGATGACATTGCTGAAATAAACATTTTCAATGCAGTGCATAGAGAAAACCAGCAATTGTTTGCTACTGATTGAGTGTCTATGATTTCATTTACACTTCATATAGTGTAAGAAATGTTGGATGAACATGACGGTAAAAGAAAATTGCAGAACATAGTTCTCTAAATATTTTTTTCAGATTTAACTATGAAGAAACCTATAGTTGTCAACTGCTGTTTTTTGCTGGACATTGTATCTATGAGCATATTTGTTCCTTCAATTCAAACGTGTGGAACAGGAAAATAGCCTGAACCATAAGAACCCATTTACAAAGGAAAGATCTACAAAATCATCAGATTATATGAAAAATATTGGTATTTGACTCTTATGCCACTTAACTGTTTGAAGATAAGAAATATACTTTGATAAAATTGAAATCTAAAATGTAATGTTGAAATTCAGTAATGATGGCACTAGGTGTTAAAAATCTTTTTTCTTCTCAGGGCATTTTCCACTACCAAAAAGCACCTCAAAATCTAGGCCACCAAGACAAACAATTCCTCTGCTATGAGGAAACATTACATCAATGGTTAAGAACATGAACTACAAATAAATACCTACTTTTTTTTTTTCTAGTCAGAGAGACATTTCCAACTGCGTGAGACAATGCCATGAGTGAAAATTATTTACTAATTTTCTATTTTTTTATGCTACTAAGATCTGGCACTAACACTTCAAATCTGAAGAGACTTGAAATACATCAATATCTTGCAGGGAAAGAAGAAATGCGAAAACCAAACAACAACACTGCTCAAAAAAACCAAAAAACCACCCCCACACTGTATCTAAATCTTTTTCCTATGATATCAATATTTTTTAATCAAATAGAAATATACAAGGATACAAATATACAGGAAATCAAAACATATTCTTAGTCACTGGACATGAAAGTTTTTCCCCCATTCATGTGTTTAGGTTCTTGGGGGGGGTTTTGGTATACTTAAAACATCTTTTAACATACTGTTAACATTCTGTTTGTGTCTCCAGTTATATATGTTTGCTACACTTCTTACAGCCTCCTGCAACTAATCCAGTCTAAATCCCCTTCATGAAATATGATTTTACCTAGGAAACTTAATATGGACATGAACATTTTTTGTTTATTTGGCTTCCAAATTGAAAGAGATTGTATAGGCATTACTGGCTGACAGACGAAAAAATTTAGGCAATTTTTTCCTCTTAAAAAAAAAAAAATTTGGAGGCAAATGGTGATAATCACACAGCAAATGGAATGTAGATACTCGTAGATTCTTGAACTTTGGTCTCCTAGTAGGAGCACAGCTCATGTAGTCAGCAGCCCCATGAAGAGTATTCTGGAGGGCACCAGGGTCTCCCCTGGTGGGGCACTTTTGTCTTGTGTGTGTCAGCACCAGCCAGGCCAGCTGTGCTGGGAGATAAGACAGATCAGAGTTCTGCTGACAGAGACAACAGCTGGAGCCTGGCTGTGGCCTCAGTGCCCCTTCGCTCTATCCACAGAAAGGGATAACGTCAACAGGAAAAAATGAAGGAAAAACTACTTCAGAGCACCCTGCATGGCTGCAGTCAGAGTGTTCACCTGAAAAGGGGAGACCAAGGCATGTGAAATCACACAGGAGGAGAAGGAGAAGTCCTTTACTTTAGCCTGGATTTCTGAAAATGAAGTTTGCCATCTGCTGACACGTATCACACTCGTGTTCAACGTGGGCTTTCTGCTCAAGTGTACCTTGCATGTTTGACTGAACAGAGTGTCAGTCACAGAGTGCTCTGTTGAAGCTGTAAAAATAGACAGAGGCATATTGCGATATATAATATCTGCAGCAAAAACATTTGGATATAAACTACTGCTGTAAATGGGTTTACAGTAACCTTAGAAGAGCCACAGACAATACCTTAAGCAAGGTCTGCCTGTGGCTTTCACGCTTCCTTTCTTCCTCTTTCCTTGCTGCAATAGATGCCATGCGTCTTTCTTCTTCCTGGATGAAAAAAAGGAAAAGAAATTCCTAAAGGGAGGAACTAAGTCAGTTCTGAAAAGTATTACTGATAAATGATGTTCTTGTGTTGGTATTTGAAATGTAAATTTTCATTTTAACACAATTTTAGAATTTTTATCATCTTAATATTTCTAAATACTATTAAAACCAATAAAATTGTTAATTATAAATAAATCAAGAAAAACAGAATAAATTAACTACTCAGATATAAATGCTGAAGATAAAGCTAGTTACAAGCAATATATGTAAGAGTCTGAAAAAGTATAAAGCATATGGTGATCATGAAAAATATTTTTAGATATGACAGTGCAATACATCTTTGTATCTTTGTAGTAATTTTTGCAATTAGCAGGTTTGTAAAAAAACACTCAGAGCAAAAAAGCTGGGTTCTATTTATGCCTGAATCATAATCCAGGATTAATTTTCATCATTGTGAACTGTTTACAGGGCCTGGCTTTTCTCAATCAGCAACAGAATTTGAGAAGAACAGAACATTTTCAAAGTTAGCTATTTCATGACCATTATGCCTCATCAGTATTATTGCCTAATCATGAAGTCTCAAGAAGAAAGCCATTGATTTCTAAACAATGAAAGTGAAGCTGCTTCATTTTCCTGGTACAGCAATTTGATACTGTGATACACCCATATTAGGTTGGATGCCCCTTGTTTACAGAAGTCTAAACATTCTCACAGCACAGTATTTTTAGAACATATATTTTCCAAGTAACAAAAGAAATGTTCACTATGAAGTAAAAAGGGTAGCGTCCTTCCAACACAAATATTTGGGAAGCATACTTTAACTTATTTTGATTTACTTCACATGCCATTTGGGCGTTCCTATTGAAGTGTCTTCCCAGAACATATGAAAAGTGTTTTCATTTCCTCAAAATAGAAAGCTCCTGTCCAAACGTTTTCATTTTCTGAAAAAGTTATATGTTAACAAAATTAACAAACAAAAATGAACAGAAAGCACCAACAACCAGTAAGACATATTGACATGTCAAAATTTCTACATAAATAAAACATGCTATGTTTAGAGCATTGTAAGAACCCCTAAGCACATGGGTGAGTGCTTACTGGAAGATAAAATAAAACAGGAACTGCACATTTAGCATGGCCATTACATTTTTAAGAAAACAATTTCCAAAGCATAAGAAGTTCAGTGCATGTAGCAGACTTACTCTGATCTGTGTACAGTCCCCCTGAAACCCACTGACACACCATGGATTTTGGCATCAGTCTGAAAAGGGGATAAACCACAGATTTTCAAACTGTTCCTCCATGACTTTATCCTAATAGCATACATTAAACCAGAGGAGTACCTCAATGCACAGTAAGGCAGGGGGCTTTGGACAGAGTAAGCTTCTTTAACACAACTGTATGCAAGAATTTCCTTGGAACACTAACTGGAAAGCCCCTTTTTCTTTTTTTTTATTCTCAAAGCCACTTGTCTTTTGCTGGAGAAGTTCTGCTGGCAGCCTCCTCTACTACTGGGCTTTTATGCTAATCCTAAACAAGGTATTTCCAAGGGGCTAGCATCATGGAATTACAGCATAATCCAGGTTAAAAGGATTTCTGTAGGTCTCTAGTGCATGTTAAAGGAGATCACCACTAACTGAATAACAAAATAAAAGCACACACGGATACAGAAGGCCTTCTAGATGCCACTGCAACAAAGTACCACACAACGAAATCCAACATGTGAATGGGAGGGTTCAGGGCCAGGCTGTGAAAATCATGAAATAAACCCCATGCAGCCAATATGTCACAAATATTAATGCATCATTAATAATGTCAAATAAAAATGTACTCTTCCTCAAGATATTATTCAGAATTTTAAGAACTGCAAACATTATTCTCATTATAGCTGTTTATCCCAATTATGTATGACATTATTCCATTAGTGTTTTGTGTAAAAAACACAAGCCTTAAAATAAAATACAAATACTAGCAAACTACATTAGTGATATCTTTCTTTAGAGAGCAGGTTAGATTGGTTCCAGGGAATTTTTATTCTTTAATTAAATCACTTCATTTGACTGTCTATCTATGCTTTTAAACTAGGCTTCCTAAAGAAACAGGCTTTTTACAATTTTTTGTCTTCTTTTCTAATGTCTTTTCAACACATTGATCATATCAAATAACAAAGTATGTTTAGAAGTCTTAAATAAAGGGACTTTTCTCATTCCCTAGAAGTTTGATTATATTATATTGTTATGTAGAAAGAAGAGAAATGGAAGCTAGTTTTACCACCAAGGAAAAAGAAGCAGAAACTATCCATTCTATTTGGCAGAAAACATCTGGCCATTCATCAGAGACTCAGTTTCAAACTAACTGAGCTGGCGTTGTGTTTCGCTCTGGTGGAGGTGAGAACTAGATAACAAAATTGCATTAATAGAAAATTAGCCTTCATTAATTTTATTTGTTTCAAAACAACTTGCTGTAGTTTTTTCCCAAGCTTTAAGGCAACCATCCATAAAGTTCCCTAAATCAGTTTTCTCTCAGCTTCTACAAATCTCTTCTTACTCTATCTTCTTTCTCAAAGCTTTCCCTTAATCCAGCCCAAACGTGTACCTTAGGACACTGTCTTCCATGCAGGAGGATCTACTGCCCCCATCGAAGTCAGTCCTGTACCTTCCCTACCAACACAGTCTCCATGCAAACATGAAAATCAACCAATGCAAATTACATTCTTACAAGAGTATTAAGACTGAATAAGACTTTTTTCCTTGATCAAGAGTTTATCCTAATTACAGTGTTTTAAAAAGCACTAATCCTTTTCTAAAAGAAGTTAGCTCAGCCAAAAAATAAAATACATCCTTAGCTTTACTCAATATTCATAAAGGCAGAGTGATAGAGAAAATCTCAGAATAAAGATCAAGGGTCACATCTACATATAATTTTTTTATTAATCTTACACAACATATGGAAGCAATCTTAAAAAACACATTCCCCAGGAACCCACAAAAAACCCCCCAGAGTACCGAAAAAGTTATTAAAAAACCCCTACATAAGCTTGCCACAAATCATTTTTACTGTCACCCCTTCTCTTTAAGAAAGGATTTCGGAAGAGCTGGAGCCCTCGCCCTGTATCACTTGTTTCGCCTCGTTATCCTGCTGTTTCTGTCCATTTTGTCCCGTCCCTGAGCCGCTCCCCGCCGGACAAGGTGGGGATGCTCTTGCCGCGGTTGTTCCCCCAGTGCCCGTGAGCGCTTTCCCGTGCCGACGGCGCCCCCTGCCGCCACCCGCGCGCGCCTGCAGCAGCGCCCACCACCTCCGCAGAGTGGAAAGACCACAGCGGAACGCACGCGTCCCTCCTCACCACCGCCGGGCCCTCCTTCAGACAAGCGCCTTTCAACAAATGACACCATTTGAGTCACACACATGACATCATTTGAGTGACACAAAGTCACACTTAAGTATCTATCTTATTTCCCGGTGGAAAGAAAAAAAAAAAAAATAGGGATCCCTCCCTAAAAAAACCCCTCAGAACACTTTATGGTAGTCATGGAATACAGTAATTAAATTCTATTTTGGATAAAGCAGTAGAACCTACTCCCAGCAGTGAAATGCCTAAGCAAATAATCAAAACCAAACACAGCTCTCTTATTTTAAGCTTCTAAAACCTCAATGAAAAATGCAAAGCTTTATCTCTAAAAAGACACAGCTTGTCTTTCAATCTGGCAACATTTAAAAAAAAATGTATTATATATCACATTTACACACACATATAGGAATACATACACACTTAGCAAATTATCTTGGGGAAGTCTGTTTGAAGTGATGGATAGCAAATGTTCCTGGTTATGTAAGTCCTTAGTAAGGCATATGTACACATTTCAATCAAATTTAAATATTTTATTACATATTTGCAGACAATATCTGCTTACCATTACAAAAGAGTGGAAGAAAATAAACAGGTCCCAGTCAAACTCTAAGCACCACTGGGCAGGCCCACTTTTGAAAAAGTTCAAGCTACAAAGCAGGGTGAAAAATCTTCAGTGCCCAGAAAAACAACCATTATGCCAAGTTAGCCAAGGTAAATAATCACAAATGCAACCTGAGCCTGCTCTGACTGTAAGGCTCTGCACAAGCCCATTCCATGGATCCATTTATCCAGTCCCATCAACTTGCAGCTAAGGTGAGGTAAAGGTGTACCTGTGAGTTACTGACAGGAACACAAATGAACACAGGAGTCCGTCCAGCCACGGTAATTCGGCCTCCTGCCCAGTCTTTAAGCCTTTAGACTGAGCTACCAAAGGTCAAGAAAGCAAAAGATTTCCACTGAGCTGATGTTTTAGATACACAACACCAAGTGGCTGGGTTTTCAGCTGAAAATCGTCTTGTATGAACAATGAACAAGTGAAGAGTGTTACAGGTACTTAACCTCCACTGATTTCACCACAACTGGGTCTGTGCTTCAGCAGTTCAAGGGCTTGAATCTTACATTCAAAACTGGCTTAGGAATGAGGTGGCCTAAGAAAACATCAGCTTCCACACAGGTCAGGGTTTAAGAGTTGTCATAATACAATACAATCCCTTGCCTAAAGGCAAATCTACCCCAACTTAAACGGTATTAGAACAATTACAGTGCACAAATGTTTTATTCCAAGTGTCGTGTCTTTGGTTTTCATGGCACCTCTAAGTTTCTGAATAGTGCCGTAAGGCAGAGACAGTTGTCATTAAATTTTTGCACCAGGGCTCCTTTCTCCAGGGAATCCTATGTAAAAAGCCTGGCACCAAAGAGTGTGTATCTTCTTGAAACCAAACACAAATGAAGCTCCCAAGTCTCATGCAAACTTTTGACAATATCCTTCAGTAAAAGAAAAGGTAAAATCAGAACTAAAAATTGTGTAAAACTCAGTTCTTGAGCAGAGAAGCTTCTGAACAAGCTAGTGAAGAACTCCTAGACAGAAAAAAACCCAACAGTCATCCAACTCTCAGTTTGTTACAAGACAAAGCAATGCTGAAATTCAAAATGGCCTAAATGTTCTTTAGGCTGATGAAGAAAAGATCCTACAAATGTAATTATAGTTCAGTTTCTTACACTAATCTAGAGTGCAAATCACGTACTCAACACTGCAAGTCCACTCCCCCACCAGGTTAGATCTACCCTTACAGCTCACAGCAACAGCATGTTGCAGTGCTAGGCAGAATAGCTGGATTTGGGACTGCCAGCTCTTTAATTTTACCACAAATCCCATGATACTTGTTATTTTTCTTTAAATCCCACTTTCTTAAGTCACACGATTATCTGGGTAACAGTTATTATTGGAGAAAACATATAGCACCCTCTACATGGAGAAAAATGTTAAAAGGCTCAAAAAGCAGAAGGCAAAGAGTGTAAAACACTATTTTTACAAGTAGATTTATGAGCAGCACAACTGGTGAAACCTGGTTTTCTATGGCTTTTTGTCTTTGTGGTTGATTCTCTGATGTTTAACAAGGTGCAAACCCAGATTAAGCTCTTCCCATGGCTGTGCATTTTTGACAACTTTTCCCCTATACAGATCTCATAGAGTCTAAAAAGGAGTTTGAGCTCTTTCTACAGTTTTCCTCATCACTGGTATTTCCACCAGGATCCATCCCCTCTTGACAAGGGTAAAAGTGGGGAGATGGAGAGATATTTTCTTTATGCAACTCAAGTTTCTGAAATAATCATGATAAAACAAGTTTTTAAAAGCAAAGTAATTAGCAATTAGTAAGTCAGTATAGACTCATAAAATATAAAAACCCCTGAAGCTTAGAATATCTGTGAACAAACAAGTATTTAGTATTTTCAGTGACAGAAGCAAAACTCTCATTTCCCAAGGCACTTTCTTTTTAAAATTAATGTTTTCTAAACATGTTATATTTTTCAGCCTAACTGGCTTTATGAAGAAGCATCAGCTGCAATTTACAATGCAGTACAGCCTCTGTACAAAGCAAATGAGCATTTACATGGAGGTACTTTTGAGTAGGCACAGAAGAATTAGCAAGACTATTCCTATATTAAAAGACAAAATAAGTGACATTATGGTAAGACCCTGGTGATTGTTCATCCTCTGGAGTGGATTTTCAAGAAGCCTGTAGGAGACTGAGTCCTCTCTCCCTTATCAAGGTTACTTGAACTTGAGCAGCAGAAACAGAAATTATGAGGGAGAGTAGGTTAGGAAAAGAGAAATACAGACACACAAACTGTGTGATCACCAGATCTCCCTAGGGAGGCTGATTAAAGAAACCAATTAAATTCTTAAATAAAATCTACCAATTACAGCCGTTTTAGGGCAAACAGACCACTCCTTTGGAAGAAATGTGCTGTTTCTTCTCAGCTATACAACAAATCAGCACAGACTCTTGGGAAAATTCTAACCAAAAGCTTTGCAGGCTCTCTCATGTCACGTGGCAGCTGAACATGCAGCATTTGCTGCTGGAGTTTTAGCACTTCAAAATAAACACAAAATGCAAAAATAAGTAAAAATGCAAACCCTCGCTTTATACTGAAGTAAGAAAAGGGTTAAAGTTTTAAATATTGTGATGTCTATTCACCATTCCATACTAAATGAAGAATAAAAGTTTGTAATTTTAGTACACACATACACACAGAAACCCCTGCATTTTACTTCTGATTTGAAGTATCTATTAAATTTGATGAAAACAGAAATTTCTTACTGTGATTCTCTTCATATCTAGCTGTCGGAGCTGCATCATATGATGGAGAACAGTGTGTTTGTACCATGTCTCCTGAGCTATTGGATTGCCATCAAGGGTGATATCTGACAAGGATGAGGAATCAGCAAGGCACAGAATATCCTCAAAACTGTAACCAAAAGAGTTTAAAGTTTTAATGCCATGGAGTAGGAACAATTTTGAGATGGAAGATTTTATTTCATAAGGACAGAACATAAATATTTAACTATACTGGAACACTTCCACCCATCAATACTGTGTATGATAAATACAAGTATTCTGAAAAACCAGCAGCTGCTGCTGGTAAACTTTTTACTCCCTTCACAAACAGGTAAAAAGAGATGCGGAATAAGGGGAACTATGGGAGTATTTAAATCAAACCCCCGCTAAAGTACGATACATATAAATTCATATTCAGAAATACAATAGGTGTATTTGCCATCAAAGGCAGCATGAAAAACCTGGAAAGTACAAGCAAAGAAAGCCAACCACAAATACCACAGAATGATCCTAGGCGTATGCATCATCATTAAAACTGGAAGTAAAACAATACAAAAGCATCATAATCTTCAAACCAGGTGAGTCCATTACTCTGTGTTCAGTCTACAAACACTAATCTGCTGGTTTCTTAGAACACATCAGATTTGGTTACCTGCCAAAAAATAACTGACCTGTGTAAAATGCATTTAGAGATGTATAACCTCTAGAGCGTTCCTTTCCTTGAAAATGAAATGTGAAAAGAAAGCAGCTCAGATTATTTAGTATTTTTAAACAACAGAGAACTATTTGACTGGATTTCAATAAAAAAAGCTGAACAGTTATGGTAATAAATAAGACTCCCTAACATGTTTACAACGTATGTTTGACACTGCATCCATCCTTATGTCCTTTGGCCTTCAAAAGTCTTCTGCCCTAAGTCAAGTCAAACCTTAAGTATGCCCTGAACTTAGTGATCAGAAAACATATGCAGCACAGATGTTCATTTCAAAGACTGTCATTGAATAAAGTTGCAACAGCATGCAAGTAGCTCCTGCGCTGTACACTCAAAGGGCACAGCAGAAAAGGGACAGTAAAGAGGAAGATATTATTGCCTTTGTGCTTAGTGCATGAAAACAACCTAAAAACCAATGGAAAATGAACTATGGGTAGATTGTGACAAAGACAGTGAAAGTTCTGAGGATATCTGATTAAATGGCTGTTTCATACATGTAGTTAAAGCTCAATTGCTATTTTTGGAAGATCAGTCTGACATATTACTTAAAATATATACTCAGTATGTCCTAAAGAAAAAGGATAATCTTCCCAAATGACACAGAAGTTAGTAAGGCAAACTTAAACCTGTTAGAACAAAAAACCCCAGAGTCTGAACTTCCATTGAGCTAGAACACATTGTGCTTAAAAAATATGAAAATATTTGGTCTTCAAAATTGTTTTTAAGTGCAAGCATATTTAAAAGCATTAAATATATTTATTTCAAGTACTTATCACTAAACATTTACCAAACAGTACTTCTTTCATTACATATGATTTACAGATTTTTAATAAAAACCATTTCTTCAGGAAATGACAGAAAAGTTGAAAGCTTGCTAGTGTGTTTTCAAGACCTTCCACTTACACATACTGCTGTGCTTTCAAATTCTCACTGCTTCAGCATGCCAGAACATTCACTCTGGACCTAAAAACAAATGTGCTTGCTTTATCTTGCTTTTAGCTGCCCTACTAGCAGCTCAATTTTAAAAAGAAACAGTAGTGCAAAAAGCTTTTACATCTCTGTATATACATACAAAAAACTAGAGCTTTAGAAATTCCATGTAGAAAAGTTTATGTACTGTACTTGTCACACTGGTATCCTAATCCTAAACTAAGTAAAGCTTTAATGTGCTACATTCCCAAACAGATTGCATAGTTTACAACCAAGCTTCTGTCTGCTTCCCAGCATGCAGACTGCTGGGACAGAGCCCCGCGGTGACCACTGGACAGCAATCAGAGGCCACGCCTCAGGCTCTCTCTCTCCAGCCTCTGCTCCCCACAAAGGAGCCTTTAACCTGCTCAGGAAATACAAAGCAGCTCTGGATGGTGCTGGGTCAGACTGCCTCAGTCAATCTTCTTGAGTGGAATGTCTGATTCTCTTTCCAAAATACCTTCTCCTGCACGAAACAACCACCTCTCATTCCTGTTCTTCTTCTTACATAAGTCATCTTTGCTAAAATTGTAATTTCAGCAATACAGAAATAAGTCACAAATTTGGGCTAAATTATCAGAAAGTGTTTTCTGGAAATCTTTTCAGAATAGATCAGTTTTCCATCTTCTTAGGAAAGTCCTGCATCCAAGTCCTGCATCCAGTTGTCCTCTCTGCCAAAGGGACATAAACCCACTTCTGACTCGTATCAGAATGCAGCAATTACTTTACAGCAGACCACTATGGAGCTCAACCTACACCAGTGATACACATTCACAGGACATGGGAATATTTATTTTCTGTTTTAACCTGCTTGTTTAGGGACATGATTGCTCCTTCTCTACGCATTT
Source organism: Promerops cafer (assembly GCA_013398275.1). NCBI lineage: Eukaryota > Metazoa > Chordata > Aves > Passeriformes > Nectariniidae > Promerops > Promerops cafer. The sequence continues at coordinate 57,111 of VZSE01007658.1, read as the reverse complement.
GCATTGATTTTTGAAAGCATGTTGCATGAAGGGGAAAAGCCCTGGAATAGAGAAGGAAGGCAACATACTGTAGTCTGAAAGAACACCTGAGAGGGAACTGTATTTCAAAAATAGTCAAAGAAGAAAACTCGTTTTTTCCATGTTTTTAACTACTAAACTACCTATGAAAACAGATGTAACTACCATCAACCTTTCATTCCCCTTTACCTGCTTTTGTTCAAGCATTTAACAACGAATTTATAAATTTTCATCTTGCCAAGTAAAAAGGTACTTTCTTGTTTGTATTAGGCTAAGAACATTGCTTCTCTCTTCCAATTCAGCAATCAAATAAAGAACAAGAATTACAGGAGCTTGTATCCAACTTTTTCCATATGCCCTGACTAAATGAAAAAGCCAACATAATGCTGACCTGGACAGCAGTGTAACACCAAAAATATGTATTTTGTTCCCAAGATTAAAAAATGGTCTTCTCTGGTTTCACATGTTCAAATATGAGCAATAACTTTCTTTCTGAATCTCTGTGGCAAATCTTTCCTGCAAATGTTACTGCAATCTCTACCCTGTGCCACATGACAAATTAAAAATGGGATTTCTCCCATTTCTTTATAACCAGTTCTATATATAGATATTGCCTTCAGCCACCAGGTAAAAATGCCTTCAGTGTGTAACTGCTAAGGTAATTTGGGCTGAAGCAAGAAACAGGACTTCCTTTGTTTCCTGTCAGCATCAAGTTCAGTTTTAGCTTACATTATCTTGCCAATATATCCTCTTTTACTAAAAGCTCTGCAGAGTAGCAGCAGCATTCTGAGCCCTTTTCTGAAGTATGAGGTAAAAAGAACATAGTAATTAAACCCATTGGTAGATCCTCATGCTTAAAATAGTGACAATTTTTAATGGTATTCCCAAGTTTTCTACTGAAATATTAATTGAATACGTCAGGATGTGTCAATTTAAGACTCAAGGATTTTCACGGACACAAAAATTAAAAAAATAAAATCATTCCATGGAAGCATTGCCTCAAAAATGCTATTTTAAAAAATAAACATTAATAAAAAATTGCAATGAAATTGTAACAAATATATTCAAGTTCTGGCAATTTTGTTGTTAGTTTCCATTTGCAGGGGTTTTTTTAACGCACCTACAGATAAATTGAGTACTTGTGCACCAGTTTGCTTGTCAAACAAAATTCAGTTGTATAGACAGAGCTGTTTTTGGGAAAAATAATTTCTCAAATTACCCTATGGCCCAGAGTAAATGGGGTAAGGGACGCAAAAGCATACAAAACCACTTAAAAGGGTGTAGGAATGGTCAGATAGAGCACAGCAGTTCACTGGTGTTATGGTTGCATAGAACTTCCTCAGACAGTTCAAAGAGTATCAAGCCAAGCATCAGAACACAGATGGTCAAGAATATACTTGTAATATTTAATCACTTCCTTGTAGAAAAGATATACTACATAACTCTGAATAAGGAATTTCTGGGGGTTTTAGCCTTCAGAACTGCTATATGTAGTAAAAGCTTATTATTTAAAAAATCCAAGCGGAATGTGATTACAAGAAATTTTTCATTTATGTGTTTTAAAATAATGACTGGTAAATAGAGAGTTAAAGTTATCCATCCACCTATCTACCCACATGCATATATAAAATTTATAGAAGAGCAGTATCTTTTGTTTAATATTAAGATTTTTTAATATCTATTCCAACTGCAAACTCAAACTAAATTATATATTTCCATATATGTTCTAGGTAAGTATTTGCAGCTTACATGAAACCTAAGACTAGATCTAGCAATAGACCAACTAAAGCCCCCATGAATAAATTACAAAAATTTTGATATAATACCAAGAAGCAAGCTACTGATCACAAACTTTAAGAAATCTATCAAAACCTCACAAAAAATACCAAACATTTTTCCTTCTTTGAACACCGTAAAAATAACATGAATTTGCATAAAACAATATGGGAAAGCAGTCAGAAAGCTACACAAAATACACCAAGTCCATAAAAAGACACGGCAATTTCCCTGACTGCAGTGATGATCCCTGACAGCAAGGGAGCCAAGCTGCTGCAGTCTCCTCCTTGCTCCTGCCAACCTGAGACTTTTTTTAGAATGCCAGAAACAAAGGCAAGTCCCAATTCTGGAAATGATTCAAAAGAAGCAAAATGCTAGCCCCTCTCTTCACTATGCCAATTTAAAACATGAAAGAAGAAGACTAGCAAATTAACTAAGGGAAGAGCATAAGAAAGACTCCTGCAGTTCATCTCTGAATTGTTTTTAAATGTTTAACAGCCATGAGTATTTAAGATGTACTGCATTTGTACTTTAAGAACCTAAGGAACACAGACAAGCAGGTTGGAGCTGTCTGCAAAAAACATAATGAAGGTCAATATAAAGTGTTTGAGTAGCTACTACAATAAAAGCTCCTACTAAGTACATTTTACAGAGAAAGCAGATACCGCAAGATTAGCATGGCATTTCCAGTAATTAGAACACAAAGCATCTTCCCCTACCCCACGTTAAATTATTTGATTCTAAACAAAGAAAGCTGCTGGTGATCAAGGGATTAAAAAAAGGACATACCAATCTGAAGATAATGCAGGCATTTGGCTTTTTTTTTTTTTCAAATACTGGCACGAGTATAAAGGCACACTTCAAAAATGCATTAATATGAAAAAGCACAGAAGACAAACATTTCTATTTATAACAAAATGCTCTTAGTTACTTGAAACTATAGAAGCCCAGCTTTGTGAGTTGAGCTATTTTGCTTCTGCCATCTGGTCTGAAAGGGAACCATGAATATATACCTTTCAGACTTTATTAATACATGGACAAGTAAAATACAAGCATGAAATAATTTACCCATAGCAAGCAGAATCTGACTCAGCAGTTTGCATAACTCCAGAAATACAGTGATGGAATGTTAAATATAATTTGTACCGTGCATAATGCTGCTTTAACAGACAATTAGGTTAATAGCAAAACATCATATTTACAAATCCACTTTTAATTTTGACCACTATAAACAGTATGATAATAAATTTTAAATATGTAGTACAACTACATTTAAATGCAAAGAGTTTCAAGCATTTTTATACTTGAAGTAGAAAATACACAATGGCTTGATTGTGTTTTTATGTGATTTGTTAGGGAAGGAAAAAAGGATCTGTACTCACAGTGTTTGAATTCAAATTTTCATTAAATACAGCTCCAGTAGGATACTTTAAATTACTGATAGGAAGCAAACTACTATTCCCCTTACCTAGATATGTTGTTGAAGCTGAGGAAGAGACGCTGGAGACAGGGCAAAGTATCCACATCTTTCTAGAAAGAAAAGACAGACATAAATTCAGCAGATGAAACTGGCTTTTGAGCCTCTTACTTGGCCTGATGAAATGCTTTCATTTCTAAATGCTGTAACCTTGCTGCAACATTGATTTCTGTTGAACGTGCAGCTCCATCTCTCCCTAATGCAGACTGCAAGGGAGTGTTTCAGTGCAGATCCCACTCTGCAGAACACGCTGCATCACTTGCAAAGCAAATGATGTTAAAGAAAAGGAGGATACGGCTGCTGCTGCCGCTTTCTGAACAGTCTTTTGGGAAATAAGCCAAGGTGCTCTCTCAGCATTTAAGCTGCAGGATAAACATGCTTTAAAAAAAAAAAAAAAAAAACAAGCTTGCTGAAATAAGGTTTTTGAAGTGCAATACAGCAGTGCAATTAGCACTGCCAAACAGCAGTGACTCTCCAGTCAGAGAATGATGTGAAGGACTCTGTCACCTTTACAATTAACATTTAGAAGAAGGCATGAGTTTACAGAATAAGAAACTCTAAATTTAATACTGCCAATAAATGCCTTTGCAGAAAACCTCTAAATAGCAAATAGCTCCAATATTAGTAAGGTGAAACACAGCAAGGAAGATCAAAGTTCACTTATGAAATATAAATCCATATCAGACAGACAGCACAGTCTGCAGGGATTCACAAGCCATTCACACCTAACCCCTCAGTTCTAAGTCTGCATCTCCTTACCCTAACAATGGTTATACTCCAAATTGAAATTAGAGGACAGAGACCTGGAAAGGTAAAGGAGCATCAGAGCTCAGTGGCTTGATTTTAGCCTACAACTCTCCCTCCCTTCATCAGATTTCCGACATGTCTACATAGCAGTCCAGAACAGTTCATTCCAAACAGGTAAACAAAGGCAGCTCAAACAAACCCTGTAGCTCCTATTAATGAAACACTAAATCTAAGCTAACAAAGCTGCTGAGAGTCACCACTGCATATGATGAGCAGGGCTTATGTGATCGAGTCTGCAAAACTCCTGGTTCAGAGCTGTCCTGAGTCCTCCCAGATCAGACCATGGAAAGATTGAGTTCACAACAGAGGTGCATTTGGGTATCCCCTCTGTCCCTGAGGCTACTTGGTGTTGATGCCTGAAAGGGTGGGCATGCATGATACAGGTGGATACACACATGAAGACAGGTATTATAGGGTTGTGCACAGTAATGCTTAAGCAGCAATGATTTCAACCAATGACATAATTACCCCTCAAGGCGAATTTCCTAGCATGATGTGTTGCTGTCTTGTAAAACATGTTGCAAGTCTCATAGGTGTTGCAAGAAACAGGAGACAGGATGGTTAAAAAAAACAACCCCAAAAACTTCAATTTTGATACAAAGTCTTATAGGGAAGTGGACAGAGGGCAGTTGTTCTTTCCTGAAAAAATGTTGAAGACCTTGACTAGTTCTCCTTCAAGTCTAAGATCAAGCTAAATGCTAAATTTTTAATACCTCAAAGCAAACAAGCAAGTCAGTCTTTCAAAGAAAAATATAGATAATCTTCCTAACAGAGGCCCTAACTCACAACTGTATGGAAAATAAGTAGATATTTCGTAAGTCATGGTCTGTATAGATCTGTGCTTTTGATGCCATACAAGACTCTTTGTAATCATTTATTCTGTTTGCTGTTCTCCTGAATAGTCAGACTCTCTGAATACACTTCAATCCTGTAAGATGCTTCTGCTATAAACCAAGCCCCAGGACTGCCTCTGTAAATCCTATAGCTTTGAATCAACTACAGTTCATTCTTACAAAAATAACTACTTATGATTCAAGGATTTTCAGGCTGTAGGGAAAAGCTCAAAGACAAAAACCAGTCTCTAAACTGGTAGTCCAAGGCCAGTGGTTTGTAAAGTATGATTGCAGATTTAATTCCTGAAACCAGCTACAATCCAGTTGTATAACAGTTATTTAATACAGTAAAGTGCAATGGGTAGAGAGTACAGTATGAAAACTTATTTTTGTTTGACAAATGAGATCACCATCTTTCCTACACAACAATACATTTAGGGCACGTCAAAGGGAGGTATGTCAAAAATAAGGAAGATTCACCAAAAAAATGCAAAGTTATTTAAATCAGATTAATTTTTAAAATTATTTTAGAACTGGAATTTATTTCTAAAATTGAGTTTAGATTCTTTCATTTGAAGGAATAATCAAGTTTTAAAAGCTTGATTCATAATTAGCATTGTCACAGTAACTGAGTAACTAAAGCACAGTAACCAAATTATTTTCATGAGCTTAGGAGTGAATATTTTGCAGCTAAGTGCTACATCATAACAACATCATGATTAAAATATCTCCTCCACCTGCACAGTCGACCACATGAACTTACACTCCATCTTCAAGAAATATAGCTCCCCTTCCTCAGCTACTCGAGTGTTACAGAAATAAACTATCTTGGATATTCTTTCCATAGAATGATATACTTCTTTCCCTATTTCTGCATTTTTAGTAATTTCCTATTGCAGCAGAATCTGAATTTCCATACAAAAGGAATGTAGCTTTCATTTTAAAAAAAACCCCAACAAATATAAGAAACACATGCACATCATTGTACACACAGAAAAAGACAACGCCTAACATAAGACAAAAAGCTTTATTTTAGGAGCCATATTTACTTAAGAGTTTTAGACAGTATAATGTGTCCAAAACATAAACACTGCGTTAGTGTCATACTTGCTAAAACTACCATTCTATCAAAAACAAAACAATCCACATTCACAAAACTGTTATTTCATTAGAATTTAATGACATTAAAACCCCAAAAAGATACCCAAAACAACAACAGTTAAAAAAACCCCACAGGCCAACAAGTAAAACAAATATTTCCCAAAAGAGAACATAATCTTCTGAAACACTGTCTCTGCCAGGAAACACTAAAACATTGAGATACAGCACAGAGTCCAAGTCTGTAAGTCACTAATTTAAATTTCATGCTGACTCTGCACTTGTGACAGCAGAAAGCAAGCAGAAAGCACGAGTTGCACCTGAGAGGATGAAAAGGCAGAAGCTACAAGCAAAGAGAATTCTAGGTAACATCACTGACACAGGGAAAGGTACAGTGACAGAATCAGCAATAAGCAGAAATTTCTTATTTTTGAGATGTAAAAACAATTCCTATTTGGCAAATAGCAGCAACTGAAGAAAAGAAAGGCTCAGCAGCAACAGGGGACCAGAAACTAAAAGAATTATGCAGGCCAGAAGGAGGTAGCTATTTAAGTAAATAGTTTTATTTTAAAAAGCTCTTGTTTGAATAATCCACTTTCCATACTTGAACTACAGTTCAAATTGCAAGGTGAAAAGCTTAATTTTTAGAGTATGAAGACTTAAAATGCTGGGTTAAAGCTTCCATTAGAAAATGCTGCTCTTTCAATCAATACCTGTTTTCTCTGCATTTGCCCCAGCAACATTCTTAAGTTAAAATTTAAGATGGTCTTATGGCTTAGCTAACCTACAGAAATCAAGATGATTTGTTTCTAGAACATGAACTTGTATGGAAGAAGAGTATCTAAATTTGCATGTTAGAACCACAAAGCTTTTTCAAAATCTCTTCCCCCCTCCCCAAGGAACATCATGAGCTTTCAAGATTTGAAACACTACAAGTCATCATAGAATCACAGCATAGTTTGGGTTGGAAAGGACTTTAAAGCTCATCTAAGTCCAGTCTCCCTGATCACATTTAAAGAAAATAACACCAAAAGTGAACGTGTTTGTTTCACCTTTATGTTGTAGAATTAAGTATTGCAGCAGAACAATATAAGCAACACAACATGAGGAAACCCAAGATGTCAAAAATCTGAAACACTCATATGGTTTAAACAAGTTACAGTTACCATTCATTTTGTCAAAAACGAAGAAAAGGAAATGAAAAAGAAAAAAGAGGACAAGAGTTTTGCTCTTACTATAGCAGAGACTTGATTATAACGGAGGTTGAGCTCTGTGAGTGAATCCAGTCCATTCAGATTTTCTACAACAGTTAGGAGGTTTCTGGCAAGGTTTAACACTCTCAGTTCACTTAAATGACCGATGTTTTCTATTTTAGCAATCTGTCAGAGATATGATAAACATACACACTCTGTTTTATATGGATATAATGTATAAATATGTGGCACACATTTTCTAAAAGTATACATGATCTATCGGCTTCATACAATAGTGTGCCTGTGTTTCTCTAAACCATGATACTCAGAGATCCAGAACAAGTATTCACCCACATTTTTCTTGCCATCCTGCAGTAAAACTCAGTCAACATTTCCTTCCATCCCATCAAAAATCAGGTTACTTCAGCTGTGCTGCTCTGTAGCAGCAACCTTGAAGACATCAAACAAAGACAACACCGATGGTATCATGGTATGCCAAAATGGGGGAATTTTGTGCATGGTTGAGCCTTAATTTGTCTGCAAAGACACTCAGTTATTGTCCCGGGATTAGAAAAGGGAGGGACCTAACAAAGACTGAATTACAGTAAACAGGCAGCTGGCAGATGCTTGTTTTTACACTTAATACCATACTTAAAAGACTCAGGTGATAATGACAAAGCAAAAAAGAAAAGGCATAAAAAGAGTAATAATAGCTAATGATCCTTAATTTTAGTTTTTATTTCTAGAAATATCATTGTATTTTACAGAGCCATTGATTATTGCTGTGATGATTCAGTATGGGTTCGTTTCCTGCAGTTAATATTTCCCAGTGATCCACACAAGGCTCTCTATCTAGATAATTATTTCTCATGGCAGTGTGGGATCTGTCCTCCAGCACCTGTGCAGAATTTATGCCTGACTTGCACACAGGGAGGGGGACAGCCACTGCCCAAGGGACATGCCTACAGTAGTCTCAGTGAAACCCATGCTGGGTGGCAGAAAGAAGACAGCAGGTCTTCCTATGGAAAATACTTTAGCAGCCACAAGGTTCTGGCAGTGCAAAGAGCTACCAACAGGTATCATTCCCTGTCAGTTAGAATCAGCATCTCTGTACCACTGTAAGCCCCCTTTAGCACCCAGTGCCCAGGCACACCATTCCTCCTCCAAAGGGCCAACAGTGCCAAGGTGCAGACCAGTAAAACAGTGCCTGGTATCACTGACATGGAACTTCCTGCTGCTTTACAGCAGTGCAAGTGTGGCCATGCCAATCTGCAGAAAGTGTCTAGCAGCTCCTGGAACAGAAGAGGTAAGGTAGTCATTTAACAGTTTGAGAATGTCCCATTTTGTTGGTAATTTCCATATATCCATACACATATATGTGTACATATAAGTCTGTGACTGGAATATGCTGCTATAAGAAATATTTCAGCCATTTCTCAATTAAAAAGCATACAGGCAAGACCAAAATTAAAAAACATCTTAAACCTTTGATTCAAGATGCTTAAACTTTTGATTCAACTGCTAATTGAAGTATCCATTTATGTGTATTTTATACAAAAATATTACAGCAAGAGGAAAATACCACTATTTAAAAGATCACATTTATACAGAGAGACTTTTTAAAGCAATCCCAGAAGCAGACAGTTGGCATGAAGAGCACAGACCTCTGCTGATGTCTGCCCAGCTACAATTACAGGCTAAAATGCCACAGTCTAGAATATTAGTCCTGGTATTTCACTGCTATTGCAAAGATAATGATTTCATCAGCAACATATAGAGATACTCTTCACCACTTTGCTAAGATTTAAGACAGCTCTACTGAATTGCCTGTTTTAATTATGCATGCACACATGAAAGTACACCAGCTTTTCATATGGACTGTTAGGCAAGAAATAATACAAGCTATTATCTCTTCTTTTTGGATGTTTCAGATAATACTTATATAATACCAAAAAAATTAGTACACAAGTCAAAGTCTACTTGTAAAGACTGAACAAAACCACTATTTATTTTCTCATTTGCTTCTATCTTTGAATACCTCACTATGAAACAGAATTCAGAAAAAGGTTGTTATGCACCAAATAATCATCCATCAATAATTAAATTGCACCAATGAAAGTTGCAATTTTTGTAAAAAGTTCTGAGATGAATAAAAAGAAGTTCATGCATGAAAAAAATCAGGCTATAATTTTACTTATGTTTTGAACTTCTGGAAAGAAAAATTATTCACAGAATTAAACAGAACACAAGAAATTACTCCAATGACATTTCATATTTAAAGCATTCTAGAATAAAATTCATGTGTAGAGTCCCTGAATGATACAATTCTATGTGTCTATATTACTGTGTCAATAATAGTTAATCTTTAGTTAATAGTTTTTTCCAGTACCTTGTCTATAACTTGTACACATGATTTAATTGTTCACCTGGGATCACTGGTAACATATAAGAGATACTGCACATAATTAACAATTCTCAGTGATTACTGTCCTTTTGCTGAACAGCACTGAGAGAAGTCTGGCTCCAATTCTCAGATCTGTTGTTTAAATTCCTACATTCTTGAACATGAGCAACCATATTTTGAAGTTCTCAAAGCCAATTTTGTTGCTGAAGTCTGTTCTTCAGAAATTTACAATGTAGAAGAAGTACCTTTTAAGATAGACTAGAAGGCTGCCAAAAATAAAAATCCCTCGAATGGTTAAAGGAACTCCCTTGTTCAGTGTTATATAAGCAAACAACAACAAAACCTAGCCTTCAAAACAAGGCACTAGTCCACTAAGATGTATCCCAAACACAGCATTTCTTCCCTTCATTTCTTCATTAATCCTTCAAAAATAACTAATTCTATGGATGGCAGATTGGTGTTTTAAATTTTGAATTCCTCAAAGGCAGGGAAAAAAAGAACTTAAACAAGAAAACGTGCTTATCTTTGAACTAGAAAGGAAGAGAAAGGTAATTTATTTATGGAAGATAAATTCATAGTCTTTATTTGGTCTTTACATGAAAAATACACTAAACCTACCAAGAAAGGAAATAATTAACTCCATTTCCAAACATTTGTGCCCTTCACATCTACATTTATGATGAAAAAATTTTGAAAACCAAAGTAACTTACTAAACTCCAAGATTTAATGTTAGTTCCTGACATAGGGTAATTTGTTATGTTCTCTAGATGAAAGTAAGCCTATCATTATGAAGATGATCCAGCAACAACCAGCCCAAAACTCCCAGTAAAGTTGCAGTTAATGTAAAGAGAGTTATACACATACTTGAAGACAAGAAAAAGGCAGATCAACATCACAATCACTTATAAGAATTGTGCAAGATGTGTTTCATTTTCATTAGTGACTCCTTCATTTGTGCTGGTAAAGTGTGCTGACTGCCACAGCTGCATCATTAGTCTGCAAGTATTTTTATCAAAAACATAACTCCTCATCAAATTTCCAACAGCAATACAAAAAGGATTGTGTAGGTCAAACAAACACTTGTGAATGAATATGTTTGGAGATAGCCAGGATTGCAAGGGCAATGCCATCACCTGGTCCTAGACTGCCTCTGCCACTGTACAACATGCACATTGTTCAAATAATGGGACTCAAAGCAGCTGCAAACTTATTACAACACTTATAACAATAAGTCCCTACAGTGCTAACTTGTCTTTTTCTTCTCTTTTTCATGTATGTAGGGAATCTGGTTTTGTCAGACCACCAACAGGAGAAACGGCAATCAATCATACCTAAAAATTCTATAGCAGTTCTAAGACTGTGTTACTTTAACTACACCACAACTGATTGTGGTAGGTTACTGTTCTGTAGGTATGAGTGACATTATACCCAGCTAACTCAGCACTTTAATCACTGTAACCTTCCTGAAGTACAACACTGAAAGTACAAGAGACTGGTACAAAGATTCAAAATAAACATCATGACATCTTTTATTAACTTACTGACTTCTGTGACCTCAAGAGCAGCAAAACTTGCCACCAGTTCCCTTTCACAAAACAATAAACAATACTCTGGTAAAAGACACAGCAAATACATAGTGTCTACACAACAAACATAAGCAATCAAGTTATTGTACTGTACCTGATTTCCATGAAGATCTAAAACATCAAGGTTTTTTAGATTCTCCAGATTTGAGATCTTCTTTATTCTGCAAGATTTCAATTATGAAAATTACTTCAAATATTAGATTAAAAGTATAATTTTCCACCCAATAAAAAATTAAGCTTTTTGTTCCTGACTAAGAAGAGTGACAGAAAAATAACAAAATTTTGAACCATGAAAAAAAAATTGGTAGACAAATGAGTATGACTTTAAGACTATCACCCTCCTTTCTGACTGTCAGTAATTCAATAGCAGCAGAATTTATGTGGCTCTTCTAGAAAGAAGAAAAGGGTGGAATACTTGCTCCACTAGATACCAAAGTCAACAACTTTACTGTCTTAAAACTTCTGTATCCTGTCATACTTTGTCAGATTCCATACCTAGGCTATTATACACCCAACAGCATCATCTACTGGCTGATGACATTAAACACGTGTATTAAGCATTTGCTTCGAGAGCAATCGAAGATAACACACAGATCAAGCCAAAAACAAGTTGGTAACAACTCTGTCTGACATGTAACCACTCACTCACTAGTAGGCCAAGTGCTAACTACCTCAACACCACACTTCTAAGGTAAACTGCCCTCAGGGTGGTTATGATAAGGAAAATAATTCCTCAAAGCACTTTATAATTGTAGTACCCACACCTCAACATTTTACTATAAACAAACTTTATTTCTACAGGTGAGATTTTTAATCCAAAAGCTCTTAGCTCTAGTAACATACAGCACTATTGAAACTTGTCAGTTTTGAATACAGGCTGAATTAGGAGGTACATTCTCTATAATCTGCACATAACTGAAATCTGGTCACCAGTTCTCACTTCACTGAATATAAGAAAATGAGGAAAATTTAAAAAGTCAGAGCACAACCTTTAGATGTGTGAGCAATTCCACAGATACATGTATCAAATTATTAAAATTAAAGGCTAAGGGACTAGAAGCAATGAAAAAGCACTAAAATCCATTACTCATCTGTCTGGTATTTTTCCCAGCTAAATATATCTGGCAGAAATACTTTTTATAGGTTATAAATAATCAATGAATACTACATTTGATCTGAAAAGACATTCCATAATATGCCACACAAATCTAAGAACATATTTAATAATCGATCAGAATAGAAGATTATACGCAAACATGTGAAGTACTTCGGAAATGTTGCTTAAATTTACTAAGAAAGGAAGTTTTGAAGAACATGACAAAATCTGTGTGCTCCCTCAGTGGGATCCCTGACACTTAGCTAATCTTAGGGCTGGTCTCACTGGTATGACAGCAACATCACAAACTGAAAACTGTAACAGAAACAATGGGAAATCACAGTTTTAGACCATAGGAGGTAGAGTGCCTTAGGTAGGTTTTTATTATTTTTACCTGTTCTTTCCCAACAGAAGGACTCTCAGGGATCTCAAAGTTGAAACCCCACTTATCTCTTCAATCTGATTATCATATAAATCTAAGAAAACAAGATGGTGAAGATTAGATATATTTTGGATACGAGTTATAAAGTTATGCTGGAAATTCAAAAGACGAAGGTGATCTTCCCCATCAATAATTGGGCACACTGTCAGTTTTTGCCTGGAAGAAAAAAGAAAAAATAGAACACACAAGTAAGTAACAAATCAGTAATCCACCTTCTGCTCACCCACTCTGACTGAACAGAGAAAAGTGTATTATCTTGGTTAAGGTAGCATTAATTAGGTTTGCTAATTAAATTTTGTAGGTAAAGCAGAAGCTCTTCCCTATTAAAAAATTAGCCTGAAAACATAGCAGAAATACATCCAAAATTTTCTGAACACCTCTCCTCCCAGAGATTTGCTTGTTACATGGAAACTATATGAAAGTTTTGTGTTGTGACCACACTAAAATTCCAACAGATGTGGCCTTACACGCTGTTAAGTTTTCCTTCAGCTATCACATGAACAGCCTGATCAGATCAGAAATCTGCCTGCCTTAGATGACTGCTGTATGGATATATCCATCACAAGGACACTCACAGAGAATTCCTACATGGGTCACAGTTCTTCTCTCAAAAACACACACACAAACCCCAACAACCCAAGCCCAGCACTGACTGCAGCCATTAGTGGGGCACTGGTCACTCTGGTCACTTCAGACCAGGGGCCTGGGGCTCTGGCACGTGCACTCTGTCACCCTCTCACCTTTCCAGGGTAAGTCTGTCTGAGCTCAGTACTTTTTCTTCAGCAGTGCGTTGCAATACAGGAAATGTTATTGATGAACTGCTCCCAAAATTCGTGTTATCTATTGGAAAATCATACAAAGAATATATGAACTATTACTCTGTAGATGCATGTCATGAACTACAGGTGATAAAAGCAAAATTTTCTTTCTTAAAAAAAGTAAAGCATGAACATGCTTTTTGCCTCCATTCAGTACTATGATTTATCAATTTTCTTTCCTGATATTGTGAATGACTATATCCCTCTACATCCTCTTTCCAAAGTACATCCATTTCTTTACTTTGAGATTTTTTTCAACAATTGGTTGTAAGCAGATACTTTGTAAATGCCTTTATTTTAACATAAGATTGTAAAATGGTTTCACAGTTTCAGTATCTGAACTTAAAGGTGTTACCCAACATAAGATAAATTTAAAGACACAGATCAAATAGATGTTGATAGAACTAGAAAATAAAGCACCAAAATATTAAAACCTCCACTGAGCCACAAATAAATGCAAAGTCTTTCAAAGGTAAGCGCACACAACACCCAGTGATCATTGGTATTTCACTCAATTATCAAGAAACAGGCAGCCCTTGAAAACATATTTATAAAGCTATTCATCCTTATGGATTTCATTAATATAAGAGGAAAAAAGGGAAGACATATAAAAATACCTGCAACATTAATCAACAAATGTGTTCTGTGAGCTTTAGCTTATTTGGAAAATGATCCACTGAAAAATATTGGTCAAAAATAGATCATTGTGCATGCACACTACTGCAAAATATAAGCTTGACTTCTGTGTGCTTGCCCTTTTTTTTCCCTCTTCCTTCAAATAAATCAAATATGTTACCAGGAAAAACATCAATTCTTAATAAACAAGACAACTGTTTTACTACTATAGCAATGAGTCCATTGTTGTCTGAAACATACTCTTAGGTATCTGTTGGAGTAAAACAATCTGTCAGTCAATTTAGAATATTTTCAGTGCTACTCTTGAATTTTATCATTAGCTGCTCTAACAACACTCTCTATGCATCCTTCAAAATCAAAACTGTTAAAAAAACCCCCAAAAATACTAAAATCAGTTAGCACTGTCGGAAAAATCTTACTTTAGTTGTGCCACAGGTTTTTAAGCCAATAAACGTAAGATCAGAAACTTAAAATTATCAGTCTGAAACATGACAGGATGCAGTAAAGTGACTTTTTTTCTTACTGCAAAAGATCCCTATTGCTGTTCTTTCATTAAAAGAAAGATTTATAAAAAGCATTCATTTAAATGCCTGTATTATATTTTTGAAAAAGATTTCTAGTGGTTTCCTGACAATGGTCTACTGACCTCTCTTAACACCCAAAGGGAGCACTAGGAAACACCTTTGGTAAGGCACCCAGTAAAAGAGAGAGAGGCTAATGAGAAGATTCCACTATTACCTGAAGCATGTGAACTAAAAATGTGACTGTTTTGTCATGCTCTGGATTTTGTAGGGGTGTGAAGAGAAGTCTCCCCAAGTGCTGATAAAGACCCTGCACTCTGCTTCAAAACCAAACCAGAAAATTCTGTCAGACTGGATGGTGCTGGGAGACAGAGCTGCTTATTGTGCACCAAAGGACTTAATACTCTTTGGTCTCCTGTGCAGGGAACAAAACCAAAGTGCAGACTTACACTTACTCCATAAGCTGTACAGTACCCCTAAAAGTCAACCCGTTCTGAATGGCTGCTGGCCTTCATTTCTTACCAGAATGAATAAAGAGTTGCTGTGATAACTAAATTGATCTTCTACTCACACCAATCACAGGCAAGCAGCAGCAACATGGCAAGAATGTTGTTTCAAGTCTCTTCCAGTCCTCACCACAGTTAGCAGTGATATCACCAGTATCTTGCTTTGCAAAGCCAAGAGCAGGCAAGCACAATAGAAAAACTATCTATCTATCTCTTAGTATCACGGTTCTAACTTATAAACTAATTTTGTCTAAATATATTAAAATGTTAAACATCCAGTAAAATGTTGCTTTAGACAGTTGTGTGGCTATTGAGGAAACGTACAGTAAGGCATTTGATAGGTTGTGGCTTTGTAGGTAGAAAAAAAAAAATGCTCTTCCATAAGGGGGAAAAAAATGGATGAAAAAAACCAGGCAGTAGCATAGTGGGTTCAGGACATGATGCAACAGTAATTACATTGAATTACTGTAGACAAGTAGGAAACACTGTCACTCTTACATTTTCTAATCATGATACAATCTTTATTTACTTTTAAATAATAAAACAGATACAAAAGACAAACAAACTAAATGCTATGGAATATTACCTTGTCTTCCTGAGTAGTTTTTTTCCAGATCATGCTGAAGGAGTCTATTGTGGAAAGATGACTGTTCTTTATTTATCCTGAATTCAAACTGTAACACAATATTTTAGACAAATGTTAGAGTTTTCAAATGCAAATAATGTCTTTACACAGACAAACACAACCTTAGTACTAACAGCAGCTCTCAGGAATTTCTACAAATGCTTTGAAAAAAAGAGAAGAAATAATTTCTCCAGTAAAAGGTGTATTCATTCTTTTAAGACACCGCAACTAAAAAGCTTCACTGTTGGAAACCAAAATGAAAATATGGAAGTTACCAGTACATTGATATGCACTTGACTGAATAAATAAAAAACAAACCCCACCCTGTGAGGAATATTGCAATTACAGGAGAGAGGTACAGACAGAAGATCAAGAAATCATATATAGATATATATAGATAGATAGATATATGTAAAGCTTATGGCAGGCTATAGTACAACCCCATGTTTTTATTTTATATGTTTTTAATAGGATGAAATAAATTAACAAAATACTGTCAGATACATTAGCTATTGTAAGTCAACAGATGAGTACTGAAAACATAATTCCAATTTAAAAGAATGCAAATTTGTCTGTATCATACAACTACATTAGTTAATATAACTATCCAAGGAAAGGTAATAATTACTGGTTTGTTTTTTTCTGGTATCGACGAGGTCTGGATGACCAGCTGGAGACCACAATTATTAACCTGCAAATTGGAAGAAAATGAAATTAAATGCTGCATTTCTCAGAAATATCAACACAATTGCTGATTGCAATATTTATATTGCATATCAATACAACTGCTTTTTAAACAATAAAGCTATGTTCAACAGCAAAATCTGCCAAGAAAGGAACTATTTTGAAAAATACTATGAAGAATACATCACAGCTCTAAGTAACACTAATTTTTTCGTTTACAAAAATCACACTGGTTTTAGTTTTAAAAATACACTGAAAGCGTGACTTCCATGGGGATACAACTCTCAGTGTGAAGAAAACAAGCGTTTACATTGAAATATGCCTTGTATTTTCAAAAGGCAAAACATGCTGGTCTTTGAGCTGGATTTATGCGACAAAATCGAAACGTCTCACAGGAGCACAGAACCAAACGGCTCATCCATGCACCACCCAGCGCAGCACCAATGATGTCGGGGGAGCTGCCACCCGCCCGGTACCCAGCCCCGGCAGCACCTACCGCTGCGGGCGCGGCCCGCGGGCCCCGGCCGGTGCGGCCTTTGCTGGGCACCATGGCCCGCTGCCCCTCGGCTCCGCACGGCCCCTCAGCTCCGCACGGCTCCGCACGGCCCCGCACAGTCCCTCAGCTCCGCGCAGCTCCGCGAAGTCCCTCGGCCCCTCAGAGCCCCGCAGCCTCAAGCGGCCCCTCAGAGCTCCGCGGTGCCAAACAGCCCCACAGCCCCGCACGACCCCGCGCCGCCGCCGCCCTGTCGGAAATGGCTCCGCGTTACCACGGCCACCGCGGCTTCCGCCCCGCCCGCCGTCTGGGGCGGCGCCGAGGGGCGGGAAACCGTGAGGGGCGGGAAACCGTGAGGGGCGGGAAACCGTGAGGGGACCGGGACGGACAGAGGGATAGATGGATGGACGGATGGATATGGCGCTCGGTGGTCGTCCTGTTGTGCCCGGTGTCACCCCCGCCCCGCTGCCCCACAGTAAAAAGCCGCTATTATGACTGTATTTTTCTGAATTCTACAAACAAGTGACTGTGTGTGAAAACCCGTGACAGGGCGAGAAGCTGGATGGTTCCTGTCGTGCCTCAGGAAGTTGCTTTCTGTGGGCACAGACTGGTCACAAAATGTGACAATCAGCCTGTGGAAGCTCCTGGTGCTGATCCCTCAGCAGCTCCTGGAGCCCAGGAACTCCACTGCTGCGTAGTGGATGCTTTCAAATACACACAGAAATTAGCGGTTAGAGAAGTAACGGTGCGGCTGCCAGCGCGTGGAAGGGCTGTGAATTGCCTCATGGCGTCTTCCCCAGACAGAATCCTGGAATCATCAAGGTTGGAAGAGACGTTTAAGATCATCAAGTCCAAACGCCAACCCAGCATTGCAACTGTAACCCCTCAACCACAAACCTCATGATCCAGTGCAGATCCAGATGCTACTAAACACCCCCCTGGGCAACCTATTCCAATGCCTGGCCACACAAACATAAACATTCCAGGTTTAGCTTCTTGTATTGTCATTTTAGTTTCCATCTGCTGAAAGGCTGACAGAAGAATAATGTAATTAGAGCATATTTTGTGAGAAATGCAAAATATGAGGGTTTTTTGTTTGGGGTTTTGTTTTGTTTTTGTTTTGTTTGTGTTTTTTGTTTTTGTTTTATGGTATGTAGACAATGCTGTACCAACAATAAATGCATCATAAAAAATCTGTGCAGATTTTGGTCATGCAGTTGAGGTTCATGGGTTTATGATGTTTACTGGGTACCAGTGAGCCATGGGTTTCTCTCTAAGGGACTTCTCTACATTAATACGTGTAGTTTTAAGTTCTGCTATGTTTACAAATACTGCTTTCTCTCTACTGGAAGTTAAGCATTATAGAGCACTGTTAAATTAAAAGGAAAATAAAACAAACCAAAAAAAACCCAAAAAACATTAGTCTGGTAATTTCAATGGAGATCTAATCAACACAGTGTTCGAAATGACATCAGTCTTCATCTGGCCAAAAGCCAGTTCTGTGCTGCGACCACTGGTAGAAAAAATAAATGCATCTAGTGTCCTTTGCTATAAAATCAAGTTCCCTTAAGCTTGACAGAAAGATATATCAGATAAACTGAAAGGTCTCTCTCAAACATCATTTGGGTTAGCTATTTGGGTAGCACAAAATAGTTCTTTGTTCATACTCCTGACCTTGTTTGTGCCCAGGGAGGCAAACAAGTTCCATGACCTCATACAAAATCTGACCCACAGCCCCGGTCCATATTCTTGCCTAGAATGTGTAATTTGTGTTTGTATTTCTGCGTCCACTGAAATAAATAGCAAAGTGATGCCTTACCCAAGACATATTACAGAATGTTCCATTAGCAGAGAACTAGAGATTTGGTTAGTGATGCTTGTAAGCATATTTCATAAACAAAATACTTTATTGCTTAAGGCACATTTAAAAATCAGCCAAAGCCTGAGGCAGGGCAGTCTCATGTGTCTATGCCAGCAAACCTGACTCATGAGGACTGTTTGCCACAGTGATGAGAAGAACTGGCCCTGAGTGCAGTCTCACTTTTTGTCCATCCAAATTTTTGAGAAGAAAATATTGAAGTAATACAGACATAAACAAGGATGCCACAAATGAAGTTGTGACTTTAAAATCATTTAGCAGTTTGCATACAGACATTATTGAAAAAAAAGATCTTCCTTCAGTGAAGAATGAGTATTTACATGGTAACTTGACAAGCTTTTGATTCTAATATTTAGCACATGAATGTTAATTTCACTTTAGTAGCTGAAACAGTCCACTGAAATATATACAATATATGAAATATATGCAATAGTCTTAAGTTCAAAATAATCACTGCCTAAGTGTTTCAGAAAAAGGGCCTCTATTTTAATTAGTTCCTAAGGGGAAATGTTTTTATTCTGTGTAAGTGCCATGCGGAACTATAGAGGAGACTCCTCTGCAAAACCAATGCGTATCCAATCATGTCCTCGTTCACTCGTGTATCTTATTTCCAGATCTCACCCTCGGCATTTAAACCACACTTAACCCAGAGAAACCTCTCTGATTTTCATAAAATGCAACGCTGTGGTCAGGGAGCAGCGGCGCAGCCCCAAGGCTGTACCAGGAGAAGAGAAGCTGAGACGCTGCTTTCCGGTGAGGAGCCCGTTGTTTTCTGATGAAACAGGAGCAGTCCCTGTTCAGCCGTCAAGGAGAAGGATTCTTCAGCTGCCGGCCGGGCCCGGGCGCGGCATGGCTGGAGGAGGATCGGACCCTCCCGCTGCTGTGCGGGAGCGCCGGGGGAGTGGAGCTGGGAGCGCCGCCCCAGCGGGAGGGGACAGGGGGCGACAGGAGGGGAGGCGGCCGGGCGGCTGTCGCAACCCGGGGCATCGCTGGTACCGCGGCGGGCTGAGCCCGGCCAGGGAGCACCATGGCTCAGCCGCAGCCGGCCGAGCCCGGGGCC
>VZSE01007658.1:21104-37129 GCA_013398275.1 Promerops cafer | reverse complement strand
GAGGACGCCGAGGAGGACGAGGAGGACGAGGAGGAGGAGGGCGGCGGCGGAGCGCCGTGCCCGAGCTGCAGCGAGGAGGACTCGGGGCGGTGCTGCCGCTCCAGGTGAGCCCCCAGGCAGGGGGTCCGGCGGCGGGGACGCGGTGCGGGCGGGGCTGTGCGGGGCGAGCGGCGGGGCCGCCGCGGACATCCCCGGAACGGAGCGGGCCCGGCTGATGCAACGCCGAGGGGCGGGTGGGAGACGCTGGAAACCCTCCAGCAGGGACACCCGGCGGCCGGGAAGGAGCTGCCCGCCGCACCGATGGCTCCGCCCGGGCTGCGTCCCACCCGCCCCCGACGGGACTGCCGGGCCCGGGGCCGGGGCTACCCCACAGCAGGAAACGCCGGGCTGTGATGCCCCCGACATTTCCAATTCACTACGGTTTACAGAAAGATTTTGGGGGTTAGTTGCAGCTGTATTTTGGAGTTTTGTTTTGGGGTTTGATGTTTTGGTTTTTTCCCCTCTTTTTGCCCGTTTTGGCTTGATGGCCTGAAATAGTTTTGATGCTTACTAGAATCTCTTACTTGTAAAGACGAACATCCAGGATTTTTGTGCCAGCAAACTGCAGAGAGACAAAGCTCTACTAGTTGTAGTTCATCCTGGGGTTTGTACTAAAGCTGCAGATGGAGTCATAAATTGTCACATAAAGATTTAGGTACTTCAGAAGCAAGAAATCCAGTATTCTGTTTGAACATTATTATTTCTCATTGGTTTTCTAACTTCATACCTAACATTGACTCAGAATGAAATGCAATGTATTATTTTAAATTACAGAGGGGTTGTAGAGGAGTGAGAAATTTCCTGTAGCTGCCAAAATTGTCAACTATGGACTACAGGAAAAGGAGTTGAACATAGCTCAGCACAGTTAAGGTTTTTAAACTGAGTCAGCTTAGCTATTCCACAATCATATGTGACTAGTGTATTTTTATAAATATGTACAGCAGCCTACAGTATTGCATTCCAATTATTGACTTCTTAAAATCGGGATATTATTTACATTTGTTATCTATGATAGTATTACTTGTGAAGAGCTTCTAGCCCTGGCCTAGACTAGGAAAAAAAACATGGTTGTTTTTTCAAGCTTTTAAATAGCTTTTAAATAGCTTTTAAATACTCTTAAATGTCACTTAATCCTCTGCAGTAGGTGCTGTCTTCAGAAATATTTGCTGACAGTGTTGATATATATTCATTCTTGTGGAGGTTGCCTTTTTGTAAACGGCTTCTTCCTGATCCAGGAAAGGCCAGAGGTTTTGCCATGGAGAGAACTCTAATGACTCTGCATCAAAAGTAGGTGAATGGAGTTTACACATGCTTCTGCCATTTACATATAACCTTACCTAAGGATTTCCTTTCTGGGAATGCAGCATGTGATGGGAAATTATTTACAAACATTTGGAAAATTATTAGGGATGATCTAAAACTGCTGGGAATGAGCCATCTCACTCTCCAGCTGAAACTTGCAGACAACCTGCCATCTGTAGGCACTCAGTACTATATTCATGTTTTTGTTGACAAACGTGGACTGTCCTTGTGTGATTGCACACTTGGAACTCATAAATTAGATTGCCACATAGTGCTTATTAATACAATACTTCATTCATTTGGAGACTCAGCTAAAAATTTTCAGAAGGTTAGACGCTATCCAAACAATTTATTATATTATTTGTGAGTCTTGATATTTAAAATTCCAAATCTGTTCTCTCTGTAGAAACATTTAGTTTCTTGTGTGACTAATGGCCAGATAAGTCACCATGTTAAAACATTGGTTTTCATTCTGTTTAACAAGCATATAATCACAAAGCTGTGAATAAAAAAATAAAGCTGTGAATAACTACTGGGGTTTGGTTCTTTGTCAATGTTGACTGAAATTATTTATCAACTACTTTTGTAATACAGTTGATACCCTAGAGGTGCTACCAATTGATCATTATCACAAATTAAAATGGACCTAGTTACAAATTTCTGCATTTATTGTAGGTGCTATTTAGTGAGGGCTGTTGTAAGAGCCTATAGGATTTTGTAAAAGCTGACTTGTCTGCCAAACATAGAAATAGTGTATAGGTCAAACTGTGACCAATATTTGAGAGGTGAAATGAGGCCTGTTTCACCCTGATTCAGTGTGTCAATGCTGTAGGTCTCTGCACTCGTGCGATTCATTTTTGTTGTTTTCCAAAGCACAACACTCCTTTTTGTCTCTAAACAAACACCTGCAAATATCTGTGCTAATAAATCCCTAAAACAAATGTAAGCCCAATCCTGAACTAAAGGCAAGCTTTTCCTAGCAGAGTGTGGATTTGTAAAAAGGCTGAAATGTCCCAAGCTTCTTGTACTGAGACTAATTCTGAATCAGTAGTAAATGAAGTAGTGGGAAGGGATTATCATGAATGAAAAATAAACACCATTGGTTTTTGCTTCCTTCTGAAACCAGCACCCACAGCTGGGCATTAGATATTTTTTACCATCCTAATCGTCACTTCATCTATTATCCTCCACTTCTGGCTTTGCCAAATAACAAATTCTTTGTCTTGCTCTCTCATTCTTGTCACTCCTTTGAACTGTACCCTATTAAAGACTAGGGAGATTTTTAACAGGGAGACTTCTAGGATTGTGCAAGTGAGTATCCACATGTATCTGATGTGTGGCCCTATCATCAGAAGAACCATAACAACTAAACGTACTGTAAGCTTCAAAAAGCCAGGTGCCAGAGAATTGCTGTAACTTGCCCCAGCAGCAGGCAGAGTTCCTGTGCAGAACCCACTGACCTAACCACTCTCTCCAGACAGCAGCACAGCCACAGCACTGTGGTCACTGCCTCCATCACCCCTGGACAGAACTGTCCAGGGCACGAGATCCAGCAGGCTGCGCATCCTCCCTGCCAGATCGGCCTCACAGCACTCCAATGTGATGCCTGCTCCTTTTCCTAAGGATTTCAAAGCCTGCAAAAGCCACTTAGGACAATTTTGGGGAAATGCATGGCTTCTTCTTTTCATTACTAATGTACCTGGGAGACCAAACTAATATATGATTTATGGGGTACTTAGTGGATGATTTTATTTTTTAAACAGAAACTTTCATTATGATCCCACAACAAAACTAGACCACTAACAGCTTGAAAAAATGACTGTGACTTAAGATAGACTTGTCCACTATAGTCACCAGTAAATGGAAATTTCTATTTCAGCAACAAACGTTGCTGTAACTGCACGTGGCAAGACATTTATCTTGAATCCATGGCTGCAGTATTTTTGAGGAATAGGATGCTTAACAGTGCTCCATTTTGCCTAGGTACCCAGACAATATGATGGGAGGTAAAGAGAGGAAATGAGAATGACTTCTTAGGAACCTGCATGTGTGCATATAAACCTGTTCCTGAGGTACATGAGCTGGCAGGTTTAGCCCGTGTGGTAAACTGCTGGTTATGTTACTCTGTCACTCTGGAAGTGACCTGTAAAATGTGCAACAGTCCTGTCAGTCCTTCTTACACCCTGGATATCAGCTCCTGCATTCATGCAGTGAAGAAGCTTAAGAAATCATGACTGCATCAAGTTGGAATATTCATTCTCTGATATGTGACACTACTCATGAAGCACATAAAGGTCAGGCCTAAGTTTAATAGCTTCATACTGAAAAATACAACACCGTAACTGGAAGAACTTTGTATAGCACCAAGTGCCAGTACACCTTCATTTCATGTTTTGGTGAAGGATTTGAGTTGTTTTCAAGCCATTAGTGTAGATGTCTCATTGTTCTGCACTGAGATCAGCTTTTGGAATGCGCTCAGGAACTTGACTCCTTATGCTGACTGGAACTAGCCTGCTGGCTCAGCTGGGTGGGTGATACCTGTCCAGTGCCCACATCTAAAGTCAGTTGGAACCAGCATAATGGTTACGCACTTTCATTTTGAAAGGCTATTCGAATCCACTAAGAGAAGATAAAGATCTGTTGATAACATGATTTAACTGTTTTCCAGTGGTGGGGAAAATGATGATGACTCTGACCAGAACTGGAAACCACCAGAAAATGACCTGATCCAGAAGTTAATAGCACAGATTGAATATTACTTCTCAGATGAGAACCTTGAGAAAGATGCCTTCCTTCTCAAGCATGTGAGAAGGAATAAGATGGGCTATGTCAGTGTTAAACTCCTCACTTCATTTAAAAAGGTAAGCTAACTTTTTAAGACTTGAAGGGTCTCATGCAAGCCTGATGAATCTAAAAACAGGAGAAGAGATTAAAGTAACATTTTATACAGGCAACTTTACAGTCTTTCTCTTTATCTGCCTCGTTTTGCTAGGATGGTTAGGTTTGTACTCATCCAGAACTTTAACTGCTGAACTCGTTGATGATTGGCTAGGGAAAACATTGGCTTAAAAGCCTGTATGCTTTTAAATTATCATTCTTGGAGACAGAAGGACATTAGATAAAATTAATTTCCACAGCAACTACTCATGAACAGCTGGGTACTCCTGGTAAAGTTACATTCCTGTCTCTGAGAAGGCACATTAAATCTGATTTTTGGATGGAGAACCAAAAATGAAGAGTAGTATAAAGTATCTGGTAACTGATGTCCCTTAAACTTGATGTGAGTTTTACTCTTTTTTCTTTTTTTTTTCCTCCTTACATTAAAAAGACCCATGTAAATCTGTACATAACTGATTTCTAGTATTACATTAGAAACACTTTGTCAAGATTCTAAATCTCATTGTTTTGCAGAGTTATTCAGTCTAGAAGTTAAGGCACCCTCAGTTTCTTCAGACCACTTCAAACAGATTATATCAGTAACAGATAAACTCTTTATAAACATTTAATGAAAATGGAAAAGTTTGGGATGTTTTTTCAACTGAGATTTTTGAGGGAGGAAAGATCAGTTCAATACAATGAAGACCTAAACGTAACAAAACTTATTGTTTGGCAAATGTAACCTTCCTGGAGCATGCACTTTGATCATGGTTCAGGCCTAGATGTGGAACAACTAAGCACTACTTGAGCAGGCTTTCAGATGTAGTAATGATTTCCAGTTTGAGCTTTAGTGCCAATTCCTGTTTTCATTTGATTCAACAGGACATGAGCTTTACAGGAGCTCACTGATGCCCATTATAGCATGAAAACTGTTTATTTTCTCACTAAGTCTGCTACACAAAACTGAAATCCAGGCTTCTGTTTGTCGACTGAAGCCTTCATCTGCCTTAAAATTCAGTGATTAGTTTGACTGGGTTTGCTCAGTTGTGGTGCTTAACCTGTGTCTGTCCCGAAGGTGAAACACCTTACCCGTGACTGGAGAACCACAGCCTACGCACTGAAGTACTCCACCACTCTGGAGCTCAATGATGATAACAAAAAAGTTCGAAGAAATACTCCAGTTCCAGTGTTTCCAAGTGAAAATGTCCCTACCAAGATGCTATTAGTGTATGATATCCACATGATTTCTGAGCTGCAGGCCCTTAACAAAGAAGAAAACGGATGCATGCAAGAAAGGATAATGGAGCATCTCCTCAAAGCCTTTGTAACTTTTGGTGTAATTTCATCAGTTCGTATTCTCAAGCCTGGCAGGGATCTCCCACCTGATATCAGGAGGGTCAGCAGTCGGTACACCCAGCTGGGTACCCAGGAATGTGCAATTATAGAGTTTGAAGAAGTAGAAGCTGCTGTACGTGCTCATGATTTCATGTGTGCTGAAAACAAAGAGACCGGCATGAAAGTTGTCCAAATAGGCATGAAACCACCAAAGAAAAAAGTACCCAAAGACAAGAACCGTGATGAAGATACCAGCAAAAGCCTTAAGAAGACTCGATCCCTTAACAAGAGAGTTGAGGAACTTCAGTTTGCTGGTGATGAATCTTCAGCAAACAGCTCTTCTGAGCCAGAGAGCAATCCTACGTCTCCGCTGTCAGGCCGAAAACGTACCACAACAAATACTACGAGTAATTTGAGCCCCATCATCCACCCAAACAACCATTTAAGTCCTAATATGTCACCCAGATCAAGTCCTTGGAACAGTCCATCTTCACTAAGAAAAGTAACCAAAAAATCTCCACTGGCTGAAGACAGCAAGCTTAACCCAAGCACTAGCCCTGAAATTCCAAGGAAATACACTGATTATTCCTCAGATAGCAGCATCACTCCTTCTGGGAGCCCCTGGGTGCAGAGAAGAAAAGCCCAAACTCTGACACAAGAGAAGAGTCCTGTCAGCAGTCCCATGATGGTTCGGAAAATACAAAATGCAGACGGTCTCCCTGTAGGGGTGCTGCGGCTGCCCAAAGGTCCTGATGGTACCAAAGGATTCCACGAGGGCTGTGAAAGAAGGAAGGCTATGAAGGGTGAATTGACTATTCTTTAAAAACAGTTTCATATATCAGCCAGCTGCCAGTGACCAAGGCTGGTGAAAAATTGCCACTTGAGTCACTCAGTTAAGTCAGTATTTAATTTTAAAAGCTTTTGTATTTATATAGAGACTTTATCATTTGTATATTTGTGTATTTTCTTCACAGAACAGATGAGGCTGGAAGGCATCTCTGGAGATTGCCCAGTCCACCTCCTTTGCTGAAGCTACAAGTCACTGATAGGTTTGAGTATCTGCGAGGACAGACTCCCCAGCCTGTCTGGGCAACGTGTTCCCATGTTCAACCACCCACACAGAACCAATCTGTGTCCCTTTTGCTGTTACTGGGTATTGCTGAGAAGTGCCTGGCTCCATCTTCTTTACTTCTTCTCATCAGATATTTAAAAACCTTGATGAAATCCTCCCCCAGAGCCCTCTCCACTCCAATCTAACCAGCGCCCGCTCTCTAGGCCTCACAGGATGGATGTGCCAGCCTTTTAATCAGCTGAATCACTTAGCTACTGCAGGGCCCCTACCTGCGTCCATTCTTTTTAATGTATTATTTTGAAACACCTAAATATTCAAACAGGCATATAAATCATTGATGTAAGTACATTATTTACCAAGCTAGGATCCTGAGGAGCAGTGTGTACTTATGGTTTAGTAGCTGTATTATGAAAAGCTATGGAATGTTACCAGTCTCATCATAAGGAGATGAGGTTTTGAAGACTTCCTGTGTTTGCCTCAGAAGGAACCAATGCCACAGTGAGCAGTTGTTCTCACATACATCACCAAAGCAGTACTGTCCAATAGGACCAGTGTGCACTTCCATGAGTAAAGACTCTGAGCACTGGAGACTGCTCTGTAAGTGTTCTCTTGTATAATCAGATGGAAATAAAAATATTAACTCTAGATCTATTTTGTTTACTTTAAAAATAAGTTGAGCTGCACATGAATAGATAACTTAAACCTCATCTTACACCACATGAAATTCTAGCAGCAGTTAATTAAAATTTCCATTGCATCAGGGAAAAAATCTTCCCTGCCCCATTACTGATGGTTAATTCTGTGGTGATGCTTCACTCTGTGTGCCACAGTCATTTTCTCTTAATATTATAAACTAAATGGTAGCTATGTCACTGCTAACTCGGAATTTGACAAGCAGGCTCAGCGAGAAGTGCTTAAATTAAAATTAACTGTAATGCTACATGAAGTCAAAGAAGGAAACTGCAGTCTTACTTAAAAAAATTCAACTCTGGAAAACTAGCCCAGGGACGGTAGGAGTGTTTCAAGTTGGAATGATCAGCTTGGGAACTGTGCACGACAAAGGTCTCATCAGATGGTGATTCTTCATTCCAAAAGTCCACATCCTGTCCAACTTCCTAAGTGTAACATTTCTGCTGTGTCAATAACTGCAGTAACACACAGACTCCTATATACAAAAATTCCAGTTCTGTGTGTTGCTCTTCAGCCACCCACTTACATTCCTGGTTCTTTTACTGCACACAAATGGAGTCCTCCAGGTGACCTCCCAACTCCCATTACACAAACTGCAGCATGTGCACATTCACAGACTTTGGGAGCTCTCAGCACCAGAACACACAGACAGGTGCTTGGAGAGGGCAGAGTGAACCCTGTGGCTGCCCAGGACAGGGAGAGCCAGGGGCTGCCAGAGCAGCAGGGGAGAGGCTGGCAGGCAGCACGGTTGCTCCAGGGACTCACCCCACAGAATCCTGCTTCTTTTCTGTAGAGCTCAAACACACACATGCACATCTTGAAGCGGTGGTTTCGAAAACATGGAGCTTGAAGCTATTTTTATTGCTTCTTTTACATAACAAACAACAATTCTAAAAAGTATTTTAAGAATGAGACCACTTTGCCAAGTAGCTCAGTTACTGAAGGCATTGAAGATTCTTAAGTGCCTACACACCACCAGTGCCCAGGGCACCAGCAAAGACCCCCACGTGCTACTCAATCCACAGCAGCTTTAGTCACATATGTACAGCAATAAAAACAGATACAATATTAATGCCTTGGGATAAATATTTTGTTCTCCCTGAGTTTGTTTCTGTCTTCACATTCAATCAACAGCTCAAAACCTGAAAACAATACAAACCCCAAAAACACACACCACACATTCAAACTGCTTGGCGGAATGCTGCCAACAGAGATGTTTTAAACACCAGTACCTCTGCCTTCATTTTGTTCCAGCTCTCATATGTTTATATGATGATGACATATTTCAACTAAGTATTTTTTTAAATGTCATATCGGCTCAAGAGAAACAAGGTGACGACACATTTGGCATTTTAGTCACTGGTTGAGAGCCCTTCCCAACTACCAAAAGAACATTTACCTCTGTCCCCAGTAAAAAGGGATGCATTCCAGTTGCCTTCATTTTGCACAGGCAATTTATGGCTGGGTTTAAAACCCTGAGGTCTGAAAAAAGCCAGGGACTTCAGTAAAAAAAGCTTATTAACTCAGCTAATACACCCGAACTATTTAGGACAACAGTTTGATTAATCAAACAGAGCTGGCTTCAGCTTACACCATTGTTCCCTTAGCTTGGATTTTACTGCATTTGAAGCAAAAATATAGTTGATTGATTCATAGGAAAGATCCCACATCTGTGACCGAGTCAGATTAAATGTTTTTGCAACCAGCTCATATTCTTGTGATAGATCAGTTGCAAAGACGCCTTTATCATCAGTCTGGAGTTAAATTGAAAGGAAAGAAATAAAAAGTTTGAATTAGTTCCTCTATATCAAAAAAGCTTTTATACATACAAACCAGTTTTATCTTGCTGTCTCACATTTTATTCCACTGCTCTTTCATGTGTGCATGGTTATTTCATTATTTATTTGCCCTATTTTCACTAAAAATGAATAAGTTACTCAAACATATAAGAAAACTTCTTAAAATGATGGCATGATTTATCAAGAAAATAGGATTTCCTACTAAAATTGCTAGCAAGATGGCTATCAAATGCTGCATATATTCAAGGTTATGTCAGCATGTGCAGGTCTCGGTATTCCTCTTTTCCCTTTCCCCAGATAAGCACAGTGCTATTTCTTTTATATATATATATACACACACACACACTTGGACAATGCTATGGATTATGGGGGTTAAACTAACAGGATAATAGTAAAACCCTGCCATGGTAGCACAAGTACTTGGCACCTTCAATGCTTAAAGACCTTAATGAGCTATCAACACAGGAGCTCTCACCCAACACAGTGAACACCAGGTAAGCACAGGTGCATATGCAAGCACTGGAGCCATAGGTTTTAAGAGAAATCTGTCATTGTGAAAAGAGCTATGAAGTTCACTGCTTGTATAGCTCATCATCTTATCCCACAGAAAAAAGGCCTGGCTTTACAATAGAACCAAGATAAATGCTAGCAATTCCCATTTGAATTAAAAGCATTTCTCAAATAGAACATTATGATTTCCTAAAAGCAAATGATTTGCTACAAGGTCAGAAATTTTAAGTCAGTTCTGATCCATAGCAGAGAAAGAAGTCTCCAACTTCACAAGTTTAGCCATTTGCCTAAATACATGCTTAAAAATAAAAAAACTTACACAAAGCACTGCAGGATGGCCCATGCTGTACCAGTATCCAAAATGGTGTTTGTCACAGGAAGGCACTGTCTGAGATTTTATGTTTGATGTCATGCAAAATTCTAAGGGAATAACAGAAAAAGAAATGAGGACATATTAAAACAAGAGACATGTTAAGTGACTTAGAAAGGTCCTGAATAAAAATTAAAATCAGCTACTGTTGTTTCCTTGATTTTCTACACTTCTTTGGTAATTTCTTTTGAGAAAAGTTTCAATTTCTTTGGGGTATAAAATTTAGGCAGCTTGCAAACCAGATACAGAACCACTGCACAGTCCTGTACAGTATTGACAAATTATGATTTGGTTTTGCTTCCATCTGAGACATCAGCTGTTGTCTGCTGCCACAAAGCTGCCAAAAACTCTACAAGTGTCACGAGTGTACCTTTATGGGCAAGTCTCATTGCCACGTTTGTCCAAGTCACCTCTGGTGAGAGAAACTGGTGTCACTAGATCAGCAGTACATATCCTGTTCTGATATCCAGAGATCAAGTCATGGTAAATATTTTTTTTCCTTACCAATAGGTATATGATTCTGCTGAACCAGTGACACTATCTCTTCAGAACCTGCTGCTGTGGAGTTGAGAAATGTTCCATGTCCAATTCTGTCAGGAGGCAGGCCCAGGAGAATCTTGGTCTCCTCTTCTTGATTTGGAATCTAGAGAGGATATATTTCACATTCTGTCAAGGCAGCATAAAACAGCACATTATATAATTACAATGGACTTTCAGCTCTACTTTCACGGCATCTCTTATCCGAAAGAAAGTGTTAGTGAAATCGAAACAAGTGTAAATATGCTGATGACATCATACGTCCTGCTTAATTTCCTGAAAAAATAACTATCTCCAGTATTTACTGGACTTCTCAGAGCCAATTCCAGCCACCATTTGAGCAGAAGCCCAACTCTTTCTACTGATACCAGTGGAACTAACAGAGCTCACTGCTTATGAAACTGTGTGGATTTCACTACACATTATTTCTGATACAATACCAGGAAGAAAGCAGTGGATCTCTTAAAAAACTCCTAATTTCCATTTCACACCTAAACCCACAATAGATATAGTACAGGAAGCAATAATCTGTCTGTTCAGACTTAGAACAGAAGGCCGAAGATTTCTCCTTGTTTTCTTGTCTTTTGTCAAATGCCCCAAACCATTATTACTTTGGCCTAAGAAGTTCAAAATGCACAGAAGATAATTTTAGTCTCATTGAGATTTTCACAAAATGACAATTACAGAGAAGCACCAAAATAAAAAATCCTTTTACCTCAGAAAGATGCAGTGCCAGCTTTAGACCTGCTTTTTTCGCTTTTGAGAGCGGTTCCAAAAAATCTTGACCACGTCCTGCCTGGAAAACAGGAACACATTACTATTCTACAGCTTATTTGACAAACTCCCTGTCATTACTGTAATTACAAAGTCTAGCAATATCCAAACACTACATTCAAATACAGTTACATTTAAATTATTCCACTTTTCCCATTACTTCAGTTTGGAAGGCAGAAAGTCAACCCTCTGCCATATGGTTAGACCAATGGATCAAACAGCAGTACCTCACATGATGCCTAAGACTTACAAGCCAATTGTCTTGATTTTGATTCCTTTTACACAGCTATCACCTAGAGCTATTTCACTTCAACTTGACAGCTGTCCTCAAACATTTTTGCTTTCTTAATACAAAATGAGCATTTGGTGCAGCTAAACAAAATTTAGACTATTGACAACTTGCCTCTGTGCAGTTAATCTGACTGGGACAACTCAGGTACAGACACTTCCCAGATAAACACTGCATTTCAATGGCTCTTTTCTCAGTCACATACTAATCTAAGGATTCTTTGTCAGAGTATCTGCCCCTCACAGCAACAGGGACTAACCCAGTATCAATCCATTCCAGCTAGGCACAAAAACTGGACAAAAACTTGTGAGAAAAACCTATGGTTAGAACCACCTGCTGTTACACAACATTATACATTTATCTTCACGAACAGACTAAAATAAACCAAAAACTTACAGTGGGATCACCACTGAGGTCAAGTCCTACTACAACTCCATCACTGGAAAGCAGGAACTCTTCAGCAAGTTTAACAGTCTGCTTAGCAACTGCTGGGCCATCTCTTCTGTTTATTGCTATTAACATCCTGGGACAGAAATTTATTAAAATATTAAATTAAATTATTATTAAATTATATACAAGCTGTAATATCAGGAGCTCAACAGATCTGATACCAACAGAAAATGGCAATGCATATCCTTCATGGCTGAGTATAAAGAGTATTTGCATAGGAAACTGTTTTAGGAATGAAGGGACCAAAGTGCAGAGGGACACAAACAGATAAATAAATTGTCCCATGACATGCAATACCACACATGAAAGATGAAAATTCTTCAACTTGCACAAATAAATCTAGTAAAGATTGCTACTGAGGCTATAAAAGACAGGAGAGCAAACTGTCTCCAAACAACCACCGACACCTTCTGAAACTTCTCTGCTGGTCAGGACCAGCTCTTTACAGCAGGCTGCTTGTACAGCTAATCAAACAAAATCTTTGCAACAAAGCTAAGCTGTGAAAAAGGAGCCAATTCCATGAAAAACACTACTTTTCCTGAAAATGTTGCCAAGAATGGACAGTCTTAAAGATGAGAGGGTTTATCCAGTTTTCTTCTTTAGCAGTAAAAAAGAAGATAAAAACTCAGGTTCCATATGAATTACCCGTTTCCACTCCATGTAATCTGGTTTAAAAACAATTTTCTTTCCAATACTGATGGCTTGTAAACCTCTCTGCAAGCATGATCAAGCATCAGACTACACAAAACCTTGAAACAGAGGTATTCCACGTGCTTTATTTACCTTACATCTATATCCAAGCCTTCTTCTTGACACTGCTTTATACCCTCAAGTACAGTTTCAACATACATCCTTTTGGTCATACCTGCAAACAGATGCACATGTTTGGAACAAACGTATTTTAAATTATTTTTATTATATTGCAGACCCAGCTCTCTAGTTCCCTAAGTTTCATGTTGCACCTTTAATTTTACACCATATAGTCTTCTAACCCATGTTATTTCTATCTGTAAATATAGCTTTACTGTGAAGCACACATTTGAACAAAACCTCCTCCTAAGCATGTGGAAAAATTAAAAGGACTTTGTGTGAACCAGAGAATCGCAATAGGACTTCTATTATGTGTTTCTACTAAACCACACCTAGAAGAAAAAAACAAAATAACAAAAGTAAAATGTATCAGCTATTAAAAATATTAGCAGACTCAGCTGCCATACTCAAGTGAATAACCCAATCTCATGTGTCAGAGTTTTGACCAACACCTTTTTGTCCTGAAAAATCTAATAGGAAAGTGACATGCTCTTACATGGCTAAATCTCAGCTCTCATATTTAAAGTATATTTTTATTGAGCAAACTAAATTTGATTTTACTTGTTATTAACATAGTCTTTAACTAAGTTTTATAGTGCAAGAGGATCACAAATTAAAAACTAGAACAGACTGTACCTGTGGAATTTTCTTCTCTTGGAGTACTTCTTAATTCCAGATACTTGACACCATCATCAGCAAATTCTTTAATGACATCTTTAGTTATCTGATTAAGTAAATGTATTCAGTGTCATAAAAATGATCCTTATGATTAGTTATATTTTCCTTTACAACTAAAAGACTCAGTTATTTCTGTTGTGAAACACTTGCAATGTTTTCAGGCCCTATGTGTTTTTAGTGGTCCCCATGTCTGTGGAAATACTACCGCACAGAAGGCACCTTTGATTCCTTCAGGGATAGTGAAGAGAGTTCAAGTGTTTTACAGGAATTATTCTGACCTTCAATTGAAAAGGGCCATGGTTGCTATTGTTACTTGGAACCCAATGCACTTAATCCAACTGATTGTGACTGTGTGTATTGCTTGCTTGCTTTAAGTGAACTTTTAATTAATTTACCAGTAAAATGTCTTCTGTCCTCGTGGTAACCTGATAGATGATCTGAAACATCTGAAAACATCTAAAATAAAATTTTAAAAATTAATTGGAAAGACACTGAATGACTATTTAGGAAAAATATCTACATTTTAAGAACACCTGCCCACTGGAGTCAACTAACCAGGCTGTAGCTTGAAATACAAAGAACCATCTGAATGGCAATTTCTGATTTTAGATACTACCAAAGCATTTGCAATAGACATTGTTACTACCACAAAGCTTTTTGAAGGAAAAGGAAAACATGAGGTTTCCAAAAAAGGAAACTATGTGAGTCAATTTTCTCTGAAAAGCATATGATCTAAGTGAAAAATTTCAATCCTTTAAAGAAAGGATTAATCAACAAGAGTTTTCCTTTTAGTCTGCAAGCACCTAAGAAATTACTCTGTGGATACCAATATCAAAAAAATCTATGAGAATATGCTGTAAAACTTAAAAACGTATTTTCTGCAGTTAGTGTGTAAGACCACACATTTCTGTTTTCAACTTAATTAAAAAACCTTTAGTAAATGTTCATCACACACATGCATATACTCACTCATCTAAGGTTCTTTTCTTTCCTTTGTCAATCACAGTCATTCCATTCTGGATATGAAGGTTTGGCTTCTGGGCCATGAGTTTCTTCATAGTAGCAGAACTGATACAGCCATTCAAATGAGCATGGAGTTCCTACAGAAATAAAAATCCTAAGGACTTATGAAAAGGATGGCTTCTGCACCTTGTTTGTACTACTGTCCTCGTACCTTATATCAGTGTTTCACCCTGAGTTTGAAAATAACAGCTATCTGCACTTTGGCTAATAATAACTTCCTTAGGTTTTTGTAAGCACTGGTTCAGCTGAGAACTGCCCTATTTCTTTCACGGCTGCTGTTGGCCCTGGTCTCCGTGGGAGCACAGCTGGCTCAGCAAAGAGCTCTCCAGACAATTCTTGGGGTGGTGTGATCCAAGGTGGGGAGGAAGCCAACAGCCACCTCAGTATTACAAAAAGTACAGTGAGGATTCAAGAACTCTCCCCATTCACTGCAAGTCAAATGTACATGTCCATCATTCAAAAATAGCAACAGGTGTCTACACGCTCCCCTTCCTTTTGTTCATACTGTGAAGTTTAAACTCACACCAGAAATGCAGCAAAGCTCCATGAACAGCAACTGCAGTAACTGCACTCCTTTGCCTGAGGCCTCTTTCTGCCTGACTTCCTATTGATATCCTGACTTTGTGCTCCAAACCTATGATCCTCAACTCCATTCCTCACTTCACCTTTGCTTCTTCCCCTGCCTCCTGACTTAATAGGTCTCCAGTGCCCTCCCAACTCATTCCAAATATATCTACAAAGCACCTACTTTGTTACTTATCTCTCCTCTCCCTGTACATACCCAGTCTCAATCGGAAAAGAAAAATTAAATAAACACTTCTCTTCAAGCTTTACATTGGAAAACATGTTGAAATTTTAACTCCAATTAAGCACCAGGAGCTGTGGCTGCTTACAACTTCTGGTGACTGAGCCAGACATACAGTGCTACAATTCTCTTATATTTTTCACAAGTTTACAATTACCTCACAGAATTCTGTCAGAAATTAAACATACACCCTGAAAAGCAACTTAGTGAAAAGGAACTGGGGAATGCAAGGATGGTGTGGTCTGGGTTTACTGGTGCCCCAGTGCACTGCCTGTACAGAGCTCTGTGCTAGAGTACGTGCTCTCGTGGTTTGGTGAGTGCGGCACACGAACCCCGATAAATCCGCACGCACCCCTACGGAAGGCTTGCACTGATACGCCAGAAGTAAGGCACACCCTTGGGACATGGAGGAAAAGCGCTATCTGTGCCAGACTTCTTGGCTAGACTGAGGGGAAATAGGACAAAAAGAGAAAATGAAGATCGCGCTCAACCGATTTAATTGCAGTTAGATTAGTGACTAAGGTCTGTAAACAAACCGGAGAGGCAAACACCCGACTGCATTTTGCGGTGGGGTAAGGCCCTCAGAAAATGCGCGTTTGGGAAGAACTCCGAGACAGCAGCAGCGTCTATCGCTCTGCCTGTCTCTCCGTCTGCAGCCCGAGCCC
>VZSE01007658.1:0-21097 GCA_013398275.1 Promerops cafer | reverse complement strand
CCCCGGGACCGCACGGCGCGGGGCCGCGGCCACCGCCCACCCGCCCCGCGGCGCTGCAGCGGGACCGAGCCGAGGCCACGACAAACACTGTCAGTATTAACGCCAGGAAAGCTTCAAGGCGCAGTTTATTGAAGCGATAGCATTTCCAGCCCGACGGCACCGCAGTGCTACAGCAGCGGCCGCTCCAGCCCCGGGCGAGGGGCGCGCACGCACGACCCGACATTTACCGCGACTACACAAGGTTGTTGTCCTGTAATGGCACCAGTCCGCTACATTATCGCGTCACAAAGTCCTAAGTGAATAAACTCATCGATTACATCGCCAACCCTTTTTTAAAGTAATTTGGCAAGCTTGCTAGCACAGGAATAGGAACTGTAACTTTCACTGATATGCAGGACAAACCCAACCAAAATAAAGTTATTCCGGAACAATAAAAAAAAAATCTATTTCAATTATTTCATATTTAGCATTTAGTTTTACTGCAATTCTAATTCTAAACCCCCCACAATTTAAAGTCGAGTGCTTAAGCAGATACTAGGTCTTGCTATGTCCCAAACCAAGAAGTTAATGTANTTTTGCGGTGGGGTAAGGCCCTCAGAAAATGCGCGTTTGGGAAGAACTCCGAGACAGCAGCAGCGTCTATCGCTCTGCCTGTCTCTCCGTCTGCAGCCCGAGCCCGAGCCCAGTGCTGCCGGAGGAGGGTCCGGGGCCCGCCGCCCCGCGCCGCTCACCGCCTTGGGCAGCCGTCGGTAGAAGCTCAGCTCCCGCTCGCGGTCGCGATCCCGCTCTGCCGCCATGGTGGCTCCTGTGCCGGCGGGGCGGGGCGGGACGAGCCGGGGCNACATTTACCGCGACTACACAAGGTTGTTGTCCTGTAATGGCACCAGTCCGCTACATTATCGCGTCACAAAGTCCTAAGTGAATAAACTCATCGATTACATCGCCAACCCTTTTTTAAAGTAATTTGGCAAGCTTGCTAGCACAGGAATAGGAACTGTAACTTTCACTGATATGCAGGACAAACCCAACCAAAATAAAGTTATTCCGGAACAATAAAAAAAAAATCTATTTCAATTATTTCATATTTAGCATTTAGTTTTACTGCAATTCTAATTCTAAACCCCCCACAATTTAAAGTCGAGTGCTTAAGCAGATACTAGGTCTTGCTATGTCCCAAACCAAGAAGTTAATGTAATTAACATCATAAAACATGGTGATTTACGTACTACCCACATAACTCAGGCAAATAAATTATCCCCCCACAAATACAAAAGAAAATACTGACATACTAGGGGAAGTTAGCTTTAGAGTTAAATTCAAGCATAGAAATATGAAGTAAACAATTCAATATTCAAGTTAGCTTGCAGCTCTTTGGGGGCCTGACAGATCATCTAAGCTCAAGCACAGTGCAGAATATGGTTAGCTGCTCAACTTTTTTTCATAGAAAAATACCATACAAGAAATGAAATTAATTTCAACTTACTCAGTGATCCACTCTTTTATTTGACCTTAGTTAAAGGCAAACCAAGTACAGATACTGTACATTAAAACGTATGCACATAGAACAAACAGTTGTTCTTCATTCTACCTTAAAGGCTCAAACCTCCACACTTGTCTCTTTAGAGCCCTTTGCAGGCAACGACTCCTCTCTGAAACACATTGCACCCACATTTAAATATAGAGAGATCCATCTGCAGGTCCCACATAGCCAACACCTATCAGCAGCACATCAATTAGTGTCCATATGCCAAGTCCACCGAAGCTGAAGAGCTTTCCCAGACCTTCCCGCCACTGACCCAAATAGAAACGATCGGCACCAAATCCACCAAGGGTGATGCTATAAGAATAAAAATATGATTAATTATTATTATTTTTAGAGGTACTGAGCTTGGGTACCCAAGTGTTTTTCCTCCAGCTGTGTTTGCTGAAGACAGCCACCATTGTTGATGTGAACACTTCATGCATTCTATGCCCACCATTTCAAGCTAGACTATCTGAAATACTGGTTATTCAGCACACCTTTAAAAAATACCAAGCAGAAAACCACAGAACCTGAAGATTTTAAAGAAAATGTCAAGCTAAAATAGATTAGTTATCTCCAATAGTTGCTGCTTACCTTAGTGCCAAGGCAGTAGACCACTTATAACCTCCAGTCCAGTTGCAATAGAGCATCTTAGGAAAGACACGGTTACCTAAACATTGGAAAATATTAAAACCTTAATGCAATACACAAAGACCATATAATAAGGAAGAAAATGACAAGGAAGAAGATACTGTATTTTTCCAAAATGTGTCTAAAAGAGTTGACACTCACTGAGAAACAACTATCAACACAAAAGCTCATTTACACCCTACAGTTCTCTGTTCCATCAATCTTGGTCCCACACCAGAAAAGTCATGAACAAACAGAGGGAAAATTAAGCCTAGTGGGATGGAACCAGCATAATTTTCTTTAATTGGCCTATGGAGACATTTGATATTGATTCTTCTAGTGGTCTGAGAATCAGACCACTAGTAGGTTCAAGTAAGTTTAACTCACAGAAGTTGACAAAAATAAAAATAACTGTTTTCTCTGGTGTGACAGTATACAACAGTATAGTAAGCCACTATTTGCAGTTAGATGTCGCTATTATGCTAAAAAATGAAATGTAACAGTAAGAAAATTCAGTAGATTGATCAAGGTGCAGGCTGTTATTGCAAAAGGACATAAACAATCTTTGTACTCGCCCATTACAAAATATGTGAAAAATTCTCTAGAGAAATCTAGCTTTGCCCACCTTACCTAGACAATGAATGTGATCCCGGACTGTGCAAGTTGCATTGTATCGCTGTCGAGGGCAGGAAACTGTCATGCAGTTTGTGGAATTGGTACAGACATAATCACTTGTGGCAAGCTGCCAGCAAAACTGGCACGTCATGTTAATTGTAAAGTTCTCCTGCTCGTGGTTATTCTCATCCTGTAAAAGGACAGCACTATCACTTCAGCAGTATTAAAACCAAAAATCAATGTGCAGTATCAAATTAGATTTCGTGAGCAGACATTTTGGGCAAAAGAACAATTGTTCTGTTTGCTACCTCTTACAGAGCAGAATAGAAAACCACCAAAGAGGTATCAAAATCACGTTTAACATTCCTGATTCCTTCAATCTAAGGCTGCTGCCAGAAGGAGGACTCATTTAGTCTCACCTGCAAGGTCAGTTTGTAGCTCTGACAGATATTTAGCCTCCTCACTCTCAAAATGTTTGTAGTGGTTTAACTCAAAGACATGGCCAGGTAATGAAAAGATCCAAGGCAAGAAAGGCAAACCTGCCTCTTCAACAGCCCACAGTCAGTGATCAAACTTACCACAGAACTGCAAACCTGCCTACATCAGAACCTGGAAATCAATATTCTGCATTTTAAGACAAGATGCCACAGTTTAATTACTTAAATCTGGGGTTAAGAGTAACAGGTTACTTACAACACAGTGAACATGTGGCTTGACTTTGCAATCAAAAGTTGCTGTCTTCCCATATATACAGGAATAGTTTGTGTTACATGTCATGCAGTCTGGTGGCAATCTACTGCAAAGCCCGTTGCTGGGACAATTAGTCACGTAAGGTGGAATTTCTGTACTTTCTGAAAGGTGCAATAAGTCAATTAAGAACCCGAGTAAAAAAAGCTAAATAGTCTAAAGTAAATATGTACTTTTTTTATACATATACATAGACAAACACATGCACTGACACTGTATAAAGGGCTTTCCTCACTACACATGGAGCAGCATTCCCAGCCTGTGCTGTGACAGCCAGAGGAGCCACAGGGCTCCATACAAGACAACACTTCAGCATAGCACCAGGACTGAGCTCTGGGGATTAGTGCCGCCTCAGCCAGCGCTCCCCAGCAGCAGTAATCAGTTCAGGAATAGCAGCGGGGTGACACGGGTAACCTACTTTGAGCTAAGCTCTAATTAGGGCTACAGCTACCTCAGCCATTTGCTGTTTGCATGGGTACAGAATCACCTCCTAAACTGCCAGCAAGAACAGCAGTTTGGTCAGTCCTGATGCACCCTCAGCGAGCTACAAAGCTGTACTGATGGTGGACAGGAAACAAGTTCTTGCAGGATGCTGCAGTCTTTCAAGAACTTTCACCATCCTGAGGGGTATAAACCACATATACCAGAATGGTACTTTAACCTACCATTTTCTAGTTCTTATATGGACCAGCTGTCTAATGAGATAACCCAAAGTAATTGTTATGGTCATTGAAGAGTAATTCATAATGTGTTACACTGCAATGATTCTTACCACTGTGAAACCATGTACAGGTTTGTAAGACCCAGTTCAAGAACTTTTGGACTCAAGACTGAGAAGGATCCACAGATAACAACCAAAAGAAACAACATACTACCTTACCTAATGCTTTAAAATAGGGAGCATTTGTACTTGTTGAAGTTAGGCTTTTTGCCAGCGTAGACTGTGGCTGTGAAAGCTTTGTCGTCATCAAAGATCCCACTACAAGACAACAACATGGAGAAAGTGAAATTTCTAGAACAAAATTCATCTTTGGAAACAGTTTGATTTCTCTGATATGAAAATGCAAGTAGAAAGTGTAATGAGAATAGAAAAAAATATGTTTTCCTGTTCTACTAATTGTGGGATATTTATGTTAAACATTAGAAAGAACATTAGAATTGTTCCTTTAAGACAAGGAACTACATTTATTCCCTTTCAATCTTATTTTTTGATTCATGAGAATTAAAAGCACTGCTCAGAAAGCAGATTTTACACAGTGTTTGCTACTGAACAATACAACTTAATGAAGCAACGCAAGTAGTTTTTTGACGGAAAGACGGAATAGAGGAACCGCTCGGGAGGGAGGCACGGCTGTGTCCGTGCAGGCGCTGCGCGCTGGTCTCTGCGGGAACCGCCGTCTGAGGGCTCGGGAGACCCGCGATGTGCCAGCTCCCGCCGAGCCCTCACGGCAGCCACCGGGCAAGGGCGGAAGAAGGAGAGGCACCTCTGTCACATCACCCACCCTCACCGTGCCGAGGAGCCCCAGGACGTTTCGAGTCACACACAGAGCAGGCACAAAAGGTGCTGTGTAATAGAGAAGCACACGAGCTGGCGAGCGCGGCCTGGCCCGTCTTTTGCCCTGACACCGATCTTTTGCCCTGACACCGAGCACCTCAGCCCCAACCCCGCAGAGCCGGCACAACGAAATGAGAGCATGCCCGAAACACGCGCTTCGCCCCAGTCAGGGGAGCGGCAGCTCATCCTCACCCCACCGCGGTCACCGCCACCTCCGCAGCCGGACCCGTGCTCAGCCCTGGCTGCGGGAGGCGGCCGCTGCCGCTCGCGGCAGCCGCCCCCACCCCAGGCCCCAGGCGGAGTCCCTGCCCCTCCTCCCAACCCCGCCGCCCTGTCTCGACCCGGCGGCCGCGCTCACCGCGGCCCGAGAGGACGGAGAGCTGTGACAGGAACAGCGCGGCCCCGCAGAGCCCGCGCACGGCGCGCCGCCACCACTGCGCCGCCATCTTGGTGCGCCCGCCGGGCCCGGCACGGCCGCCAGGGGGCGGGCAGGGGGCGGAGCCGGGCGGGCTGAGGGGCGGCGGGAAACGGCGGCCCCTCACGGGAACGGGCACCGCCAAACGCCGGAATTCGCTGTAAAAAACCCTCAGAACCTGAATGCTGGAGGCTGAATACAGCACACATGGAGCACGAAAGCGACAGTCCATAAGAATAAATGTACGTATAAAATATAGAAATAAAAATTGCCCGCCCCTCCCCGTATTGATTATGTCAAGTGGAACAGAAAGCTTTCACAGCACTTCTCCTTCAATGTTTTTTTCCCTTTTCTTTTAGAAGCAGGAGATAAAAACAGATCACAAAACCAAACGAATACAAAACCAAACACAGACCTATTAAACACAGGTCTGTACGAGTGTGAAGCAGAAGTAAAACATAAGCTTTGTATTGGTGTTAACATTTACACACTAAATTGTAGTTTCTGCTTCATGGCTGTGATATTTAAATCACAACTAGAGCTGTTTAGCTTAGGTAATTGAGCAATACACTTAACAGTATCTAAGCCTGTTAACTAAATAACAGCATATTAAAGTGAAAAAAAGGTAAATATCTCTGCAAAAACCCAGTTCAATTGCCTGCAATGGCAACTTTCGAAATTATTTCTAAGCATAAACAAAAGAGAAATACAGCCAGTTTCAAGTCCAACACACTGTTTTAAAATTAAAATTGTCCCCTGATCCTTTTCAGCATTCTAACTACTTCCAGCAAATAAAGTAATAAATTACACACAGAAGGGCTTTTCAAAGTTTTATATTTTTTTTTAGTAAAAAGCCAAAACAATGGCAAACCGAGGGAAAAATAAAACACTACACACACAGTTATAGTAATTCAACTGCATTCTTGGCAACCACCATTACAGCAACCAGTCATCACACCAACTCCACAAGTGCCTTGTTAAACTGAGACTTCCAACAAAGACTCCAATGCATTCATAGTCTGTGATCACACATTCTGAAACAACCAAGCTATTCACCCCCTCCCTCCCCCCTCCAAATTTTTGTTTCCATCTGGAGCTAGAAAAAAAACCTAATCCAAACTGCTCCTGAGGCACCTACCTACTGCCAAGCTCTGGATGCCAGGTTACAGTCAGGTACCTGCTCCGTGACTGAGGGAGCTCAGCACTCCCAGCAGCACCCCGTGTCCTTCCCAGCCTCCTGATCCCCACCTCGTACAGCCCTGACTTATTTCCACAGCAAACCCACCAAATGAGAGGTGTAGCACTTTCTAAATAAGCATTCTGCGATTTAAGCAGATTGGAAACCCATGCGATTGTTAAAGGAGTTGGCAGGTGCATCTGCCCTCTCATGCTTTTCCTGGAGCACCAACAGTGCTACATTTGCTTATTTTGTATATCCATTAACTGAAAATTCTCTCAGATGAGCATCACTGCTGTGCAGAAAGAAAGAAACATTTCACATAGGCAGCTAATAATTTTTTTCCTAGCAAAAAACATCAGAATTCTTCTTCTGCATTTGGAATTTGTGAAGTCTTAAATTTCTTGAGTTTCTCAATAGTAGAAGATACTGAAATCTCTCCGTGAACTTTGTTGTCTCTTGTTCGCACATTGACAGCATTATTTGCTTTCTCCTTTTCTCCAACCACTGCAAAACATAGCACAAAATATTACACAATCTACATTAGAAAATGAGCCTAGAACAAACTTTGTCCAACATTAGAATTTAAATGATATTCAGAAATGTAAGATGCTGCAATTACCTAAAATGAAGTTATACTGAGCCAGCTGTGCATTTCTAATTTTCTTGTTTAATGTGCAAGTTTGATCTAGATCCACATCTGACATAAATCCTGCTTCAAAAAATTGGTTGCACACCTAAAAAAAACCCAAAGAAACCAAAACCCTCTTAGTATTACTATATAGTTTACAACATACATTGGTAAATGCTGCAATTATTCATCTCTCCCAATAATTAATTCATGCATATGCATAATTCCCTTCTTATGGATGATTATAAGGAACTCAATGAAGTTATCTGAAGAAACCTGCACACACAGCAG
Organism: Promerops cafer; assembly: GCA_013398275.1. NCBI lineage: Eukaryota > Metazoa > Chordata > Aves > Passeriformes > Nectariniidae > Promerops > Promerops cafer. The sequence goes on along the minus strand of VZSE01007658.1, from coordinate 13,514 downwards.
CACCCCAGCTGGGAGACAATACAAGGTAACATCTATATCAAACATATGCTGCTCTGCTACTGCATGTCAAAAACATCCTCAGTCTGAGAAAGCGGAGAAGGAACAAACACACTTATTCCTGCATTAAAAGGAAAGCATGGGACAGGGAAAAACCAGCCACGGTTCCAAAGTGATGTAGTCAAGAATACACATGGTGGCAAATGGAAGAAACTGGCTCTGCCTACTAAGTGCTGAGAGTACTGTAATGAAGCATTAGTTATGTAAGGTTTGTCATCCAGGATCCTTTTTCCTTTAATAATTACAGAAGTATGAACATAATTAGAGAACCCAAAATACTTGAAGTTACATACCTGTTACTCAGATATATACAAATTTTGGACTGAAAATTTTACATTGAAAAATTTACCTCTACCCCCAAACATGTCTCCAGACTTATTACCCCCAAACATGTCTCCAGACTTATTAAGCATTAATTCCCTGTTCTAGGACAAGTACTTAAGGATCTATGAAATCTGCCTGCTGCCATAAGGAGACAAGCTTTCCTCTCACCTGCCGAGCGTATTGTTCCGAGGTGGGGCCCACAGGCACAACCATGACCTGCCGTGGAGACAGCCAGAATGGCCTGGCCAGCACAGGACAAACAGGAAATAAAGGTGCATTTTATATTTCCAGTCACAGCCACAGTCATGTTCCACAATAATAACTTCCGTATAGAATTATTTATGTTAGCTAAGGATGTTGGATAGTGTATTATCTTCCTCTTTTCAAGCTCACATAAAATAGCAAATAGATTGATTCCAGTAAAGTCACATATGGGGAATCTGGACCTTCTGTTTTCTTCCCAGCTGACTTCATAACTTTAAATATAATTTTTTCTGCATAATTTTCACTTTTATCTATAACTTCACAGTGCAAGGTGGACAGTCAGACACGTGACTGAAAATAAGAATTAACTCTTCCTTACTACTCTAAATACATTCATGAAGAAATATTTCCAGATCTTATCCAAGATAAAATAATCAATCTTAGAAGTACAAAAATATTTCACATATTATGATTAATTAATGTCTGTGTATACACACATAATTGTTTTACATACATCTGACATCCTCCTGGGAAAAAAAAGCACAATTTTTAAGAAAAAAGGAACAAGAATAATGCAGGACTTACACATTCAATTGTAATTCAATTGTAATTTTTTCTGCAGTCTCATGAAATTGTATGGATATCATACAACTCAGATCAGAAAACTGGACTTTTCTTGTAATCTTACTTACTAATTTTGAGAAATTTTAGGGATATTATTTTTGCATTATAATATATAGGACAATAGGAAGGATATGCAGTTTCTACATTGCTAAAGTCTTCTTAGAATTCCATTTGTGCCACATACCATTTTCCTCCATAATTTTCTGCTAGAATAGCTATCATTCTCTCCACAGATCCCAAAATAGCTCTGTGAATAATCACTGGTCTTTTCTTGTCATCGCCATCCTTACTGAAAAAAAATAAAGTTTTTATTTTAAATAAAGTTATCTTAGCTGACACACATGTAATCCTACTAATATTTTTGATTCTACTTTTAACAGAAAGTCAAAATTTAGTTAGTTATACTTATGAAAAATCTACTGCTTTTATTAAAAATGCACTTCAAGTCACCTGGACTTTTAAAGGAATTGTAATTTAAAATAATCATGGCTATGGCTAGTGGCAGAGATACACTCTTAAATTTGAGAAGACACTTGACTGACTCAGCACCATTTTTGTACACTTTAATATTTTATGTTCTTCCTTGCACTCTCTTTCCATTAGGACTTGCTTTTATTTTATTGCACAGGAACTTACCCACCCTTACTATTCATTACTTCACTTAAATTCCAATCCTGAAATTAAAAAAAAACCTGGCTTTTTAAAAAAAAGCCAGTTCATAACAATATTATCACCTATGTAAAAGCTATGACATCTACTGTAAAATATACTGCAGGACCAAAAAATTACAAAGATTCTTATTCATCTTCATAATATGCAAAATGAAACACAGTAAGAAATCCAACCCAGAAAATGAGTATTCAAGTCAACGTGGCACTAAGATTAATTCACTCAGTGGGCCTAGCTGGAAATCAGCCAGGTTTTCACTAACAGCTATTTGTACTTGGTTTATATTCAAAGTTAACTAATTTAATCTGATAAAAATAAAGAACTACTCAGTACAAACATACTTGTTCCTTTGGGCATGTTTGAATTTGTGCCACGTCTTCCAAGGAGACAAAATGACTAGGCTGAAAATGAAAACTGATTCAGCTGAGGGGTTTTTAGCAAAACTTATGATCAATTGTCTTCAAAGCTGGCAGACAAGACAGATAATGAGATTTTCCTACATTTACAATTAAAGTGGGCTATCATTACATTGAGAAGATAGCTTCAAGTTCATGACTCGCTCCTCTGCTCACTGGGGGTGTTTGCTCTCCCTACCAGCTGACTGATTTACAAGCTAATCATTTGTTAAATGAGCAATATAGCATTAGTACATAATGGACATTAGAGATAATGAAAGCTGTTGTTTAATTTCATTTAAAAAAGGAAGATATTTAGCTTAACCACTCACCCAACATAAGTAAGATTAAACCGAATGGGTAGCTGGAAGTCAAGTTGGATGGTAGCACATTGATGGTACCTACCAATTGCATCTTTGATTTTAATATCAATCTGTGAAGCAAAATAACAGTTACTAAATATAGTTTGCCTGCAGTACCTCTGCATTTCTGTCCATCCCAAAGTTGTATTGAAATGCTGAGTCACTAACCTTAGGACCATAAAATGCTCCATCTCCTGGATTCAAACTCCATTGCTCTCCAAAGTTATTCAAGCTGTTTTGAAGTTGCTAATCATAATAATGAGAGAGTAATTAAAAAAGGTATAGAAGGGCCTCTCATTACTAGAAGTCAAAGCATTTGCCTTTGAAATCAAAAGGAGCCAAAAGGCAGCACAACCCCTATTGTTCAAGCATTTGTTCATTTATGATAAATCTGGAAACAGAGTTTACTGTTTACTGTTGAATATCCTTGTATAAATATTATGACTTATGAATTAATAATTTATGAAAGTTTATAATTTATGAAAAAAAAGATTAATAGAAATTTAACTAGTTCAAGGTAAGAGGCTAAGTAAGAATCTGAAAGTTCTGGTTTTCTATAGAAACTTCAGATTTAATGTGATGTTCTCCTACAAGAATTTCCACTAAGGGCAGTATTTAGCATCTGATTTAAGCAATTTCACCATGCAGCATGGAAGAACTCTGTTAAATATCTACCTCTCCAAGTACGAATATTAAGGGATTGTTTTGTTTGCTTTTAAATTAATTACCTTTTCTGCATGATCCCAGACCTCTAAATCTCCAAGATAATTTTCTGGTCTTGTAGAAAGATGTAGTTGAAAGGTAAAGCCAAAGACAGCATACACTGACTTTAAGAAATCAAGACAGCCCTTAATTTCTTCTTCAATCTTAAACATAAAACATATTAAAATAGGTTAACATTTACTTACATAAAAATGTAATTGAATCTACCGAATTCCTCACTACCAGAACGGAAGAGTCCATTAAATAAGAAAGAACTAAAAATCACTCAAAAATTACATCCAACGAACCCAAATCCATTTAATGGCCAAAGAGAGGTCTGAGGTGTTGTGGCTTCAAAGCATGGCAAGAAAAGTAGTATTTTGTTAAGCATGAGGTTCTGGAGCCAAATTATATCCTGAACTAAAGTACATCAATTAATACATGTAGTTCCACTAAAATCTATGGCACTACTGACGAAAGTTTTTATTCAGCATTACTATAGAAAACAATGGGATCAACTGCCCTTTTTTTGCAGAGGGAGATGGGAAACGCGACAAATCCTACTTTCTGGGATTTAGATGCCCAATGCATCTTTCTAAATAAAAGGAAGCACGTAGAAAAAAAAACATCAAAAGGAGCATTACGCTACACAATGGAAGAATCAAGAGTTGAAACACTTCAGGGATTTCTTTCTTGTTTACTGTTAGTTTGCACTGGGAGAGGAAAGGGGTTTTTTTGGTTGACTGGTGGGGATGTAAGAGGTGCTTTTTTTTTTTTTACCTGTTCCATTGTGCAAAAGATGTGAGCATCATCTTGTTGGAAGCGCCTTACACGAGTCAAGCCACTCAAAGTGCCTGAGAGTTCATTTCGGTGAAGAACTCCAAAATCTGCAAGTCTAAGAGGCAATTCCCTCCAGGATCGGGGACGATGGGCAAACATCAAGCTAAAAGGAACATGGAAGAACCTTCCTTTTATCCTTTTTACAGGAGGTTTAAGACAACACAGAAATAAATGAAGCTCAGTACAGACAGTAATCACATTTTTAAGTATTTACTCATTCAGGTTGTCTGTATTCTGAAAGACAGGCAAACAGAAAAAGCACACCAGTCAATGTACTGCTAAAGACCACTGAGCAAAAAAACACTGCAAGAGTAAATCAAGACTGGTTCATCCATACCCTTCTTGGAATGCCACATCTGATGCCCACCTCTATCCAACAGAATTGGTATTTACTAGTGGTACAGACTAGTATTAGCCTGCACAAACCCAGCTCAGTGCAGACTTACTGCAAAAGTCCTGCTTTAGGACACTGTCAGAGAAGCTCTCTGGACACACTGGCTTAGCAGTCCATCATAAACATACATGACAGCATGTATTAATAATCCTTTTATTTCTCCTCGGCCCCACAAAGGATAAATGATATAAAATAAGACATTTTCCAGTTGAGAGTACAAACCAATGTCCTGGACAATTCATGGGTTTAAGGGCAAAAGTTTCCTTCTCAATCTCAAAAGAGAACATGTTTTCACTGTAGTGCTGCCAATGTCCTGAAGCTTCCCAGAGTTTACTGTTGAAGATGTTTGGAGATACAACTTCAGTAAAATTACGCCTGCGATACTCTCCCTATAGAACAAATGCAACATTTAAAAGGTGAGAGAGCTTCTGACAAGCAAAAGCTTGATTCTTTTTAACTGTGGTATTACAGGGACACGATAGGACTATGGCACATGTATACTTTGCACAATTGGAAAAGCACATCTTCACTCTGCCTTATTTTCAAAAAGGTTAAATTTGTATAATCCTTGTGAAAATCTTGTATATGTTTACATACATAGGCCATTCATAGCACTGAGCTATCAACAGAAGGAGAAGTGTCTATCATTTAAGATCAACAAATGATTATCAAGTTGTCAGGACTTATATCAGTAACATCGGTATATACTCACCCGTATGAAATCCATGAGCGTGTTATAAAGAAAGGCACCTCTAGGGAGGAAAAAGCAGCTTCCAGGACTCAAATCATGAAAGAAGAAGAGTTCTTGCTCCTAGGTAAATTAAAACCAGAAAGCTCTAATAACAATTCAGAGAGAACTGCAGAATGTAACTACTTCACACACATTGAGACACTGTTTGCAAAGATGGAATATTATGGCAACAAGATGATTTACGGTCTACAAGTTCTCAGCAAGACCAGTTAATTGATCTGCAGTTCTTATTCTTAGAAATTTGTAAGAACACCAAATTCCATTTGATTCTTTGACCATGTAAATAGACATTTCCCCAAATTTACACCTATTATAAAGAATGACCAAACCATGTTATTTATACGATTTCCAAATAAATTCTCTTCACTGAAAAATAGAGTGGTTTAGGTGGGATCTGCAAAGACTCTACATCAGTAGGTTTAAGATTTATATCCCAAAACTAAGGGACTAAAGCCATTAACTTCTTCCCAAAGTTAGTTTAACATTCATATGCAAGTGAAAAGTTGAGTCTGTAGAATTACAATTTTAAAATGTAAGCGACATCAAGAAGCACATAGAACTGGCTCCCCTTAAAACTGTCAAAAAACAACAATAAAAAAATCAAACCAAAACTAAAATACAAGGGAAGACAATGAATTCTATAATAGAAGTATAAAAGAATAGACAGTGGAATAGTGTACCTTTCCAATTTTCCTATGATCCCGGTTTTTGGCTTCTTCCTGGACTTTTTCCCATTCCTTCATCATTTTGTTATCAGGAAAGGATATTCCATATATTCTCTGAAGAGTTTCCATGTCAGATTTTCCTTCCCAATATGTAGAGGAACTCTGATACACAAAACCCATACTTTAAGATAATATTACATAATAGCAGGGAAAGAGGGATAAACACTAACCCATTCGAACATTATTATATTTTTCCTTGGGAAAAGAATTATATGCAGTCCTTCAGCATTTGTTTGTAATACAAAGAGACTTGCAATGCCTTTTAGTCAGCATACTAATACAGAAGACAAACAAAAGTGACAGGTCAAATCGTATTTTATTCTGCTTAGGTACCTTGTTTTAACTCACATCATGGCATATTTTTTCATTCCATGTTATGGCTTCTAAAAAGGCAGGACTTGTTTACACTGGAAACATAATGCAGTAGGGAAACAAGGAGGTAAAACAAACCTAACTCTCACAGTTAAATCTGAGCAGTTTTAACCCTCTACCCACTTAATCCCTGGAACTCAAGAGTTCCACACACTTCAGTTAGGAAGCCAGCAAAAGCCACTATGATGAATGTTCCAAAGAGCTCAGTCTAATAAGGTTACCAAAATTAGCATCTGTGAGTAACTTAAACTACACCATAAATTCAGAGGTCTCTGCAAACACTCTCTGCCTTTCCTTGGAAGCAATGCCATTTTTTAACAGCCACAATTGCAGATCTGCCAAGGTCTACTGTATCTCCTGAAAGATACCACCTGACAAGGTCAAAATACAATTTCTGACCCAATGAGCATCTTGATGTTCACTTAATGCAGAACCGAGCATGTACACCCCCCTGCACTCAGATGTGACAGCTGGTACAGACTCACCAGGACACTTGTCCCGTGAAATGCAGTGCTGGTGGGAGACAGTGGCACAGTCCTGCCACAGGAGCTTAGGCACTGCACTTCCCTCCTGTGCATGGCAGAACTGGTTCCACAGCTCATCTGGTCACCACTAGCTAGAGTAGTTTTGCAGTGCTCTTCATCAGCCTAAATGTGTGTGTTACTACACTAATACTCTGATAAAAAAAACATGCTGGTAACTTTCACTGAGGTACTACTGTCTTAGTCAAGAACCAGTAAATGTCAGATGCAGATCAATGAAAGTCAGTAGTTCTACTTGTACAATGGGAGCTGGAAAAGAAATGAAGAACTATTGTACAGTAAGCAAAGAAAACAATAGAAAGGAGCAATCCTAGTATAATCAGCTCAGGATAAATAAACCAATCAATCAATCAACTGACAATTTATTTCAGTTTCGATGCACAGTTAATTTAAAGTTACCTTAATTATTTTAAGGGCCTTAATTTTTCCAGTGTGTCTCACATGTGGACCCCTGCAGAGATCAATCAACGGACCACATCTATATGCCAAAAACAAAATGAGCAATCAAACCACATCTATATGCCAAAACATTTCCAAGCAATTGAGTATTTTTCAATACATTCACTAATGGCACACCAGATCATGTCTGACACATTCAAACATGCCAGTAAATATACATATGCAGCATGGAGCAAATTCAGTGCACCTTAAATGTAACTGTGCCTTCTACCTGAAGTAGAATATTCACTCACTAAATGCTCAGCACACTTGATCCATTTTCAAGAGCATCATAACACATTTGCTAATTCATATAGTTCCATACGTGAACTTGTTCAAGCTGGCCAGGAAATTTCAAACTATGCACATCAAACAGAAAATAGTGTTGCCATTTCCCAACCAACTAACAGGTAACGGAATGAGCAGGTTCCTCAGCCCACACTTTATCCATTACGCAGCAAGCCAATGTCAGAGATGGCAACTTATTTTAATCAGTCTACTGAAACCAGAGGGAATAAATAAAAACTGAATTTGACATTTTTCCATAAATTGAGACCTGATCTGTCCCAGCAGAGAAAGAAAATCTCACTCTACCTAAGTAGCAATATTAATTGCAAACTTAAGTCCCAATCACACAAGAATTCAGAACTTAGAAAAAAACCCCCAAATTATTCTCTCAAATTAAATTAATTAGCTATAAAAATACTTTATAATACCATTCAAGTATATTTCTTTACCTGTATACTGTGGTAGTTGGTGTCTTCACCTTTTCATTAAGGATACGACACTTAAACTTGTTATACTGTGTGCAGAAAAATGAAAAGCCAGAAATATCAATAAAATGGATAATAAAATTATCTTTAAAAATTACATTTTAATATTACAAGTGCACCAGTAAAAGACACTCCTAATTAAAAAACAAAAACCAAAACAAAACAAAAAACCAACAGTAACAAAAAAAACACCCATATATTTCTTAGAAGAGTTGCAAAGCAGAGGGGAAAGAGACAGAAACATCTTAACTCCCCTGAGGGTGTGTTGAGGATTGTGATTACCACCTGAACACCCCAAAGCACGTGTGAAAAGTTATCACACAGTACAGTAAGACTAGTGATATTCACTGAATAAAACAGGACTAGAGCTAAAGCCTTTTCTGACCTGTCTTCACAAGTGAGCCAGAAGAAATGTATGCCTTTCATTTACTTATCTGTTATTTCATTGAGCTTGACGTGTGCTTTTGTGGAATATAGAATTGTTTCTATAAGTGCTTGAAAACATCCTGAACACTTGAGACAGCATAAGGAGAGGGGGAAAGGATGATATTGTTTTTCTTTGTTTTACTAGACAGGTACTATTCTGACGAGTCAGTCAAATGCAGTATTTCATAAAAGTTACATTTTAAAAGATCATTGTACCAGATCCACAGTTACTCAAAAGATTTACCTTAAACATGTCTAACAGGATCTCCTTTTTGACTTCCAGTCTTTCAAAAGCCTGTTTCTCTTTGATGATATTTTTACAACGGTTCTCTAGTAGTGGGAATTCAGTACTAGATACACTTCTAGATAAAAAGACACAGGCAAAAGAAATATAAATTAATTTTTTTGATACTCCCAGTTTTTCAAGTGACCACTTTCTAATGGTCTAATTTAAAAAACATGGAATGTGTTGTGATTTGTCACAGTATTTTTTTTTTCTTAATTACTTACAATCAGCGGTATTTTCAGACACTAAACCCAGAAACACAGATAGTACCACCTTGAACAAACCCATTGCAATAATTCCTGGAATAGTGTTTGACATGATTAAATGTCTGGAAGACCTATAGCTCAAAATATACATATGATTTAAGAAAAAAAACAAACCAAGGGGGAAAAAGGCTCAATGCAGCCAGAAAAGCTAGTTTATCAGCTCATGCAGATTAAGTATTCTCTCTGCCTACAGAAGGATAAATAAGGAAAAAACAGAATTGTAAAGCTGTGCACAAGGATTAGAAAAGTAGTAAACACCTAGACAAGTTACATGCATTTATGCCCTTTCTACAAGTGACTCTGGCCCCTCGAAACCAAACTTGCATGACTCTTCAAGTAAACCATCCCCTTTCCCTCACAGGAACTTCAGAAAGCTCAACCCAAACACTCTGCTTTTTTTCCACAGAACAGCTTCAACTCTTACAGAGCAGGTATCTGAACACTGCTTCTGAATTTAAATATATACACACACTCAACTGAACTGTATATACAGAAAACTATGTTTCAAATCATATTAGAGACACAATTACACTTTTAACCTGCAGAAACAAAACATAATTCTAGTACTGAGCTTTAATATGGAGTATTAAAGTTCTAAGACACTGTAATTTTACCTATCTTCAATATACATGTCATAATGAAATCCATTCTCAATTGGTGGTCCATAGCATAAGCAGCCCCCAAAATATCCTTCCATGGCCTCTCCAAGAATGTGAGCACTTGAATGCCAATAAACCTGTAAATGAAGTTAGGTGAGCAAACCATGAGGTTAATGGCATTGTGTAACTAAAAGGAAGAAAAAACAAACTAGAGATATACCTGCAGATAAGACACAGACTGAAACCAATGTTGTTCAAATTTTGAGAGAAGTAAAACAACTTTATTTTAATTATTTAGAGTACTTCAAAATCAAAAGATAATGGCAGATGTAGCACTAAAGGCCCATCATACTTCAGTCTGAAAGACGATGACTATACCTCTGGACAATTCCTTCAACTTAGTACTTACTGTACCTCGATCATTTATAAGTTAATTTCAGTCAAAGTCTATGCACCACTAATCACATCTAAAGCAATGCAGCCAATTAAGTTGCCATTGCTTACATTCAGTACATTTATTAATGGGTATGTAAACTACATTACCTGTCAGAAGAGTCAGAGAGAAATGTCAATAGATCAATACCAGTCTGATGTTCCGAGTTCTTATTAATTCAGACTACTTCAGAACTACTGCTACAAGATAAAGCCTTGACAGGCTCCTGAAATGTCTCCAACAAGCTTAATCACATGAATAATTCTTTAACAAAACTGAAGTCCAATCCTAGCATATAAAGATAACATAAGCTTCAGACTGAATACCATTAAAGAAAAATCACATTGCTAAGTATATGTACAGTTTAATTGACTTAGAAATGTCTACTTAAAGATCTAATAAACAGTGCCAGTACAAGGAGGTGTGGATTTTATTTATGACTCAAGTCTAATATTGGACAGTTTTTAGAAAATGGTAGAGACTGCCTCATTTTGCTTTCACTGTCTGATCTTCAAAAGTACTGAGCCAAACCATAGACTGTTTCAAGGTAACACACAAACCAAGGCTTTCTGTACAAACTCCTTTGAGGAATAACTTGTTCATGTAAAAGAGAAGCATAAAAAGAACACAAAGATTTTACTATCTCTCAGACTACAGGCACTTAGTATCTAATCTTTGTTGAATCATAGGAAATACATTGCTTGAATAGTTTTGTGGGTTTTTTTTAATTCAAGATTTTAAAAGCTTAATGCTGCAATCAATTTTATGTCATTGGTTTCTTAAGCAAGCAGAAACCAGAAAGTGTTTACTCACAGCTTTGGCTTCTTCATTATCAAAGGTGAGCAGCTCTAGAGTACAATCTCCCTCCAGTGGACGGTCCAGGTCCCAGAGTTCACCATTCACTTTAGCTATGACTGCATTTGAAGCCAACACTTGACTAAAGGAACAGAAGAGATAAGAGACAAGAATATTTACGTTCAGATCTGTAAAAGACTTTACATTCCTAAACCCCATGAGATCATATCCACATCTTGTAGCACCTGAAGACCTTAAACTTTTGTTTCAGTGGTCTTCTTAAACACTTGCCTACTTCTAAGGTATAGACCCTTAAGGTCTTGAGAGGTTTTGTTCAACAGTTTTCAGTGCTAGGGATCTGGAGGAAAGGCTGCTCCTTACAACAGGTTCTACTGCATCTGCTAACTCACAAAAATTCTGATGTCTCTTAATTCCTAGCAGTGTCACAGACTTAACTGGAAGCAAGCATTATGATCCCAGCACAGAACCTCAAGCACCACTCAGAACTGTGACCAGCTGTTTCTACTACATGAAGCTGAAGTGCCAATGCTTTCCAAGCAAACCAATTTAAGGGAGCCACCACCCAGTGACCATGATACAACAAAGTAAGAGACAAATTGATAGTAACAGTTTTATCACTACAAAAATACAACTCCTTGAATGTGCAGGTTACCTAATTCCTACAGCTAATTGATATGGCGTGGTTTTCCAAGATTCCCCTTCAACTGTCTCTCCATCTGTCAGAGTAATTTTGATAGATTTGCTCTGGTTGGCTGCTCTGTAAGCTAGCAAAGCATCATGTTCCTTTTTCAGTGCTTCATAAAGCTTCAGTCTGTCTTCTATGAAGCTTGGCACACACTGGAGCTGTAAGACATAACTTTGATCATACATACACACATTTGCGAGACAATGAAAATAAAAGTATTCACAGTGTTGGTGCATCCCCAGAGGTTCCAACTTGTCTAGATTGAACTGTACTAGAATTTATACTAAAATTCAGTAAAGCATTTATAAATAATAATATACAGTCCCATCCAACTTACTGACTATTTTATAGTGATTTTCCAATTTTCCATGCACTTTCATCAGTCTGGGCCTAAATGGGTCTGTGAGTTGGACCTCAGAAAGCAGCTTATATTCCTAACCCAAAATTTGAATTTGGCAGATGTCCTGGAGAAATTTGGATCACTCCAACAAGCCCTCACGTCTGTCACTACATTCAAACATCAGAGTCAAGCCAGACAGCTCACATCAAAGTTCCTGTATTTTAGCTTAAGGTGAGTTATTAAGCTCTACTGTACTACAGCAGTGCTGCCAACATCCTTTCAGCCATCATGAATGCTGTTTAATTACTTATGAACCATCACTCTCCTTAGGCACCACAAAACCATGACCTTTATTTTCCAATAATCAAAATCCTTTCATTACATGAAAAGTAGAGATCTAAGAATGTATCAGTAACGCTATTAATGCAAGATTAAGCTCTTGAATAATGTGAGATTTTTTTTCTCTGTGTTATAGCAAGCCTTCTTCCCAAAAGCTGGGATTTCAAAACACAGCAAAGTATTCCGAATTTGAGCACATCTCCTGAACCTGGCTAAAACCTACTCCATTACTATGTGGTATTAAAGAACCACTTACATCATTACAGTGTTGGTTCACAGCTTCATTTTCTTTTTCCTTTTTCTCTTTAATTTGGTTCACTGCATCAGTTGGACTTGCACTGGAGTCTTTCTGAAAACAGTGATAATACAAAGTATATCCCTATATAGCTGTAAGTTTTTTTCCAGTAATCATTTAAATAAACCAAACCAGTATAATATTGGGCTAAAAAGGCAATTACAGGGAATAAGGTATGTACTTAGTACAAAGACTTCTCATGGCACATCTAAATTGCATCCTTTTGATGTTCTGTGGACACAGCAATGCTGCTTACCAAGCAAATGCTGCTTACCAAAAAATGCTGCTTACCAAGCAAAGTCCTCTCAACACCATTTCCCGAATTTTACTACTACGACTATCACCAGCAAAATCGCCCCAGTGAGGCCGCTGGCGATCGAACCGGAGCAGTGAGCAGTCACATCAGCTGAGTGTGATACCTCAACAGGTTGCCCAGTGAGGCTGCAGATGCCCCATCCCTGGCAGTGTTCAAGGCCAGGCTGGATGTGGCTCTGATCAACCCGGTCNGATGGGACTCTGAGCAACTTGATCTAGTGAAAGGCAATCTTGCCCATGGTAAGGGGGTTGGAACGAGATGATCTTTAGGGTCCTTCCCAACCCAAACCATTCTATGATTCTATAAACCCGCCGCCTTGGCGCAAAGGCAGAGACCACTGCCCAGTGCTGCGGGCGGACACCACGACAGGCTTCTGCTCCCGGGGGCTGGGCACAGGCGGCTCGGCCCCGTGAGTGTCCCTGTCCCGTCCCGTCTCTTCCCGCCCGCGGAGGCCCGGCCCGCCCGGGGTCAGTCTCCGCTGCGAGCGGCCCCGGCGCTACCTCTCCGCCGGCCGGGGGCTGCGGCGGCGCCGCCCGGCCCA
>VZSE01007657.1:0-12884 GCA_013398275.1 Promerops cafer | reverse complement strand
AATTCAACATCACCCCAGAACATATAGTTATGTTATTTTGGTATTTTCTCCCCATAGTCCTCTTTCCCTTCCCCCCATATTGTTGTTGCTAGTCAGGGAATTTAAGGGAGGGCAGTCTTGTTACTAGGAGGCACGGCATGGCAACACCTGACCTCCAATCAAGTTGTAAGAAAGTGATCTCCACCAATAGACGGCAGAGAAGGAGTTGACTGACAAGACTTTGGGAGGGGCCAAGGGTATAAAAAGCAGAGCATCCATTTTGTAGATGAGCACATGGCAGTTTGGTTCCATGCTGCCAGAGCTGCAATTCAGTCTCTTGCTGTATTTTGTTAAGGTTTAATAAACCTTTGAAATTTTAAAACTGAGTATCGTTTGTCGCACTTTCACATGATGCCTTGCTTGTGAATTAACAGATTAGCCCCAGGAATTAAGTAAGCATGTGTCTTGAGTTGAAAGACAGGTGTCTGCCAAGGAAGGCAGACTCCCTTGAAATGGAGAATATGTCCCACTTCCCTCCGACTTATTACAACTTTGAAATTAAAGGGCTGTCAGGCAAAGATATGGGAAAAGGAATAACAGTTCTTTACTAATATGCATATGTATGACAAGGCAAGCAAACAACAACAATGGCAGCAACAACAAACAAAAGAAGGAATAAACCAGAAAACCCAATAAACAGTCTCTTCCTGTGTTGGGGTTTAAGATTCTTCCTTTTGTTTCTTTTTCTCATGGAATTTTGTCCCATATGTTGCTAAGATACAATTACAACCAGGTACTTAGGAGAGACAAAAGAAGTTGCCCCAGGAAAGGGTGTGGCTCACTACTTGCTTATGGGGGGAGGGGTTTCTTGTGTAGGGGTGAAGATTCCGTGAGAATGAGGCTGGGGGAAGGGGTTGAGTGCAGCTCCTCGCTCTCTCGGCGTTCAAAGGAGAAGGAGGCTGCAGTTGCTGTGGGAAGAATTCACCACCACTGTGGGGTTCTGTCTTCTGCTGCTTTCTTCTACTGTGAGTGGAACTCTGCTCTAAGGAGCGGCCGTTGCACTGGGACTTTATTAACACCCTACCTCACTAAAAAAAGGACTTTTCACCATCTGCTTGGGCGCCTCAGGGGGAAACCGTGGGATCCCTGAGCCCTCTCCCCCTCCCAGGGAGCCTTTCCCTGACCTGCTCAGAGCTGGGCTGCACGGTTTTTTTCTGCCACTGCTCCGAGGTTTCTTTGCTACACTGTAATTCACACCCCCTGACTGCCCGGATGCCCCACAGCTCCAGATACAGCTGGCGAGTTTTTGATACACCTCATCTATCACACTGGGATTTTGTTCATCCCTGCCTTCCCAGCTTGCTACTCCGAGGTCCCTGCTACAGCTCCTTTTGCTATCCAGAGGAGGCACTGGGATCAGCTGCCCCTGGGGGTTCGTAAAGGAAGTCCCTTCTCCATCCCTTTCTCCTGGCTGCGTCCGCCATTGTCCACGTGGAGAAAAGATGGCCGGACTCGTGTCACAGCGCCCCCTGCAGCCGAGGGTGAGTCATCGCACCTGCCCTGCTTTGCTGGGAGTCTGCCAGCACCCCTGCCTGTACCAGTGTGGAAAATGGATGGTGCCTTTGCTGCTGCCTCCCCGAAAGCGTCTTCTGAGAAAAGCCGCTCAGGCAGGCACAGACAGCCAGTAAATCCATAATCACACACATCACAGCTAGGTCAGTGAAGAAAGACGGAAAGGGTCTCCTGTTTAGAGTTCCAGCGAGGTTTATTGCAGTCATGCTGAAGGGAACCAGGGACAAAAGACCCAAAACAGTGCAGGGTCCCGGGTTAAAATGGGGTCAGGGGCCAATGGTCTGCAGGCACAGGGGCAGTACAAGGGCAGGGCAAAGGGCAATGACCTATAGGGAAAGGGCAGATTAACACAGTTGTTGCAGTGCACCATGGGAGAAGCCCTCTTTTTCTCACACCAAGCTGTGGGGCATTCTCAAAACCTGTGGCAGATTCTTCCAGGGCATTACCCTAGAAGTTCCCTTAGTAGGCTCAAAGGCCTCCACACCTGCCGGCTGCGACCATAACTACATCAAAGGGGAAATTGCTTAAAGAGAAGGAAGAGACTGTTTATTGGGTTTTCTGGTTTATTCTTTCTTTTGTTTGTTCTTACTGCTATTGTTGTTGCTTGCTTGCTTTGTTATACACATACATATTAGTAAAGAACTGTTATTCCTTTTCCCATATATTTGCCTGAAAGCCCTTTAATTTCAAAGTTGTAATAATTCGGAGTGAAGGGGGTCATATTCTCCATTCCAATGGAGGTTCCTGCCTTCCTTGGCTAACACCTGTCTTTCAAATGAAGACATCTTCCTCTTTTGTTATGGGAACTTCCTAACTTGGATCCCACATTGTCCTGTTCCATTAAACTAAAAAATAGTATTATCATTAATATTTATTCTTCTCGGACCAAGATGATGTTCTGGGGCTGAAATTTTTTGTTTGTTTCCTTTTGCATTTTAATGAAAGATAATACTCTGTTCATAGCTAAGCCAATTTATCCCTTTACACATCTTCAATTCAGATACTTACCAGGCCTTGGTTCATGCCCACTATCTATTAAAAGAACCTATTCACCCTTGATCACCAGTATACCTTAAGTGGTCATAAAGCTTGGGAATTAAGGATTAGTAAAAGGTATAATAAATAGAAGGGGCTTGAGAAAACCTGCAAAATTGGCTAGAACTATGGAAAAAGCTTCAAAATGAGTAAAGACAAATTTTAGTAGTCTTTAGTTCAGGAAGAAGAAATACAACTATTTTCCAGAATAACAAAAGGTACAAGGATGTGCATATAACTGTACACTTTAAAACAGTGCAAACAAAAAGGAATTAGAACCATTAAAGACAACATGTAAATCTCTTTTGTTCATAGGATGTGCTAAAGTTGTGCAACTCATTGTGATGATTGATGTCAAGTTTTGCATAATTAATTAGCATGCATACATTTGTCTCATTAATGTATATTCCATCGCAATAGATGTGATAAAAATACAGCATTATGAGCTGTCATGCAACTTGGCATGTAAACTTCCATGTGATATGTGGTCAGATACATCACTAGACACACTTGCTGATTAATCTGTCCATCTTCCTTTGAAAGTAGTTGCTAAAAAAAGATATCTATAACTATTTTCTTTCTCCTTTTCTCTCTCTTGTATAAATTGTGCATAGTCTTGTGTTTTTACACTTTTTTGGCATTAATGTCCACAGGATTACTAAAATAATATCAGACTGGCTTCTTAACTTATGATGAACCAAAATTAATTGGTCATTTGTAATTACAGATCATCTCCTTAGACCATATTTTTTAATAGCCATTAGATATGAGGAGTTGTTTTTCCAAAGTTTTAAAAGTTGCAAAACCTGTTATATTTCTGGGGATGGAATCATAGAGCAAGACTATCAGTTTGTAGACTTTTAATGACAATACATCAGTGCTAGCATCTTTTGAACATTCTTTAACAACTTATTATGGAAAACTAGGTTCTGATTTGTCACAGTAAGACAAATCCAATTTGGCTAACCTGGTTTGTTCCAGAAAACAGATAAGTCCCCAGATAGGTTGGATTCAAACTTATACAGGGGACCCTCAGCCAACCCTGTTCAAGCCTAGATGCAGAAACACCACTGGCCAGAGATCTGGGTAGAGAGAGATCCCAACCAGTCAGCTGTTTAAACCCAGGAGTTTCAAACCCCCTATATAAAGAATCTTCCATAATAAACCATTGCTGTTGTTGCATGGATTTCTGAGTTTGTGTCGTCCCTGTGTCCTACCAACAACCTCGCGTAACACTGATTAACAAGGACATAGTTCATGAGGGATGTGGGGAAAATGTCAAAGAATTAATTTTGAAAAAGCATCCTGCTCCAGTGTGGGTTTCCTCCACAGGCTGCAGGTGCATGTCTGCATCCCCATGGACCTCCATGAGCTGCAGGGGCACAGCTACCTCACCATAGTCTGCACCACAGGCTGCAGAAGAATCTCAGCTCCAGCACTTGGAACACCTCCTCCCCCTTCTTCTCCACTGACCTTGTGTTGCAGCTTTCGCTCGCTGCAACCCCTAGTCTGGCTTGACCGGGTGGAACCTGCTGAAATAAAGGAATGAGTGCAGTGGACTTGCCTGAAAAATAAAGACTTTAATAGCAAAATAATAAATGTGGAAAACACACAGTTTGGGGGCAAGATCCAAAGACAGGGAGGCATGGAGTCGCAACAAGGTATAGGGGTCTTCTGAGGGCAAGGGTCCAATTACGAATGCAAACTCGGAACATGACCTTATTTGTAACAGGTTCCGAACCAACTGAGAACAAGAACCAGAAACCTGACCAAATACAGGATAGTTCTATTAACATATTGACTCCCATGACCCCACTCTTCTCACTGTGACCTGACTAGGTGTCCCTTTTTCAGTATCCTGTTTCCCATGGTCTCAGGTTGATGGCTCCTGTATATGCTACTGAGGCTAAACCACTATTTATTCCAGCCAGATGCGTTTCCACAACCTTGTGTCTGCAGAGTTGTTCCTCTCACATATTCTTACTCTGCTCTTCTCTGGCCAAAACTACATCTGCACAGTAGCTTGTCTTTCTTTTCTTCTTCCTAAATATTGTTATTACCAGGGAGTTACCATAATTTCTAATTGGCCCAGCCTTGACCAGCAGCATGTCCATCTTGGAGCTGCCAGGCATTGGCTCTGCTGGTCATGGAGGAAGTTTCTAGCATCTTCTCACAGAAGCCACCCCTGTAGCACCCCCTTCTATGAAAACCTGGCCACACAAACCCAATACAAGTCTATGACTTGAAATCTTATAATGCATTGCAGTTACATTTTTCTGTGCTATTTAAGGAATATTATTGTGCTTGCAGCTGTATGCTCTTTTAATATTTAGGTCTCTAAGGGAATTAATTTTGCTTATTGAAACACCATTTCTGTGAGGGCATTTTAGATGTATTTGTCCTCATTGCATTTAAAATACTTATTTGAGGGCCTGATTATTCAAAAATATATTTTCCGTCTGGAAGACTGAAAGGTGAACAGATCAGTCCAACATGGAAAAAACCAAAGCGCTCTGCTGTAGCTGAGTGAAAAGTATCCTTCCAGACAAATACAGGAAGCTCAATTATATGACTTCCTAAAACTGGAACAGTGTGACTGACTAAGTCACTGTTCAGAAAGAAAAATTCCTGCCTTCTTCTCTTGGGATTAAGCTAGATCTCATTTTCTGAGCCTTGCTATAGACAGTGCACTAATATTTCTGACAATGTGGGTGTTTCCTTGCTGTTTCAGCAAACAGCATTCCAGGAGAATTAAAATGGTAGAAAAATGAGTCAGATCAAACTTTGTAGGTGCCAGATATAGTTCAATGAATAGCTATCCCTAACAAACTGCTTTGGGGAGTGTACTAATATCCTATGAAAAAGACACAGAGAATATAACTGTATGGGGGCTGTGACAAGAAAACAATATCTTCTTACCCACCACTAAACCCCTACACAGTAAGGGGGAATTTAGTTGCTGTTGACATGCTGGGTCGCTTGTAATCTCATAAGTTAAGTATGTATTGCTAGCCCTGTGGGTCCTTTGTGTGACTAAAATATGTAAGGTTATCTTTTTCCTGACTTATCCATGTGATAAGATAACAGTAACACAAACCAGAACAGCAGATGGGAAGAAATGCCCGGAAGAGGAGAAGAAGACACATAACTTTTCTCAAGGAGAGTGTGAAAACAAGTCACCCAAAATTTATTGATGATAAGCGAAGACAGGAAGACTTGGAAAACAATAGACCACTATGACACCCAAACTCAAAGAAATGTTTGAGTAATGTATAAGTTAATGCATGTAACCCTAACTATATGTTATGAGTATGTATTATATTATTGGCTTTTCACTAATGTTGAAGTGAATACTATGTGTATAATGTTGAAAACCTTTTATCGTATGAATATAGTTTCTTTTGTTGCTGACAAAGCTTAGAAATAACAGGATCTGAAGAAAAGCTTTTGCTAACTCAGGAAAGTACAAAATAGACTGGAGATCCATCTGTCCGGATAGAAATGACAGTTGAATACAGGAGAAGAGAGTGATTGATCAGAACAATGCACAGACTAGCAACATAAGAAGATGCAGAAGAAGATAAGAAAATACTAATTTACAGGATGAAAGAAGGGGGGGAATTAGTAAAAACGTATATAAGGGAATGCTTCTTGGAGTTAAGGTGTGCTTCTTGGCTGAATGCCGAGGCACCCGGCCGTATTAACCATTTGCTTTATGTCTGTCTCCTATTGTCTTTATTCTTATTAAACCTTTTATATTTTACCAGAAGTGAACCTCGTTTTTCACAGGCACCTTACCTATCATCCTGAAATATAGGTACAATGAGTCTGAACTATTCATATCTATTGCTGCTACTAGCCATCATTTTAGTATTTATATATTCATCATAATTTTTTGTCTTTGTGAACATGCATCTTGAAATGGAAAAATTGCCAAAACTTTTGTGGTACTCTGACAACAAAATTAGTTTAAAAATATATATTCTGGCAATTTCACTAGAAACAAGACAACATTTAATTTAAATAAGAAACATTATTAACAATGTAAAACATTTATTAACTTGCAGTCTGAGATAATTCTGGCATGCCCTGTAAGAGTTAATATTTAGTGATATGCAGACATCATGCTAGAAATTCTTTTGGAAACAAAATGGGTTGGTATTGTGTTTTACATTGTTTAGTTTAATACACCTATTTCTAATAAAATGGGGTTTTTTTCCAAAAGCTTGTAGAGATGCTATTGGCTTAAAAGGAAGTCTGTTACTTTTATGCACTGTACCATATGTAGATATTATGGTTTCTTTGTAATTACAAGTTATATTTCTATATACATTTTATGTATCATAAGATCTTTTTCTATGAAGCTTTTAAATGAAAATGAAGTGGAAGACTAAATATGAATGATAACAGAAAAAGCAACTGGAAATTTTGTGTAAATTCTATTACAGTATTCTTTAAATGTTTTAGAACTATAATACTTTTGCTGTTAAATAGTTGTCTATGCTTAGACTATTAGAATGTGATCAAGTATTTTAATATGATACTAATGAGTACTGTACTATGCACAAAATTTTAGCTGCAGCTTAAACAAAATAAAATTTAAAATTATCTATTATCCATAATTCATGTGTCTTTTCTCTGAGTGGTTGAAAGCAAGCATGCAAAACATACTTTAAAAAGTTTTAAAAACATTCTTTGTTATGCTAGATCTATTCCACAGCTGATTCTTGACCGCCATAACTTTACATTATTAAACCCTATATTTTGAAAAGGAGGATGATGAAGAAGAGAAAAAACAATAGGTTAGTGTATATAATATACTTAATAATCAAAAGTAGCAATGTTTACATTTTCAATTGTGAAATAATAGTGTTTTAATCAAAGTTATGATTTTCTCGGTGTTTCTGTACTTAATCTTCTAACTTGAAGCAAGACAACACAGTCCAAAGAATCTTCACTTCCGTCTTCTTACTAATGGGTAAGGAGTCAAGTTTAGGAGGTTGCTATCATCTGTGATTGAAAAACCCACATTTTAATACAGTATGAACACATGCACACACAAAAGAGTTTATATCATTTATATGTCCTAAGAGCACTGGCAAGATCAAGTAGTAGACCCCATTGTTTTAGACACAGAGTAAATAATAAACAGATTTTTAAAATATAAGTCTTAAAATGCTAATTATCAGGATCTCAAAGATAATGCCACAGAAATTTTGGCAAGAAGACTGGTTCAATGATGAAACCGAAAGGAAATTGCACCTTCAGTACTGGGAGATATAAGACAAAATATTCCTGCATGGATGAATAATATTAGGGTCACAAACCAAACCTGAAGAAAAGTAGTTTGAGATCTTGAAGACATGCAATTTCAAAAATGTTGATCCTAAAATTAAATTATGGCTTAATGCAAAGACAAAAAAATATTATTGAGTGATCGTTTGTACACATCAATGAGAATTTCAATTTAAATCTCCAACACTGGAACATCTAGAAGCACTTGTCTGGGAAAGTTAGCACAATATACTCACTGTTTCTGGTTAGCTTTCTACCTTGTATATTACCTCTTTTTAAAAAGTAATACAAATTATTGTCCTGGGTTGATGTTATGATACTGTATTCCCCTATGGTCTGCTTTAAGCCCAGAAATGGATTCTGTAACTTTAAGCTAGGCCTGGGGTAATGGGGGGAAGCTGGGGGAATTCTTTCCGCAGTCTGTGTTCAAACACACATCCTCCGCCATTTTTTCTCAGCAGAGAGATGGAGAGTTAAATTTTTTCTTTTAGCTAGCTTCTTTTCGTTAGCTGAGGCAAGAAGTTTTTCCCATGACTGTGGCTTCTTCTTCTGCAACTGTTCAGCTTAGCTCCGGTTCGAACACCAGAACAATGCGGGAAGCCCCACGCCAGGAGCCGGCAGGGAGGCTGCAGGGACACCGCATCTAGGCTCTGGACCCCGGGAGAAGCCAAGCAGTACTCTAAAATCCACCAGCTGTCTCCGCAGCGAGAAGGTTTATTATCTACCATTACTCTTTTTTTTTTCCTGTGTCTGCGTGCACTCTGCTTGTTAAATAAACAGCTTTTTTTTCACTTTCCTCCAAGAAATTCCTTTCATTTGGTGGGGGGAGTGCCCAAACCTACCTTCTTCAGAGGAGACACCCCTTTCAGGACATTTCCTCCTAACTTGTCTCAAACTGAGACAATTATATAATTATTGCCTCTACGTATGTTAACTCATGCACTGTTAATGAACTATCTCAGAAAATCTTTATCATGTACTTTGAATTTGAGCCATCTTCAGGCATAGTTTCAAGCTAAGAATTATGCCTCATCATGTTCCTTTTCGTGTTATATTGATGCCGAATTGATTTTTGCCTTTTTGCTTTTATATATTCTTTATATTCTTTGCATATATATTTGTAGCTGTGTAGCCTATTATTGTATAACTGCATAGATTCGTAGCTAGCATTTCATCTACTGTTAGACAGAAAGACAAAATACATTCCCCAGAGGGTCCAAGCCCCAGGGGTCCAAGGCCAAGTGCTCTGGGAACCAAGGTTAAAACCAGCTCCTTGAGACACTTTTTCATAAACAAAGTTTAGTTCCTATCTAAAGCGGGGGGTGTTCAGAAAAGGGTAGAACCAGGGAGGAATTACCTCATCACCTATGTCTCTAATTGGGGATTCTTGTCAGTTATGCTAATTTGCTGAACATAAAATTGTACCGGCTTTATGTTATGGTGTGCATCTTTGGCACTTTTTCGGCGTGTATTCTAGCATGTTGTGCATTATAAGGATCCTTATAAAGGTAACTACATTTTATCACCTAACTGTCTCTGGCTCATAATTTTAGGACCAGGAAAAAGGCATCAGCATCAGGTATCTAGTTTTGATTGTAGGCTCTAGGCATTACTGAAATATAAATATTTAACAATAAAACATAGTTGCAAAAGCTCTTAATTTCTTAGCATAGTTACTTTCCTGCTGTCACTTAAGAGAATTCTATTTAAAAAAACACAGGTCTGTGAGCAGTCAATCACATTATATAAAGCTTTTGTGAACTTAGTCCTAACTCCTTTATGGCTGTCACTGAAATCAAGAGCAAAATACTCAGTCATTTAACTGAAAGCAGGATCAAGTCTTGTAAAGGTCAGTTCATTCAATGGCATTCAGTCATCTCATAACCACTCTTTTAATCATGCTTGTAATACATATAAACATAAAAATGACAGTTCAGACCACTGGAACAGGCCTCCTAGAGAAGTGGTCAATGTGGGAATGATGTTGTTTGTTCTATTTACTTATATTGTTATCTAGGTTTAATTTGTTAAAGGTCTTGGGATTTTTTTTTAAATTTAGTGCTGTATGAATAATGAGTATGACTGTTCATTCTTAAGGCGTCACTTCTCAGAGGTCATCTATAAATTATGATCACAGTTGTAGTCTGTGGGAGCAACAAAAACACCACTTGTGATTCCCTGATACGAGGGCATGTTTCAGAGCTTTTATACTCTAGCTTACACCTTTCCCCTCTTGCTGCACAGGTGATCAGTGATTTTTTTGGCCAGTTAAAGGGCAGTGTAGACACCAGAGAATTCTGTATGCCTTTGTCCTAAATTCAAGTTGGTATATGCTTATACACCCCAAATTTGTCTTTTCATTCCTTATTTCCACCCTACTCTTTTCTCCTAGGCTAGGCACAGACTTGATAGCATTTTTACAGTGTCTGTAATGGCACATATGCATCATTTATCATAAGCAAGTCCTGTTCTCCTTTCAAATAGTTTTCTATCAAGACATCCTGACATAAACTCTTTTTGTATAATGAATTCATCCATTCTATATTCATCTTTTACCATATTATGGTGAACCTGTGCTGGCTGTAACCAATGACTGTGTTGTCTTTCAGGTGTTTTTCAATACCTCCCAGAATAATCTTCTCCATAAATTTACTAGGCACTGAAGTGAAACTGACAGGCCTGTAGTTTCCAGGGTCCTCCTTCTTGCCCTTCTTGAAAACTGGGACAATATTTGCCAGTTTCTAGTCAACTGGGACCTCTCCAGATTCTCAACTGTTCAAAAATTAGTGAGAGGCCTCATGATGACATCAGACAGCTCTTTGAGTACTCTAGGATGAATCCCATCATGCCCCATAGACTTATAGGGATCCAGCTGGGGCAGCAGATCCCTCACTAGTTCAGGGTCAACTGTGAGTTTATCATTCTCACAGCCCTGGTACTCCAGCTCAGGGCATTGGGATCCCCAGAGTCCATCATGGCTATTGAAGACCAAAGCAGAGAAAGCATTATATATCTACTTTTTCTATGGCCCTGTTTGTGAAGTGACCATCCTCATCTTGTAATGGGTCGATGTTATTTCTGGACTGTCTTTTGCTATTAAACTCTCATGTCATCAGACCTCGCTTCCACTGGCCATACACTTTCTTTTTTTGCCTTAGCTCCAGAAGATCCCTGCTCAGCCAAGCCAGCCTTCTGCCTCACCTGCTTGACTTCTGACATTTGGGAATTGTCTGCTCCTATGCCCTTAGGAGGTGGTACTTAAAAACTTACCAGCACTGAGGGACCCCAGCACCGAGGGACCCCAGCACCTTCAAAAGCATTTTACCAGGGAACCTTGCTCACTAGTTCCCTGAGCACCCTGAAGTCTGCTCTCCTCATGTCCAGAGTTGAGGTTTTGCTGGCACTTTTCCTTCTGTCACCAGAGATTTTAAACTTGATTGCTTCATGGTCACTCTGGCCAAGATGGCTGCCAATCTCCACTCATAAGACCCTCTTTGTTAACAAGCAGCAAATCAAGGAGGGCATCTTTCCTAGACGGCTGCCTTATCACCTGTACCATGAAGTTATCATCCAGGTGTTTTAGAAATCTTTTGGCCCTGTTTGTACCAGCTGTGTAGTATTCACCACTGAAAATGAGGACCTCCTGACATTTGCTGCTGCCTTCATGTCACCAGGAAAAGTCTATTATTTAATCTATAGATACCTGGATGTCAAGGACAGCATAATCTTGTTGTTAGTTCTGCTTTGTCTTCTCTGTACAGCCTGCACCATGTATACCATGCTTGGACTCAGGACGGTACTTGGTGTGATACAGCATCTTCAGGAGGAGGAGAAAAGAAGCAAATTAGCAGGCACTGTGTCTATGCAAACTGTCACTAAGCCAGAGGGAAAAGGAACCAAAACAAAAGTCACCGTGTCCACACAAACCGTCACTAAGCCAGTAGCAGTTACTCCCATTCAGAAAAAGAAACCAAAGAGCAAATCAGTCTGCTTAGTGACTGATGAGGAGGCAGCTGGACCTTCGCACCCAGTAGAAGAGATGGAGCCAGAGATCATCACTCGGTCTTTATCCTTGGGTAAGCTGTGTGACCTGTGGAGGGAGCTCACCTGTCAGGCGAACAAGTCCATCATGACCCAGCTGCTCCACATCTGGGACACTGCAGCTAATGACACCCTTCTGGATGGAAGTGAGGCCAGGCAACTGAGATCCCTGTCCCGGGATGTGGGTCATTGACCAGGAGATTGGGAGAACCCAGGAAACTCTCAGCCTCTGGTGGCGACTGCTGGCCAGTGTAAGGGATAAATACCTTTGTAAAGAAGGCGTCCATGTGCAACAAGGGAAATGGAGCACAATGGAACAAGGTATACGATGCTTAAGGGAACTAGCTGTGCTGGAGATCATTTTTTCGGAAGATGATTCCCTAAGACCCCAGATAGTGTCCAGTGCACTTCACAGATGTGGTTGAAATTTGCACGGCTTGCACCAGAGATATACTCCTGCTACTTAGCAATGCTGCAATGGAGAGAAGAAAAGGACAAGGTGGGCCCATTGGTCAACAAACCAAGAATTTACAAGGACACTGTCACAGCCCCATTATGCACCCATGTCTCGTCCATGGAAACAAAGCTGTCTGAGCACGTCTGGAGTTGGGAAGACAAAAGTGAAGAAGGCCACCAGAAACTGAGAAAGGAGCTTAAGGAAGGAATTTACCACATTTCGCCAGCACCAACAGTCTCTGTCATTAGGAGCAGACGTCCCCCAGCCAAGGAGAGAGGATACACTCCACGAGGTAACCTCTGGTTTTTCCTTCAGGAGCATGGAGAAGACATGAGGAAGTGGGATGGAAAACCCACCTCCTTAGCCACCTGGGTACGTGAATTGAAAAGAGAAACATCTACCACAAGAAGCTCATCTAGGGTCAACGCTGCTTTGGTCTCTCGTGGACAGAACTCCAGGTGGTATAGGAACGACAATATAATCAATTCTCTTGAAGGGACCTCAG
>VZSE01007656.1:437504-540968 GCA_013398275.1 Promerops cafer | reverse complement strand
CCGGGCCCGTGGGCGGCGGGGGGACGTGGCGGCAGCGCGGGGCTCGCAGGGCCTGGGCGGGCAGGGACGGCGGGCGGCGCGGTTTCCCCCTGGTCCGCCCTCGGGCCCCGTGCAGGGCCACCCCGGAGATGCGGGCGGTGCTGGCCTGGGCCTGCGTGAGGGTTTGGTTTGGATAAAACGGGTCAGCTGGCTTTCCTGATTCATGGAATTACGCTCTACCTGTGCTACGTCTCCTTCCGAACCGCGTGACAGCTCGCGTCAGTCTCCACAGCGGAGCTGTGTGCTGAGCCGTGTGCTTTAGGGTACGAGCAGGTCACTCCTGAGCTGCTCGTGGTGATACTGCAGCTTGAAGTGAGCAGTAATATAGAAAAAAATCTTAACAGGTGTGCTGAGGTGGCAGACTGGCTCCTGCAGATTTAGTGCTTCTGAAATCTCGGCATGTAGAGCTCATGGAGGTTTTGTAGGTGAAACTTCGATGTGAAACCAGTCCAGCTGCACAGCTGTGATAGAGCTGAGTTTTATCTTCTGGGTCAGAGGGAAACCCGAGGGAAATCAGGTTGCAGTTTTCCACGTGGCATATGGCAGGTGTTGTGTAGTCAGTAACTGTCGAGTAAGATGCAGACGTAGCAATTGCCCTGGGAATGTTGGGAATGTCTTAGTCAACGAAAAAATAAGTTCAGGACATATGAATTTAGCAAGTAAATGTGCAGGCTAAAAGAGAGTCTGAAAAAAATCTCGGGTAGACAGCAGGGATGAGGAGGGCTGTGTTGAGATGCTGCAGTTTGACTTGGTTGTTCTGCAAATATGGAGTAATTCAGTGTAATTGTATTAGTGCAGGTTTTTAATACTTCAGAGACTTTCTTTTAGGTGTAGTCCTAAGAAAACATTTTGATAGACATCTGGCATTTTAAACTTTAAATATTTGGTGGTTTCGTTAGGTATAGTTGTAGTTTTTCCTTTGTTGGTGTTGTTGTACAGTCTGGTTTTCTGTTGTGGGTTTTCTTTAAAGGCTTCTTGGTAAAGCTTAGAAGGGAAATTTTAGGATATGAATATATATAGCACAGATTCTTGTGTGTGGTGGAGATTTTATTTCACAAATTAACCTGCCTTGTAAACTGAATGAAAAACATCAGATTTACTAGAATGTGGCATGGTTTTATTTGGTAGGAATAAATTTATTTGGAGGGAGCTCTGCAAATACACTGAAGGATGCAGAGACTGGATGGAAGTGATGGAGTGATGGTGCCCCAGGTCACGGGGCAGTGCTTTGTGTCACAGACACTTGTTACAGCAACATGCAGCAAGACTAGAAATGTGCTGAAAAACTGAGACAATCAGCCCTGGAGTTATTTCCAAGAACTCTTTTTATGAGGTTCTGTGCTCAGAAGGCACTTTGTGGAAGCTGTGCTGGGGAGGCAGCAGTGATTCTGTTCAGGGTGTTTTTATCCTTTTCCTGAGCGAGGGGACATTCCGAGGCAGGAAAGCTTCTCTCCCTCAGTTTTTCCTACAAAACTGTGTCACAAGCGTGGCTGCAGAGGTCCTGTAGCTAGGCTGGGGCAGTCAGGTGTATGATTCTGGATGGGTCTTTGGGCACAGCTGCTTATCCCAAAATGAGCTCTGGTGACAGCAGCACTCCCGTGGATGTCTGGAGGAGGAGGTGCTTGAGGTTTGTCTTGGTCTCTGCTGACAGTCAGGAGCTCTGGAGGGAGCTGTGGACTCATGAGATGCTTTAGAACCATCAGCTCCCTCAGCTCTCTGCTTTTTGGAGGTTTTGGGGTGCTCCGCTGTTCAAAGTGCATTTGTCTCATGGGATCTGTGGGGTTCCCTGCTGTTATTTTGGGGTGGAAGGAGGAGCTGCTGTCAGCTGCACTGTGAATGTGCCTTAACAGAAGCTGCAGTCCTGCAGATCGTGAAAGAGTCGCAGCAGCAGCACGGCCTGAGGCATGGGGACTTCCAGAGGTACAGGTTAGTGTTGGGAGCTGCTCCTGGGGCTTGGCTTCACTTCATTTAAAATGTAACTCCCCTGTCTCAGGCAACAAAACCCATCTGCCAGGTGAATACCCCTGACAGGCTGTTGCACGTGGGGCCGTGTGTGCTGATCTCCCTTGGCTGTACTGTGCTGTGGCTGTGCAGACAGGCTCTTGCATCTCTACTGCCCATAGGAGCTTGTGTTCACACCTCCCTGATAGGCACTCTACTCCTCCAGAGCTCAGTGTTCAATAAACACACACAAAGCAGTTAGTAATGAGCACATCACCCTGATTTTTCAAGATTTTGAATAACCATGTATCTTCTTACCTCATTTTCTATTAATTGCTTCTTTACAGGTAGTTTTTGAGCTACCATATGTCACACATGGAGTTTTAATTGTTAAAACATTGCCTGGTACAGCCTTTAGTGGTTTTTGTTTTTTTTTTTTTTTGTTTTTTTTTGTTTGTTTGTTTGTTTGTTTTGGGTTTTTTTGGGGTTTTTTTTTGTTTTGTTTTGTTTTGTTTTGTTTTTTTCTATTTGGATAGAGCAATAAACAGAAGCAAAGTTGTCCTTTGGCCAAACTGACTGTGGTTGTCTTTTCTAGGGGTTATTGCTCCCGCAGGCTGAGGCGGCTCCGCAAAACTCTCAACTTCAAGATGGGCAACAGACACAAGTTCACTGGGAAGAAAGTAACTGAAGAGATTCTCTCAGACAACAGGTACAGGGACTGGATGGAATTGAGAATTCAGTATGTTACTGAAGAGTTTCCTTTCAGTAGTTTCTGTTTCAGCTGGAAAACTATTTTGTGCAATATCATCCAAAACATTTCTTTTCAGAGATGTGTATTGTTGATGTTAATAATAAGTTCAGGCTGTAGTGCAGGTGCAAGAGACAATGCTCAGATCCAGCTTCAGCCAGTGGGACAAGAGGGAGCAGCAACAGCCTGTTCCTTCTCTTCCCTCGTAGTTGCTAAAATGGATTCTTTTCATAATCAGTAAAATCCTGTGACATTGAAGAGGAAATGCTTATTAAGGTCTGTTGCAAGGTAGCCATGGGAATGCTGGTAATGTAAATAGTGTAGCCAGCAAGGTTGTGGTTGGAGATGCAATCCCTTCTGTTTGAACAGAAATATTGCACTGCAAGTTTTATTTAAATATTCTAATTTGACAGAATTCTTGTCTGACAGAGTATTTGGAGAGTAGCCAGGATTTTGGGTTCACTTCCCATCTTTTAGGAATACTTGAAATGTTTCCTGTCTCATCTTTTCTTGTGGGAAAACAGCACATGATGCTGCATTCACCTGTGTTGTTATGAACATATTGAACCAGTTTGAAGAGTGGCCTAAAATGATAAATCCCTTGTCTTTGTAGTGTCTGTGGTACTACAGAATGATACCTAATTCTCTTCCTCAGTGGGATAATTGCACTTCTGAGTGAGAAACACAGCAGAAGCTAGTCAGGAATAACAAGACTTTGTGTGCTCAGAACTTCAGGAAGTAAAAGCATCTGCCTCTTACTAACCAAGCTGCACTTCTGCTACTTAACTTGGCAGACCAAATGCAAAGAACTGGTGGTGATGCTGCTCTTGTCTGAGTGTCATTATTGTCCCATGGACCCTCCTGTGCCCTGCAGGTATTTGCTGCTGATCCTGATGGATGCAGAGAGGGCCTGGAGCTATGCCATGCAGCTGAAGCAGGAGGCCAACACGGAGCCCCGCAAGCGCTTCCATTTGCTCTCGCGGCTGCGCAAGGCGGTGAAACACGCCGAGGAGCTGGAGAGGCTCTGTGAGAGCAACAGGGTGGATGCCAAGACAAAGCTGGAAGCTCAGGTAACCACTGATACTTTCATCTTGTTGTACAGCAAAGGCTGAACAAGAAACCTTTGGAATTTGGGGTGAAGAAGTAATTATTATCTCTCAATACAAGTACAAAGAATTGAGGGCAGCTAAGATGGTGCAACACAGCCTAAGAAACTGCTTGTCTGCTGAGTTACCTTTTTGTTGAATGTGCTGAAGTAGCTGCCTAGAACACAAGACTTGGGGGTTCAGTTCCTGGAAAACAGGAAACAACTGTTGTGACATCTTTGAACAAGGCACTGCAGTGCTGTACTCAGTTAATTAAAATGCCATTGTATAGCATATTGCTGGAGAAAAAAGTTTTGTAACATCAGTGGGCCATTGCATAACAAACAAGAAATATCTTTGCTTTAATTTCTGGGCAGCCTGGTCTAGTGGGAGGTGCCCCTGTCATGGCAGTGGGGTTGGAACTAGATAATTTTTAAGCTCCTTTCCAACCCATTCCATTCCGTGATTCCATTTTATGATTCCGTGATTCCTTAGAAATGCAGCAGAGGAGAAGAGGTAGGTAGCTGTAACCTGTCATCCAAATCAGTTGTCTTCTGTGGGAAGCCCCAATGAAAAGGGCAAAGCTTAGTCACTCCCTGCAGGAGTCACAGCAGCCTTCATGCTAAAGGTGGCAGTAATTAGGCTGTTGGTGGTGGGGAGGTGACCTTGCCCTCGCTCTGTGTGCAGGCGTACATGGCTTATCTCACCGGGATGCTTCGCTTCGAGCACCAGGAGTGGAAGGCAGCAATGGAGGCTTTCAACAAATGCAAGTGAGTCCCTCACCTCACCAGCTTTGCTCAGTTAGCAGTGCTGGATCACTTTAGTGATGTACAGCAGTTCTGTGTGTTGTTTAGTTAATTGTGCTTAACTGGGATGTGCTACTGCAGAAATAGCGTCCTCCAGAGCACAGACACAAACTGTTCCCTTAGGATAACACCTCACAGGTGACACACCTCAGTGCTAATGTTTGTCCTTTGCTGTAGGACCATCTATGAAAAGCTGGCCAATGCTTTCACAGAAGAACAAGCTGTGCTGTATAACCAGCGTGTGGAGGAGATCTCACCCAACATCCGCTACTGTGCCTACAACATTGGTGAGGGAAGGGGGAAATCTGTTCACAGGAAAGCAATATTGATTTAATTAAACCCTGGTCTAAGTGATATTGAGGCCATAATATTTTGGGCAAATTCTGCACATGTTCTGGGACAGTTTAGCAAGGCAGAAAGGGCCTCATTTTGCAACAGCACCTGTGGTTATGTGTAGAAAGACAGAATAACAGTTTGTGGTAGCTTTCCTGTGAAGTCAGAATGAAATTGCAAGCTGGTCCCTAAACTGCCTGTATAAAATCTAATGATTAGCTTTTGTATATGAAAGTGATTTTGAAGTCAAATGGAAACATGATCTCAATTTGTTGATTCTCTCAGGTGACCAATCTGCCATGAATGAGTTGATGCAGATGAGACTGAGGTCTGGTGGCACTGAAGGTCTTCTTGCAGAAAAACTGGAGGTAATTTATTTGCATGCCTCAGCTTGAAATATTCATTATTACTGTGCTGAGCATGAATATTGCTGCAGCAAACCATTCAAGAGCCAGAATAGAACAGAAGTGAGCAAGCAAGCCTAGGCTCTGTGGGAAACAACACTTTCCCAAAAAACTCTTTGATTTCAAAATAGTCAAGTCTAACATGAATTCAGGAGGTTCAGTTTTGCATCCCTGTAAATTCAAGCTCCTAAGCTCAGCGTGTTCTGTGCAGGCACTGATCACCCAGACTCGGGCAAAGCAGGCAGCCACGATGAGTGAGGTGGAGTGGAGAGGGAGAACTGTCCCAGTGAAGATTGACAAAGTGAGGATCTTCCTGCTGGGGCTGGCTGACAACGAGGCAGCAATTGCTCAGGTAACCCAGCAGCCCTCTCCATCCTGCCCTTCTAACCATCCTCTTTTCCTTTTGTGCAACACCTGGTACCTGAACTCAAAAGCTTTTGAGTAATCTCATTTTTTTCAAACTTGGGGCTGGAAGGCTAAAGGTGAGAGTGGGGGAATACTGATTATAACACAAAGCTGAAGTGTCAGCTGGGGATAGCTCTCACAGTCTGCTGAGTGGAGTAGTCTGGGAGATCTGTTCTGAGTATTCCTGCTCCTTGGAACATTCTGTGCTGCCTTCCAGCAGCAGGGTGATAACCACTATTATTAGTACATCACTTGGAAATGAAGGTTACATTTTTAAGAGTAACTGGTTTTGAATTACTCTTCTAATTTCTTTAAGCATCTTGCTCAAATGCTCCAGCTTCAGAGTAGCCAAAATAAAAATACATGTTGACCATGTTTTCTTCAGCAACAAATAGCCATTTGTCAGGTGTAGCAGGTGCTATGAGATCTATTTCATTTTCTTATTGACTTATGGAAGTCTTCAAAAGCAGGAAGTGGATTAAGAAATGTCAGGATGTAAATCAATTTCACATGTAATGGTTCTGAAACACTTCATAGAATCATGGAATATCCTGAGTTGGAAAGGACTCACAAGGATCATTGAAGTCCAGTTCACTGGAACTTGCAGTGGCACATACTATGCATGTCTTAAGTATTGTAGTCAAGTTTGCCACATGTAGTTTTTTCCTTGGAAGTGGTGACCAGATGAGGTATCCTGCTTTTCAGTGGCTGCATACACACTCAGAGTTTGAAAAGGCAGTGAAAGGATCTTCAGTAACAACCTTTGCCAGTAAAAATGGGATTTTTGCAGCATTAAAAACATTTTATCACCAGGAGAATAATAATGATAAATAAAAGTAGAAATGATAAAACAAAAACCCTACAGAGGGTTAAGACCAGAGCAGGGGATAGTGGTAAGAGGAGTGTGATTAGGATAAACAGGATGTGGCTGGGTGGGAACCCTGAGTGTTACCCTTAGTGTTAGGAATTGGCTGTTCCTGAATGGATTTGGTTTCAGGAAGCACATAAGTGTGGCCAGCAGGTGGAAGTACAGCTCAGAGTTCCCTCATTTAACTTCCATCCTGGCAGCTGACAGTTGGACTTTTTCAGTTCAGTTGCTCTCTAAAGTAGTGGCAGAACAGCCTGAATTTGTTCTCATCTTACTTTGCATTCCTGGGAAGCTCTGACTTAACAGAGGAGTTGAGTGGACTGGTGAGAGCTGAGCATTGCACCAGTGCTATTTACGTTCCCAGAGGGCTAAAACTTGCCTTTTTGGCAGCAGTTCTGGAATTGTGTCAGCTGTGATGGGCAGTCCAGCTCCAGGTGAATGAATTGTGCTTCCTGGGATCTTTGGCACCTTCGTGCTCATCTTCACTGAGCTGAAACCCTGACATAACAGCAGTGCTCTGCAGGGTTTAATTAGAAGTAAAACCAGTCTGTTTTGTGTAAAAATGGAGTCTCCCAATGCAATTATACTGTTGCCTTTAGTGCCTTATTGGTAATGGGAGGAACAGAACAAATAAGCCAAACTGAAATAGGAATCCAGGTTTAAAATTGCTTATGTCAGTCTTTTTGTAGATTTGAAGATGTGACTTTGGGCCCATTGGCTCTCACCAGGTAGAAGTGACAAGGCTGCAGGGCAGCATGACACAGGTGTGCTCCTACCTGGTATTGCCTCAAGGATTCTGTGCTTGTCTCTAGATTGCAGCAAAAATGGGTGGTAATAACTGTCAGAGATGTTACACGGTGGTTTAGACCAAAGAAAATCTGACAGCTGAGCACTCCACATTTTTGGAATTGGGTTCAGTGGGATTTCCATGACCCCTCTAAGATGAACCTGTGCAGTTCTGTCAGGACAGTTGAATCACCAGCTGCAGCACTTGTGTCTCAGTCCTATGATCTGATATCTCCCAAATCAGAACGTGTGTATTTATGCATAGAATCAGCTTAAGGAGTTTTTGCTTGGAAAGGAAAGCCTTTGTTTCCTTGCAGGGCCCAGCCCTTGCCCTATTTGTGCCTGAATGATGATCTGGCCGTGTCTGTTTTCATTTTTGTGCTTACAGTGAAATTGCTGTGCTGCTCTGGGTGAGGTTGAGAATGCAGTCAGACTCGTCTCTGGTTATTCTCAGGAGTCAGTCCCACCTTAAAAATTCTCACAGCAAATCTTAAATTAAAAACGAAAAAACCCTAAACGCAAAAACCCGCCTCCATCACAGGATACCTGAGGCTTTGTGAGGGAGTAAAAATAACATTCCTGATTGGGTTTGTGAACGTGGGAAGTGGAGAGGCAGAGACTGTAGAGCTGTTCAGTAGATAAACAAGTGAGCATGGTTTTAGACAGTTTTTTATTCATTTTGACAATTGCAAATTTATTGCAGCAAAGCTCATCTTACACTGTTACATGACATGGGAGTGGCAGAACATGGTGCTGGTGCTCTTGAATTCTCTTTCAATCACTGAGGCTGAGGTTTGCTTCAGAGTAGTTTTTTCTTACTGAATCACTGAAAGTCTTGCAATCTCCACCTGGTTTCCTTTTCAGCATCTGAATAAAGGCTGAGTTTGGGAGCTTGTTTAATTGGGTACACGATATGCCAATAAATTAGGCAGAGATCAGGCTTCAACTTGTTTTTTAAAAGTTGTTTTCAAGTTGTGGTTTTGGGGCAGAAGGCCAAAAGCTGCTTCACTTTTTTTTTTAACAAAACTTACGGTGACAGCAGAAAAGCACTCAGTCACTCCTGCTGCTAAAATATAGGGTTACTGTGAAAAGTGCTTCAAACAAGCAAGTTATTGCCACTGTGAGCATTGCTAGAGTGGGAGTGGAGAAAAGATAATCATCTGCATGTTCTTACCACACGGGAAAATTAAATCAGCATGACAAGAGCTGTCTGCATTGGTAGTTTGCCAGTTCAGGACTGCTCAGCTCTTCTGTTGCTGGGCCTTTCCCACAGTGCAGTCCAGCCTCAGCTCAGGCAGCAGTGCAGGTGCCATCCAGGAAGGGAAGGGAGTTGCTGGGAAGGAAGGTAACTGGTGCAGGAATGAGGCCACGAGCTGTGTCTGCTAGGTCTTCACTGCTGCTCAGTTCTCAGCACCAACCCCATTCCCCACGATTTCTGGCAGATTTCCCCCAAGAATGTGTTGCAGGCAGGCACAGATGGAATTCTAACTACCCATGGACCTTAAAGACATAATTTGGGAGAAACTTTGTTTGATTTCCTTAGTTAATTCATGCATCATACAAAAAGTTCTGATTTCTGATCTGTCTTGAATCTGCTTTGCTCTTAGGCAGAAAATGAGGAGACAAAAGAACGTTTGTTTGAGTCTTTACTCAGTGAGTGCAGAGATGCCATTCAGGCTGTTCGGGAAGAATTGAAACCAGACCAGGTAAGCAGCAAACATAAGTTTCTACTTCCAGTGACACCGTGTTTCCTTGGGGCTGATTTAGTGTTAAACTTACTGGGATTTCTTTCATAAAGAGCTGCAGAATTTGAATTTACTCTCTTCAGAACTGGCATGGGGCAGTAGCAGTGGAGAAGCCTTCCCTCTTTTACCTAGAAGGCTGTTACTTCCATGGCTTACCCAAACATTGAGTTGTTCTGTATTTTTCATCCCTTGGCTGCCAGTTTTAAGTAAATCATGAAGTGTTTTGTCTCCATTGCCCACAGAAGCAGCGAGAACACTCTCTGGAAAATGATTCTGGGAAGGTGTCCAACATCCAGTACTTACACAGGTAATAGGCAAACATTGCTGCCAGTGCTAGTGTGAAGAAGCCGTGTTCTTATGTCAAGATTTTATTTTTGTTTGGTTTTGCTTTATTGGGTTTTTGTTCTGGGCCTCTGGGATCCCAAAGGATGACTGTACAGATAAGGATCTGATTCGGGCAGCTTTGTAAACATTCTACTCCAGACTCTCACGTTGACCTTCCAGATGCTTTTCCGCCACCAGTTCAGAGCACAGAATAATGTCCGAGTAGCTCTGACAGCGCTGATGGGGTTTCTCTTTTATTTTGGCAGTTATTTGACCTACATCAAGCTGTCCACGGCCATCAAGCGCAACGAGAGCATGGCCAAGTCCCTGCAGAAGGCCCTGCTGCAGCAGCAGCGCTCCGATGAGGACGGCAAGCGCTCGCCGCGGCCGCAGGACCTCATCCGCCTCTACGATATCATCCTGCAGGTAGTGCTGAGGAAACACATCCAGCTCTCCAGCCTAACCTGACAACTTTGTGTGATTAGGATAAACAGGATGTGGCTGGGTAGGAAACCTGAGTGTTACAAAAGGTTATTGCAGAAATGCACCACTGCAAGTGAGCTACCATGAAGTCTGAAGAGTAGCTGAGTACCTTCAAGTGCCTCAAAGATGTTCAACACCTGCATGAAACACAAAAAAACTCCTTTAGGTATGAGCAGAACCTGCTGCTTGAATGGGTGTCCTTTGTTGTGCACTCTAATACAGTTTTAAAATAGTCTCTGACTCTTGTGCAGCACCCTTACAGCTGCCTTAGTTTCTGCTGGCCAGGGAAAGTAGCAGCTAAAAATACTTGTTCTTCATAAGCAGGTTCTCCGTTTCTCCCATAATTTTGCAGTTAAGTGAGGGAGCCTGTGGCTGAAGCAGTTGTGAATGGGAGAGGGAAATGCCTTATGAAAGAATTAGTTCACGTGAAATCTAAGGAGTCTTTGTCCTAATTCCTGTTTGTGTCAGGAAGTCTGTCCTGAGGGCAACTTGCACAAGTTTCAATGAGAGTTCCTTCACAAGGTTAGAAAACTGATAATTAGAAAACTGGAAACTATTTCTCTGGGAGTGTTCTGTTGACTTGTCAAAAGGGTCAGCTTTCTCTTAGACCAGCAGATTCCAGAGGAAGGCAATGCCTGCACTTGTTATTCTGACTCTCTTTTGCACAGAACCTTGTGGAACTGACACAACTTCCTGGCCTAGAAGAGGACAAGAACTTCCAAAAGGAGATTGGATTGAAGACACTCGTGTACAAAGCTTACAGGTGACTGAGAAACAGCCAAGTTTTCTTTAGTACACCTGACACCTTCAGAAGTTTAATTCCTAAAGGGAGACTGCCCACTGCTACTTAAGGATATCTCCTATTGTCAGTCATTTCAGTAGGCAAAAGGTGTGGATAACAAACGCATCAGGAATGCTCTCTTGACTGTTGCAGGTGTTTCTTCATTGCCCAGTCCTATGTCCTGGTAAAGAAATGGAGTGAAGCCCTTGTGTTGTACGAGAGGGTGCTGAAATACGCCCGCGAGGTTCAGGCAGGAGCTGGAGCTCACAGGAACAGCTTGAAGGTAGGAACCCAGTCCTGAAGCTGAAGTTTTATGAAGCAGCTCTGTCCCACTATTTATTGTTAATTAGGTGCCAGGCCATTATAATTCAAGACTGATCTTTAAGTAGGGAGAAGGGTAATGTTTATTACAGCAGAGACTTTCTAGTGACATGGGAACACTTCAGCTGGCTGCTCACTTGGAGGAGGGACAGGCTTGCACCAACTCCAAAACAATTTACCACTTTTTCTCACTTGTGCATTTTCTCTTATACAACTTCTATAGTGCCTGAAGCACAATGCTGTAGCTTTTCCCCTTCTGGGAAAGCTTATCAACACGAGGAGTTAATTTTTTAGTTCTTACTCTGTCTGGTTTTACCTTTGCTCCTGAGTCTTGGACTGTCATATTTCAAGCTCTCAAATAATTTTTCTTTAATGCTCTAGGAGCTGCCTGATGTTCAGGATCTTATCACTCAAGTCAATGCAGAGAAGTATTCCTTGCAAGCAGCAGCTATTTTAGGTGAGTAACACAGCTATACTAGAACTCTGCTCTCATGTGTCTTGACTGAAGCCCCTGCAGCTATTTAATCCCTTTTATTTAATTTCTGAAGTTCCAAATGTTTTTCCATCACCATTCACGTGGGCTCTGGAAAAGTACTTTCCCCCCAGTTGTAGCTGCTTCTAGCTGTGTGTAGTGCAGGCAGGCAGGCAGTGACTGGACATAGGCATCTTGCTCCCTGCCCAGAGATGTTAAAACCCTTCCTGGGGATGTGCACCCGTTTTGGGAAGCTGCACAGAACAGTTCAGTGTTTCATTTTTTTTGCTGCAAACACTTTGGCCTTACTCATCCCACTTTTGCCTGGGTGGGTGAACTACTAAGA
The DNA here is from genome assembly GCA_013398275.1 of Promerops cafer. Taxonomy (NCBI): domain Eukaryota; kingdom Metazoa; phylum Chordata; class Aves; order Passeriformes; family Nectariniidae; genus Promerops; species Promerops cafer. The sequence continues at coordinate 529,081 of VZSE01007656.1, read as the reverse complement.
AGAGGGAGAGCAGTGATGTTCTCTCTGTCAGTGTCAGCCTGGTCAACAGGACTTTGGGGGATGGATGAACTTTGTGATTTCTTGGGCTGCTGTTTTTGCTGGTGCCTGCTGCTGGAAATCAGGACAAGGAGTGTATTGCCTCCTTTATTGCCTTAATGTTGCTTTAACAGACCCACCCCTGGGGTGTTCTCATCATCTTCTGCTGTGTGCCTCAAAGTCTCTGCTGCTTTCCAGACCTTCTCCTGACATTGTGAAGGAGCAGCTCCACCTCTGCAGGGCTGTGTTGGCTGTAGATGAGTGTGTGCGGTGCTCGCTCTAGAAATCAAGTTGATTCTGCTTCCTGAGACAGTCTTACTCTACACCAAGGTCCAGCCTGTTATTCTTACCCCCTTTTGTTCAATTTTGCAGATGCAAATGATCCTCATGAGGCTGAGTCTCCATCTCAGGTCAAGGATGGCAAGGTAAGAGTCAAGAGCTCAGGCAGATTCCAGCTGTGCTCTTAATGACCATCACCTTTATCCTGTTACCTGAGTGTCTCTCACACCACAAGATGTGTCACATTGATCAACATTTGGTCATGACTGGTGTATTTAGGAGATTTTATTAGGCTGATGCAGTGGGGTAGGAGCTTCCAGTGTGGCAGCTTCCTTTATTTAGCTTTCTCTCTGCACATGGGAGGGTTTTCCAGAGATCCTGCAGCTGTGATTTGACAGCAGGATAAATCATTTTCAAAGTCCCCAGAGGCCTCACAAGGGAGGTTGAACTTCTCTTGCCTCAGTTGCTGCTCAGCCCTGTTCAATGTTTGACCCTTTTGATGTGACTGGAATTTAATTTGTGTCCCTGCCTTGGTCTCTTGCAGCCACTCTCGGAACGGTTTGAGACTTTCTGCCTGGATCCTTCCCTGGTCAGCAAGCAAGTCAGCCTCGTGCACTTCCCACCAGGATTCCAGCCCATTCCATGCAAACCCTTGTTCTTTGACCTGGCCCTTAACCATGTTGCTTTCCCACCTCTGGAGGACAAGGTGGAGCAGAAGGCCAAGAGTGGCCTCACAGGATATATAAAGGGCATTTTTGGATTCAAAAGTTAACCAGGACCCCCAGAGGAACAGAGGTTTTATTCTGTATTGAAGGAAAAGCTCCAAGAGGTTCTAGGACACAAATACCTGCACCTGAAACCAACAGAGGGAAGTTTTGCCATCTTCTCCCCTGTGCCCTGTGTTTATGTCTGTGCACACACATTCTCTCCCAGTGTATTAAAGACAAACAATTACTCAGAAACAAACATACACTATAAATAGCTGAAAATAACCTGGAGCACAGAGAAATTCCTTTCTGCTTGGAGAAGTTTTGTGATCAGTGGCCTGTCCAGGGCTGGTACACATCTACTTACCATGGACCAGGAGATAGATACAATTTGATTCCTGCCTCTGCCCCATTATTTGACACTATAATTTGGTTTTTTGATCTAGAAATTGGGGTGTAATTGGGAAATAGAGGCAGAAGTAGATGCAGAACTAAACCAGCAAGGTGAGGCTCCCACACAATGGCTGTGGAACAGTAGCCAAGGGGGCAACTTCTCCTTCCCTTTCAACCCAGAAGTCTCTATATTTTTTAAGAATGTAACATTCAGAAATGACAAAATAGAGCCTCTTTCCTTATCAATAAGGATGGCAAACATCAAGTGTTGATGGTTACTCCTGCTGTGGTGGTGAATTTGTACTCTGGGCCAATAGCACCCTTCTTTATTCATACACACACTTTGTTAAATACCCAAATACAGTATAGAACCTATTCCTGAAAGTATTTTCCTGGGAAAATAGCTTCATGGGTGGCTTTAGAAATAGCTACTTGCTTTTCTTGGGAAGTTGGGTCTCTTGGTGTTTGTTTTGTCTCTGATCTAAACCTTGCCTGAAAACAAGATGATCTTTTTCTGGAGTTCATCTGTTGCTTTGTTTCTTGTCCCTGGTCAGTAGCTACACCTGAATTGAGGGATCAGGAACAGGAGACCAATAGGTTTGTGAGTGATAATTCATCTCTGTCGTGCCAGACAGCATTTTTTATAAAGCACCCAGGTGCCATGGGGATGGGCACTTTGAAAGTGCAGATAATTTCATAATTGTGATTACTTCAATAGGAAAAAACCCCACAGCACATGGGCAGAACTGTTCCTAAATAAAGTGTTTGGAAGATTCCACCAGCACCGTGTGGGTTTTCACTCAGCCTGTAGCTGGCAGGTGAAGCAGCAGTTTGTTCTGGTTGTCTGGACTTTGTGTTTTTTCTCCTTTTGTAGGCATTGGAGTTAAGTTGGAAACAGAAGGACCATTTTGAATTATTGGGTTTTTGTTGTAATGGGAATTTCCTTTGCAAGGTGCATGTCAGATGAATGGGGGGAATTAACAATTCCCATTATTTTAATATGAATGTTCACTTTGTTCCAAGTTGATCTGATGTGTGAGTTCTCAAAGTACAGGAGGACTGTGCCCAGAAAGAGGTGGGAGGAGGAGGAGGAACTTCTTGTGTTTAATTTTTGCAACATGGAAACAAAATGGGAATTTCTGGTGTTGTAGCCAATTCCCTTTGCCTCTGGATTCCAGGGGCATTTTACAGAAGAAAGGGGAGTGTACAGGTGAAAGAAATGTGGAAGACTTTATTCATCACATGGCAGTTTCTAGAAAACTTGGTCTTGACTGGCAGCTCTTTCTTCCCCATAAAGCCATTTCCTTTTAGGCAAGGAAAAGCCACAATGACCAGGCTCACCTGGTCCCTTTGTCCAGCTGAGCTGCTCTTCCCAGCTTATGGATCAAATCACAGAATTGTTCTCCTTTGGTTTGCACCAAACTCTGCTTTCCTTCCAGGTATCTGTGATGTGCCTGGATTGATTCCAGGGAAAGGCCTACTGCAGCCACTTTCTAGTTACAGTTACAAAAACCTAAGAGCAATTGGCCTCTTTCTGCCAAACGTCTTTTGACAGGTGACTGATGAGTTGAACGCAGATAAGAAATGTGAAAACAATAAAGTTTTATTCCTGACCTCTGAGGCGTGTAGTTTGTATTAGGAACACTGAGCACTCTTTGCCTCCCAAGCACTCAGAAGGTCGAGGTCACACCATCACCTGAGGCTTCTGAACCCCTGGGGAATGGCCACTTAGCTCTGGAGGAGGATCTTCTGCCCCAAGGCTCAGATAACACCACTGCGAGGTGACTTGGCTTGTTTGTTTTGGTGTGTTAGTGGAAAGTGAATGGAGTGGGGTTTGTGAGCAGTGGTGTGGCTTAAATCATGGAAGGTGTTGATGAGGCTCAGGAAAAGAAACGTAAAAATGTAAAAAAGGTGAAAAAATTGTTACTGAAGTCACTTGTAGAATGCAGACCAGACCAGACTGACAAAAGGGAGGCTTTTAGCCCTGCAGTGGAGCTTGGGCTGGAACAGGTGAGGCTCACAGCTGCAGGGGGACAGGGCAGGCAGGTGAAGTGTCTGATGTGCAGAACAAACCAATTCCCCTGGGCCTGCCCCGGTGTTGGGCCTGGAACAGCTGGGGCAAGGTTCAGAGCACGTTGTGGGGCTTGGAAACTTCCTTATTGCACTGCTCTTTCATGGCTGTTGCTTTAAAGTGCTTGTGCTCTTTCCATGAATTAATTGGTAAGGAGGCCAAGTGATTGCCCTCAAAACAGGAAACTCCTGCAGAATGGTCAAGAGGATTGCTTTCAATCAACTTTTCCTATGGAGTATCTTTGGGATTACCACTGGAATTTTAATTACAGGCTGAGCTAGCCTGGTACCATTGCATCTATTAAAATAGGAATGAGATGTTCTTCATCGCCCTCACTCCACCACCAGTGATAGACCTGTGTCCGAGCAATGTTTATTTCTGGTTGTGCACTCTGGGGGCTCTGGGGACACTGGATGGGTCTTGAGGGACTCATGGGGAACAGAAGTGAGGAGCATGAGGCAAACTGGGCAGTGAAAGAACTGAAAGGTGGCACATGGGATTGTAACAGTCTAGCCTGGGAGCTCTTAAATAGCAGTGTCTGCCTCCTTTGAGAAAAGGGTTGGGGGTATTTTAAACAAGGGATTGTGTTGATAGAAAATTGTTGCCTAATCCAAGCTGCTCCAGCTGTGGGACATCACAGGTGGGCACTGTCAGGAGTTCTCTGGGGCCTTTGTGGCTGTGTCTCTGGAGCAGCAGGTTGTAGGTTTGGCTGGCAGGTGCTGAACTGAGGAGTGGGAAGTCCCTGTCCAACCGCAGTGGGACTGGAATTCATCCTTGGGAGAAGATGCATCTGCTGAGGGATTTCTGTGCTCCCTCACAGCTCTTGTGAACTGCCCTGTCAGCACAGGTACCTGTGGGCTGCAGCCGGGGTGTAACTGAGGTGTTTGCTCCCTTACGCAGTGATTCGATGTGATACTCATTCCCTGTGGCTGCTCCTCTTTCTTCAGGATGGGATTGCTGTTTTCAAACAAGAGCAGCTGGAGGTCGGTTTTCCTGCCAAGGAAAAGCCCTTTGTGACTGGGACGGAGGGAGGGATCCCGGCAGCGCGGGGCTGGGAGCAGCCGCTGTGCTCGGGCTGTCCTGGAGCTGCGGCAGGAGCGGCACCAGCTCTCCCGGCTGCTCTGCCCTCTCCTCCTGCCTGCTCCGGGCCGAGGAAGTGCTGGGACAGCAGCTGCCCGTCCAGCCCGGCCGAGAAAGCGGGGTGTCTGCCCCAGTCCCTCTCCTCCCTGGCACCTGCCCCTCCAGCCCAGGCACTCGCAGGGCTCGGTGCGGGAGCTGATCCCGCAGGGCTCCAGCGGGACGCAGCTACAGCCGAGCTTCGCGCTGGGCTCTGGCGTGTGGGGCTCACCCAAGCCACGCCGAGGGTGAGCAGCTCTGGGAAATGCAGCCCCTCCCTGCCCCTCTCCCTTTGGGTGAGGTTTCCTGGGCCTGACTGTGCTGCTTTGTGCCCGAGCAGGGGCTCGGTCCTGCAAAGCCACGGTGACAGCTGCTGTCACTCGGCTCCTGGGGAAGCGGATGACGGTGGGGTTCGGGTGGGGCCAAAGCAGGGAAGTCCTTGTTAGGGAGCGTCCGCTCCCGGAGTGTGCTGACTCTGTGCTTGCTCTGGGGATTTACTTTGTGACCAGCAGCGCCCTGCTCAGCGCTGGGGCTGGCTCCAGCGTCAGAGCTGAGCCCAAGTGCAAACTCCGTGTGGGAGGGAGGCGGCTGTGTCCATCTCCAGCCCCTCCCTGGGCTGCTGCGAGGGACCTGTGGTGAAAACCTTCCCACCTCTGGCCTAAAAAGCAGTAATGGCTCAGAGGGGGAAGTTTGAAACCACTTCCAAAGGGTGTCATTTACGTGTCTGTTGTGCGCGGGCGGCCCTGGGCGCAGCTTTCATGTTCCCCAGTGCCATCCATTCAAAGCCAGACCCAAGTCCGAGCGTGCACTTGGCATTTCCAGGCACTGCCACACTGGGATCTTCGTCAGACTCCTCCACTGCTGAGCACCCGAGGTGCTGCAGTTATTAAAGTCAAAATTCTTGCTCTGGAAAAGATCTTGTCCCTGCCTCGCTGGGCTGCAGGACGTTGCTGGCCGTGCGCAGCGCAGACACGGCGCTTTGCCCCAGGCTCACACGCTGTGCATGAGGATTAGTGACTCCCATCCCTGCCCGTGGTCAGTCCAGGGAGCAATGCCGGGGCTGTGGTGCCCGAATGACTAAAGAGCAGCATCAAAGCCTCTGAATTACCTTCAGTGCTTGCCTTTTTCCACAGAAGCAGGAGAGCGTCTAATTTTCTCAGAGCATCAAATTAAGTCGGGGAAGGTGAGGCCTGGCCATGCAGAATTAGCTTCAGACACCTTCATCCTGCTCTGGTCCCTGCCTGTGACACAGAAGCACTTGCTGCTGAATCAGGCAACAGCAGCTCACAACTGGAGCTTTGCAGGACGTTTATGCATGACTGAAATGTGGGGCTCTAGGCTGGAAGCTGCAGTTTGGGGTATGAGCCCCCTTGGCTCAAATGTTCTTGGCTGCTGCACCCTCTGCCCTCACAGATGGGTTGGGAGGTGTCTTGCTGGGGCTGTCACCGTTCTGTCCCAGCCTTAGTCACCCTGGAAGGGTTTGTCTCCTCTCCCTGATAGCCCTGTGGTGCAAGCAGAGCCCTTCTAGGAGCTTGGTTTGGTTTGGAGGGTGCCTGAAAGCATGATCCTTCCTAGCTGGTGTGAGCACCCTCCTTCCTAAGGGCCTCCAGGTCTTGCTGGATGGGGTGCTCCAGCCTGGGCCCCTCTTCTCTGAACGCCTGCTGCTTCAGTCAGCTCTTTGTGTTGAGGTTGTTCTCCCAAGCAGGAACATCTGTGAGCTGCTCCAAGCACGTGTTCCAGCTGGCCACCATCCTGCAGGTATTTTGCACATTGCAGGGCTTTGCCTTGCACCTGAGTGTGGAGAGCAAACCTGCCCTCGTGTTTATCTTCCCATCATCCCCACACGGGCTGGCTGCCTGGTGCTTCTTCCCAGCATTTGCAGGGCATGGTCCCTTCTCCAGGGCACTCCTGTTTGGGCAAAGCAGCTTTGAAAGAAACGCTCCAAAAGCTCTGATCTCTGACCCTGATTCCATGGGTTCCTTCTCCAGCTGTGCCATATGTGTGAAGGCTGCCTCTGCAGGCAGGTGTTAATTACCTCATTGCCTCGTTAATGATCTAGGACACATCTTGTTCAGATCCAATCGCTCTGTTTGGGAGCAGCTCCCTTCAGCTGTGTCACCGGATAATAAAGCCAAATTTGCAGGCTGCATCCTGTAAGTTATAAGCAAGTTTTCCAGACAAAGTGTCCTGAGAATCTGCCATTAGTGAATTTATTTAGTGCTATTACAGCCTTGCTAATCCTCTGGGGAGAGGGAAATTAGGCTAACGCGTTAAGTGCTGCAGGGAATTGCCCTGATGTCCTGCTCCTTAGCTCTGGGGCTTGAACTCAGAAGGAGCTGCGGGATGCTGGAATGAGCCTGGAGAGGCCGTGGGGTGGGAAGCAGGCAGGTCCTTTTGATGTCTGAAGGGTCTGGGGATGAGTAGTCTCCAACAGCCCTGGGACTGGGCTGTTAAGGAGATGGTGTGGTGGGAATGTCCTCTGTATTTAGAGAGATCCAAAGGAGCAGGACAAGGGCTGCCCCTTTGTGCTGTGCTGGATTGGGCCACCTCTGGTTTCTGGGGAAAGATCCCTTGGAGCTGAGCTGGCTCTGCATCCAGAGCCCCCTGACCTCTGCAGACCCTGGCAGGGTGCTGAGCCTGCCCCAACCTGGGGAGCTTTTTAATGGGTCTTAATTCCACCTGTGGGGAGGAGTCCTGGGGCCTTTGCACTTCCCCTCTGCTTATCAGTTGGCAAAGATAAGGCAAAGCAAAACAAGGTTTGAGGACCCAGTAATTTTAGACTCCAGAATATCAAGTGTTCTATTATCCCAGTGGTGAGGCAGTTTTTTCAACTAGGCTGTTCTGAGTCTCTGGATTCACTTCAGCCTGTGGAGTATGAAAACTGCTCCATAAGGGGGGAAAAGGGCTGGAATGGGAATTATATGAAAATGTGCCCTCCTTGGTGTCTGCAAGACAAACAGAGGCTGATGAGTGTGTGCAGCCAGGCTCTGATTCCTCCCAAGGTGGTGTAGGGGGGCCCTGATTTCATGCTCCACTGTTCTCCATGGCTTTGGAGACACTCAGAAGGGTTTCCCTGTGGCTGAGGTCAGCTCAGGTGTTGCAGGCTCAGTCTCCAGCTGCAAAAACCAGGTATCCTTTGTAAGTCTTGGCCTGGCTGCCTGTACCTGCTGGTCCTGTTGCCAAACAAGCAGCATCTCCACAGAGCAGAGCATCCCTCATGGGTGCAGAGGGCTCCCTGGGGATGTGCTGGTGGGTGCTGCTGGTGAGATGGACCCTTGGTTTTATTTGGTGTAAATATGGATTATCATCAGCAGGGGCCTTACAGGGTGAGGAGATGCACAAACTGCTTTTCCATAGGTATTTTATAAACAGCTCTAGGCTGTTTCCAGGTGTCAAAAAATTGGAGACCAAACCCCAACCCCCCCTCTGCATCTGTTGTTCCTGTGTTTCTCCTCCTACTTCCCAATGGTTAAATTCCTTGTAAAGGTCCTTCCCTTGCTCTGCTCTGGCACCCACTACTCTATAGAGTCATTTAGGACCTTAAAAGTGGAGCTTCCCCTGCAGTGTCTGGCCAGAAGCAGCTCGGGGTGTGTGATGACACGGGAGGTTTGTGCAGTGCTTGGATTTTGTTGCATCACATCCCAGGGAGATGAGTTCAAGAATGAAGACATTCAAAAGCAAGGAGGTGAAATGGAAAGCAAACTGATCCGAAGGAATGGTGTGCAGAGGGTGTTCAGGAGGGGAGAGGCACAGGGGAGGCAAGTTCATGGTCACCCAAGAAGGCAAATGGTCTTCACAGGTAACAGTAAATCATTTATGGGCCATGCTCACCTGCCATTCCCTCTGTGAAAACCCAACAGAGAGACCAAGCTGATAACGACAGCACGCCATCCTCCAGCCTCTGCCAGTCTCTTATGAAAGGTTAGCCCAGGATGGTTTCTGAAATCTTCCTGCCCTGAAATGTTCCGTGCTCACCAAGGTCCTCTAGGCAGCTGTGCCTGCTATCTATCCCTGCAGGCAACTCCTCAGCTGCGTGAGCAGCAAGAGGCAGCTGCTGGTTGTGTCTGCCCTGTGAAACCAGGCTTCTGCATCCTGGCACAGCTCCCAGCCACGGGGATAAATCCTCTTCTGGAGAACGAATGAAGCGATTGTGGTGTGACTTCCCATACACCTCCTGTTGTGTCTGGAGCCCTGCAGGAGCAGCCAGCCCCAGGTCTATTCCCCCAGGAGATGTGTCAGCCCCTAAACAGAGCTGGAGCCCAGCTGGGAATGTGCCTGGGCAGGGCACAACTTGCTCTGGGATTGGCTTTGCCTCTGCAGCATTTCCAGGCTGGAACAACTGGGATGAAAAGAAGGCTGCCCACCCCTGGCCCGTGTCCCGCTGGGACAGCAGCTCTGCCAGCTGTGGCAGGAGGGAGCTTAGTCCCCGTTGCAGCACGGAGTGATCCTGCTGGAGGTGGGGCTGGGTGGGCCTGCCTGGAGTGGTCTGGAGATGGGGGACCCTTGGCAGCGCTGTCGGGGTGGTGTCCCAGAGCTGTGCTCGGGTTTCCAGCTGCACAGGGGCAGGTAGGTCCTGCCCGGCACTTTGGGCCCAGGTCCCAGTGCCAGGTGCAGCTCTGTGGGTGGCTGTGGTGGGGAACTGGTTGAACTGGTCTCCTTGCCTGTTGCTTCTTGCAGGGTCTGGGTTAACCACCGTGCTCTGCCCTGGCACGGCTCGGGCCAGTCTGGGCAAAACCCACAGAGGATCTGGAAGTGACCTGGGCTGAATCCAGCAGTACCTGTCACAAGTGTGAGGATCCATCATAATCCCCTGAGGATTCTTGCAGCGACTTCCCCTTCCCCTGAGCAGATCTTGGTGTCCACCACGGAGCAGGGGAGGCCGAGCTGGCAGCAGCAGAGCGTTCCTTGTGTGCCACAGGTGTTGGGCAGCAGCAGAAACTTCTGGGCTGGGTGCTGTGCTGGGGCTGCTGGGCTTGCAGAGCCATCCTCTGGCGTGCCCTGCCAGCCTTTTCTCCTGGGATGGGGCTTTGCTGAGGGCTGGGCAAGCCCTGCTTCTCCTGGGATGAGCAGGCAGCCAGGAGCTGCCCCTCTCATGGACTCTGCCTGTCTTCCTCCCGTCTGGCTGAGCGAGGGAGAGGCAGCTCGAGGCAGGCTGGGTGCTCAGCATCGCTCCTGGACTAGGGCTCAGCACCAGGCAGGACCTGGCCTGGCTCCCCAGCTCGTGCCTCACATGGTCTGTGAGCAGGCAGGTGCCCTGCCAAGGGTGCTGCTCTCCTCCCAGAGATGATCCCCGCGTTTGTCTGTCCCGTCTGTGTGGCACAGAGGCTGCTGCTGCCTGCCAGGGCACGTGTCTGTGTGTGCACAGGGCTGACAGAGAGGACTGTTGCCTCTGGAAAGCTCTGCATTTCCAAGGGACTTGGCTGGGGGAAGGATCACAGCTGTGTCTTGTTACACAGGGGAAGGGAAGGNAAGGAAAGGAAAGGGAAGGGAAGGAAAGGAAAGGAAAGGAAAGGAAAGGAAAGGAAAGGAAAGGAAAGGAAAGGAAAGGAAAGGAAAGGAAAGGAAAGGAAAGGAAAGGAAAGGGAAAAGGGAAGGGAAAAGGGAAGGGAAAAGGAAAAGGAAATTGCTGTCTTGGAGCTGTGCAGGTGAGGAGCCCCAGCTGTGGGCTCCAGGCTGCGTGGGAAGCAGGCTGTCCAGAGGGCTCTGCTGGTATGTGCTTGGTTTACTCTTGGTGCTAATTCTTAGAACTCCCTCCACCTGCCAGGGGCTGTTTTCCAGGGGATTATAGGCAGTTGATCTTGTCCAGTTTAGTTTCCTTTGAGTCTGCAGGGAATTAATCCCCTCCTGGCCCATGCAAAGAGCAGCCCCCCACAGAAGAGCTTGTCCCATGCTCCTGTTTTTTGTGGGTACAAAATCAGGTCTGTATGGAATCAAATGCTTTCAACTCTCATCTCTGGCAAGGCTTCGGGTCACTTAAAGCCTTTGAATGCCAATGGCAGGGACTGGCTGTGGTCTGGGGGCCCTCCTGGGGCCTCCAGCAGCTCTGGTCAGAGAGCATCACTGCTGTCATTGGTCCGTGGGATGTCAATGGCAAAGGGCTGATCTCTCAGCAACCACTTCCCATCCTGTCTGTGTCTTTCCCTCTCTCCTGAGACAAGTGTTATTTAAATGCAAAGAGGACAAAGAGGTCACCCAGGAAGGGACAATGGATCCTGGGCCTTTTCCCCTGGTCCTGGGTTGTCCTTGGACCACACAAAACAGGTGAAGAACAGCACAAACCTGTGTTGGCATCACTGGTGTCTCGCTGGTGCTTATGTGGGGGCTGTGACCCCCATCTTCTCCTGTCCCCTTCCTCCTCCATCCTCTGCCCTCCCTCCCTGATCCTGCACTGGATAAGATCCCGTGTTGCTGTGGGATCGTGCTGGATCAGCCTGAAACACAGGGTTCCTGGTTTGTGGGGACCTTTGAACTTGACTTTGTCTGAAACCAGCAGATAGCCAGCCCTGGCTGTGGCTAGGGAGAGCCGTGGGGCTGGGCAGCCCCAGTGGGCAGCTCAGCCTGGGGAGCCACAGAGATGCCAGGGTGTTGCTGGGCTTAGTGGGAACCACTTGGGACTCTGAAAGAGAGGGGAAAGAGCTGCCCAGAGGCAAAGCTTGGTCTTGTGCAGACAGGGTGGCTGGGCAGAGCCTCAGACCCAGATCTTTGGGGCTGGGTTTATCCCAGAGCCTGAACCCCGGTGGCTGAGGCTCCTGGGATGCTGTGCTGGAGCTGCTGACCTTCCCTCTGCCGTGATCCCTCAGTGGTTTTCTGGGAGCCAGGGCCACCTTGTGCTGAGCCTGGGCCAAAAGTTTGCTGGACTGCAAAATAACATCATGTTCTGGGAATTGCTGATTCCCAAACTGCTGCTGCCACCTTGGAAAACGCTTGGTTGGCTTTGTCTGTGGGGATTCTGCTGTTCTGTAGCATTTTAAACAGATGCTGCAAGGAGATGCTTTAAAATGTGCTTCAGTGGCTGCAGTGCACTCCCTCCAAGTCGTGTTCCCAGGCTTTTCCTCCCTGCAAAGTGCTCCCTGTCCCTCTGCTGGGAAGCTGCTGCTCGGCTGTGGCTGAGTGAGCCCACACTCTCCGAGCCAGGGCGAGGTCTCCCGTTCTCCCTCTGGGGCTCCGCTCTTTCCACCCTGAACAGGTTTTTCGAGTCATTTTTTCAGATGTGCCTCCATCGCTGCTGCTGCTGCTCACCTGCGTTCGGGGAGGAGCCTCCCAGGGGCTGCTCTTTACTGCGCCGCCGACCGGCCCTCGCCGAGTCCTGTCCTTCCATCCCGACAGACCGGGCAGGGAGCACGGAGCCAGCGCCCACCACGACTGTGCAGAGCCCAGGACACCAGCTGGGACCCGGCCAACATGTTCAAGGGGGTGGGCAAAAGCTCCCCGAGCAGAAGTTCCCCCAGCAGAGGTTCCCCTGTCAAACCGAGCAAGTAAGTGTGACCCCCGTCCTCTGTCTGTGCTGTGTGACCCTGGGGGAGGACAAGGGATGGGTGATCCGTGTCTTTTAAGCCACCCTAAGTGCCATCCCTCAGTGGAGCAGCAGCAGGTTGGGGTTTGCTGGGAGCTGATACCAAAATGTGCTGCCTGGCTGCTGTCCTTGTCTTTGGTGGGCTTTGTGTTCCTTCCCAGAAGTGTCCTGCAGCCCCTGGGATGTGCAGTGCCTGGGGTGTGCTCAGAGCTGTGATCATTGAGCAGGGAGGTGCAAAAAAGCCCCTTTTGGGCAGGTAGGAGCAGGATAAAAGCAGCCTCTGTGCTTGGGTGGAGCGGGGTCTGCTCGATGGTGAAGCAGATCCCAGGCTGGGTCTGAGATCCTGGGATTCCCTGGCTGTGTGAGGCTGCTGTGACGCTGCCCTGGGATCCCCAGAGAAGGATGCTCAGTCTGCTGCCTCTCAGGTGGTGGAGATGGGCGAGGATGGGTTTGCTGGTGGCTGCTCTAACCCAGCCTGGGACAGGTGGGTCTCTGCAGGTCGAATCGCTGAGTTCGCCTCTTTCAGACCTGCTTGGAACAACCTGGTCTGGTGGAAGGTGTCCCTGCCCATGGCAGGGGCTTGGCACTGCTTGTCTGTAAGTTCTGAGGGAATGATATGCTTCCCTAGGATCAGGGAGCCCTCTGGGAGGGATTGCTCCTTCAGGGAGATCTCATCCCTCCCTCCAGCTGCTGCTGTTAACTCAGGATTATTTTCCACCTTCCTCAGCAATTTTGCTTATTGTAGTGTTGGTTGATTCCATGGGAATTCCCTTCCCTGCCACAGTTGGAAGCTGAGGAAGTTGCCAGGGGGGTTGTGCTGAGGAGAAGGGGCCATGCAGGGGGAAGGGGGTGCTGGCCACATCCCCTGGGACCACCAGCAGCAGTCCAGGACAGTTTTTGTGTGTGTGGGGACACCTGGGTGGTCACAACACAGTGCTGGCCCCCAAATGTGCTGTTTTGGGGGCCAAACCCCAGGTGAGCCAACAGAGGGGGATGGCTGGGCAGGGCAGCAGGGCCTGGGGAGAAGGTGACCCCTCAAAGGCTGGGGCTGCCCGGGGGGATGTCGGGAGCTGGGCCCTGCCTGGGAACCTTCAGCGGAGCTGAGCACGCACAAACCTGTCTCAGAGGCAGGTCTGGGGGCTCTCTGAACACCAAGCTTTGCCTGGGGCCTGGCTGCAGTGAGGCACCTCCCCAGCAGCCCAGGAGATGTGTCAGGCTCTGTTTTATTCAGCCTTACTAATGCAATCTCTCCACCTCCCCAGCCAGCTTCCAAAGCAGGCTGGTGATTTCTCAGGACCCTGCAGAGGGTTTGGGCCGGCTCTGCCCCAGCATGAACCTCTCAGAATAACTGGAGCTGCATCCCAGTGAGACCTCACACCTCCTTCCCGTGCAGGATGGAGGCTGGAGCCAGGAGCACAGCAATTCCCGAGCTAGTTGTGCTTGTTTCAGGAGGCACCAACCATCAGACACGGCCACATTCGCTTGGCCATGGCCTGGGGCTTGGCCAGTGCCCAGAGTAGCTGAGAAAATGAAGGGGGATGAGTTGCCTTGGGAGCAGCCACCAGCACACGCTCTGCAGATGGCCCCAAGAAAATGTTGGTGGCCCACAGCTTCTCTTGGTGGTCCCAAGGCCAGAGCCTCAGCAGCAGCTGAGTTTCCCTTTCTCTGGAGTTCATAATCAGCAGCTGGACCCCCATAGAGGGCTCTTGGTCCCTGGGGCTGTGGTGTTGAGCTGTCAGGGCCCTTTGCTGTCTCCACTTGGGGGATGCATCCCAGGGAGGCATCAGCAAGCACAGGTTTGTGCCCCAGGAGCTTCCTGGATGTGCCCTGCTCTAGGTGGAGGCACTGCGGGGCTGAAAGGGAAAACTCCTGAGAAGGTGGAATTGAATTGGATCTGGCTGGACTGGCTGTGCCTGGGTGTGATTTTGACAGTGGCTGTGGGTGGTTTGGGAGGTGGATGGCAAGTCATCTCCTGGGATTTAGGTGTCTCCTGGGATTGCTGCTTTTTCCACCATCTCCCTCTGCTGCTCCCCAGTCAGTCTGGAGCAGTGAGGACCCTGGGGACAGGCAGGGGGTCAGGTACTGACCCAGAACTGGCAGGGGGTCAGTGGTGGTCTGTTGAGATCTGCTGGCAAATCAAAATGTGCCAGGACTTCTGCGTGTGTCGGGGAGAACAGACCCAGCTTTGGGTCCTGTGGCCATAAAGCAAAGTCCCCGTGAGGAAGGGACAGAGGGGTCAGGAACTGCAGTGGGTGGTGCTGTGGTCCTGCCCAAAGTGCCCTGGCAGGAGTGACCAGAAGTGGGGGACAGTCCTGCTGCTGCTGAGAGACACCATCCCTTCTCTGCAGCTGGACTGTCCAGGAGGCAGAAAGTGGTACGAGAAATGAACCAATTAATAATGATAATAACAGTGCTGTGCCTCTCCTAGGCATGAGATAGCCCTAGGGAGGAGGCTGCCCTGGCTCCTGAGGAGGAGGAGCTTTGCCCAGCCTTGCCCTCAGTCGTCCCGGGGCTGTGGCTGTACCATGCTCTGTGTGTGGAGCTGGACCCGAATTTCGGGGGGCTGAGGGGTGTCCAACATGAGCTGCCTCTCTGCAGCCCAAAAGCCAGCATGTTCACCCTGAAATGCAGGGCCCAGCTCTGGCTGAGTGAGGGCTTCTGCCCAGGGGCAGCAGGAATGGGGCAGGGATGGGCAGGGGGACACCCCGAGGAGGGACAGTGATGCATCCCTGTCACCAGGGGCTGTGTGGGTGGGTGTTTGCACGGACTCCTCTCAGCACACCCCTACTGCCCCTGAGATGATGTTTTCCAGGAATCATCCCCGCTTCCCTGAAAACCAGGCTGTCTGCAGCAGCATCCTGGTCTCCAGCCTCAGGTGCCCCGTGCAGCACGGGCTGGGATGGGCTGAGTCCCTGTGACCAGGAGGTTGCTGACGTCTTTTCAGTCCATAGTTCTGTTGTGGCTCAGCCTAAACAAAGCAGATTCCTGTGTCCAGCCCTAGAAACTAAGGGATGGAATGCCCCAGTGTTTCCTGCAACCAGGAAGGGAGTGCCAGCGGGAATAAACAGGATTTTGTTGGTGATCTACCATCCCAGGGAAGGATGGATCCTCACTTCTCTCCTCTTGGAGCAGCACAAAGTTGTCCCCGGTCACTTGACAAACTGAGATGGGCTCGAACAGGACACCCCATCCACGCTCTTTAGGCAGGAGCTGAATTCGGCCAGAGCTCCCGGGGGAACGATGCTGTTCGCGGCGCTCTGGGAGAGGCTCCGTGCTCCGGGACAGCGGCCAGCCCAGCCCGTGACTCACACTCTCCTCCCTGCGCAGAGAGCCCGGGCAGGAAATTTGGGTGGTGCTCAAGTATTTGCTCATGGGACACCACCTCATTCCAGGCGTGTCAGGGATGAGTGGGAGGTTGTGTAACCTCCTGGGGAGGGGGCACCTCTGAGAGCTTCCAGCCTGCTGCACGCTCAGGCTCACGGGGACCGAGTCCTGTGCTGCTCCGTCCACGCTGCCGCGCATCTCCCTGAGCACTGCAGTTTACAGCGGGAAGGAGGGAGTAGGAGGGATGATTAACGGGACACGAAACATAGGCTGTAGCAGGGAATGATGCTTTGATGGTGATGCTTGGGCTCTTGGGCTCCACGCTCCCTGGAATTAGACCCTGCAGAAGTGGCGCTGCGCAGCGCGGCAGTTCCGCTTCACTTCGCGGATGCGCGCCCCAGGCAGGAAAGCTGGGGCATGGCCGGGGAGGCTGCCAGCCCCAAACCTCCGGGGCAGCCGAGAGCTGCTTTGTGCAGGCCCCCGCCTGGGAAATTAAAACACGGGAAGAGCTGGGGAAAGGGGACAGGAGGGTGCTGTGAGCAGGAGCGCTGGGGCTGTGCCTCCTCTGGAGCCACAGGGCCGTGCTCAGTGTGGGCTGAGCTCACTTCAAACGGGAGCTGTGGCACCCGAATGCTTGGCTTGGGGTGACCGTAGCACTCCCTGGCACGGTACAGCCACTTGGGGCTGTAATAAATGAACATTCCAGCATCTGTTCCAGCCTTTGGAATGAACTGTGGAACAGCTGGAGCCACGAGTAGGAGCTGGAGCCATGACAGAGCCATTAAGAGAATCATTTCCCCCTGTCCTTTGTGGATTCAGGGGCTTGAAAGGAAAGCACGTGGCTGAAGGGCAGACGTGGCAGCTCTGCTGCAGGACATCACCTTTCTCCTACCTTCTCCTTCCACCAAAGAGGTACCAACCAGCCCTGAAGAAGTGTCCCCCCACTCCAGCTGACCCCCAGGATGTCCCATTGCTGCTGCTCAAACTCTTCCTCCTGGTCTCAGATCCCAGCAGCAGCACATAAATGCACTCAGCCTCTGCTGAACTTTGTGCCATCAGCAGCATTCCGAGGGCTCCATCCCTGCGTGATGCTGTCACTCCACACCCTCCTGCCTCTGCCCACATCCTGGCAGAGCTGTGCTCTCCCTGCCTGCAGGGTAGGGCCGGCACTGTCCTCAAGGGCAGATGCTGTTAGAAACAGGACAAGAGGACAAAGGTGGCACCGAGGTTTGTGCTTCCTTGTCCGCAGGGAGCGTTGGGAACCATCCCATGCCTGGCTGCAGGCTTTGGATCCAGCTGTTCCAGCAGGGGTGCTCATTCCCAAGGTGCTGGTGGGATAAGGGCTGTGCTGGCACCGTCGGCTGTGTGGTGGCACTGAGGTGACAGAAATAGGGAATGGTCTGTCGGGAACCTTCAGTGAGGCCTCACTGGGGCGAGGAGGGCTGGTAGGTGTGCCTTGGCCTTGGGAAATTGGAGCCTTGGAATCACAGGATATCCTGAGTTGGAAGGGAGCCATCAGGATCATCGAGTCCAGCCCCTGGCCCTGTGCAGGATACCCCCAAGAACCCTGCCATGTCCTGAGAGCATTGTCCAAACACTGCTTGAGCTCGGACAGGCTCCGTGCTGTGACCACTTTCCTGGGAGCCTGTTCAGTGCCTGAGCACCCTCTAGGTACAAAACATTTTCCTGATATCCAACCTAAACCTGCCCTGACTCAGCTTCATGCTGTTCCCCAAGCTCTGAAAACACCACAACAGCCTACAGCACCCAGAGGGGCTTGTGGTCTGCATAGCAAGTCCTTGTCCCCTGCAGCCCAGTCTTGGGGTGGCACTGGGCTCTCCAGTGTCTCACTGGGCCCAGCTGTGGAGAGCTTCACGTGGAACAGGATGGCAGCTCTGGGTTGGGCTGAAGGGCCACCTGTGCCAGCAGCCAAGGCAGGCACCCAGGGCAGCACCTCCAAACAGGGTGAGCACGTTGTGCTGCCTCTGCAGGGTGCTCCCCTGGCCTCCAGCTGTCTGTGGCTTTGGGTCTTCCAGCCCCAGATTGGTGCTTTTGGGAACCCTACAGCAGGTTTTTTTCCCCTTTTTTCCTCCTATTTTTCCCCCCCTCTGATGTTTTTCTGAATCCACACAAAGTTTTGAGCATCTGCAGCAAGGAGTTGTGCAGGTGGGCTGGGTGGTGAGCAAAATCCCACCAGCACTGTCTCTGAACACACCAGAGTGGCCTTCTCTTGACTGAGGGCAGCAGCCAGGCACTGACCACCTGTGTGTGTCCGTGCCCTTGGCCACAGCTCAGTCTTTCTTGAGAGACCCAGTGGGCGTGGAGGAAAGGGCTGAAGAAGCAGGCCTGGGGCAGGCCCTGGGCAGTGATGGAGGGGCTGAGCTTTGCCTTACCCACCCGTCTGCATTGCTGCTCCCTCTCTCAGGTCCTCCACGAATGAGCTGGCCGTGCTCATCTCCCGCATGCAGACAAATGCTGACCAGGTGGAGAAGGACATCCTGGAGACTCAGTCCAGACTCAGGCAGGTCAGTTGTGGCAGGGGGTGGTGGGAGGTGAAAGGCTTTGCCGAGAAATGCAGCGTCTAGGACAACAGGTCAGGTGTCTGCTCTGTGCATGCTGCTGCAGGTTTGGGGGCTGACTCGAGGCTGGGGAGGAACAGACACCCCACAGAGCCTCCCAACCCCTGGGGCTGCATCCCGAGGCCTCCCAGATTCTTTCTGCTCAATGCCTCAGGCTTTGCACAGCCAAGGCTGTGTCACCCATGGCAGCACAGCCCTGTGCCTCCCAGCAGCCCCAGAGGCTGCCAGCCTGACCCGCAAAGCCCCTGCGAGGGAGGGAGCTGGGGCAGGAGGCTGGGCTCCAGGGCTCCTCTGGGGTTGTTGTGTGGAGGATCCAGAGCCTCTCTGCTGGCCAAGGAAAGGGTTGTGTGTGGTCCAACCAGGCTTTCTCCTCTGTCTCCCTGGCCTCCAGGATTCCAGCAATCACCAGAAGAACAAGGCTTTTGAGTTCCAGACAGAGAATGCCAGGAACCTGAAGGAAGCTGAGACCCTGCTGAAGGATCTCTTCCTGGATGTGGACCGTGCCAAGAGGCTGAAACACCCACAGGCTCCTGAGATAGAGAAAGAGTGAGTACAGTGGAGGGAAAGTGTGATGAGGGTACTGAGCAATTTGGAACCTCCTCAGGACAAAGAATGAACTCCAGTCCTTGCCATGAGTGGTAGTTTCATTCTTCTTCCCACAGAGTTTAGCCTTACAATAATCTTTTCTGACAATTTATTATAAAGGTACTGGTATGCAGTGGATGCCAGAGCCCAAGAGGCCCCAGTCTTTTGGGAGCCCTTATAAAAGGTACTAGAAAAATGCAGAGCTAAAATATGGCCCCACTCTCAGGGCAAATCCCCTTTTCCTCTGCCTTCCCTAAAATAAATACCTTTAATTTGGGGCAAGCATAGAGTTAGAGGTGGGTGTTGGAGTGGGAGAAGAGCTTCAGGTGGCTTTTGGTGCTTTGCTCCCCTTCACTTCCAGCCCTTCTATGTAGAAATCAGGAGGGAAGTTTCCTAGTTGGGAAGGGACAGCCCTGACCTCCCTGCAGCATCCTCCTGGGCAGTAATTCTGAGACATCCCTGGAGACGGAGAACAGCAGGACAAGTGCTGGACCCTGCTGAAGGAGGCCAGTGCCACAAAGGGACAGCAAAGCAGCCTGGGTCTTGCAAGTGAAATTTGGGCTCCACCTTGGTTCTCCTGCTTCCCGACTGACGCAGGGACCTGTGCCTTTCCCCTTGGCAGCATCCAGCAGCTCCATGACCGTGTGACACAGCTCTGCGCCGAGTACCGGGCCCTCTATGAGCAACTGAACGTCCCCGAGGTGGGGCCCAGGGTGGACTGGGCCAGGATCCTGGACCAAAAGATGGTAACAGCAGCTGGGTTTGGATGTTATCTCCCATCTCCTACCAGGCCAGATAAAGTTTGCTGTTGTCTGTAGGGCTGTGCCAGCCACTGCACACTCAGCATAATGCAGGGATGTTGGAGGTGGTTGGAAAAATTCAGTGGCTCTAGGTGGAAGACAGACTCTCCTTCTACCTCTTAAAATCTGAATTAACTTCTTCAGATTAAGAGTGAAGAGGGTGATCAGGTAGGGAGTCCTGCTGTGGGCTGAAGGGATGGAGAAGGTGATGTCTCCTAGGATTTTACAGCCCTACCTTTCAGGGTTTCACACTGCAAGGTTTGGGTATTTGGATTTTGTCCCAGTTTGGATTCCCCTGAAAGCTGGATGGTCATTAAGTGCATCCCATGCATGTCACCATGGGCAGGGGGCTGGCTCAGCTCAGGTCTGTAGCCCAGGGTGATGTGGTCTGGTTATCTTTGCCCCTGTGTATGGCTGGGGAAAAGGCAACCAGCAGCAATAATGGGAAACAACAAAAAAAATCCCCTCCCTTCCTCCTGGGCCGCTATCGGATACCAGATCTTTTCATGCCCTGCCAGCACTGCCTGGGGTTTCTCCCTGAAATGAAGCCTTTTGCTTTAGTGTCTGCCCTGACTCCTTTTGCACAGAAACAAGTCAATGCAGGACAGTATGGCCCCGGCATGTCGGAGCTGGAAAAGCAAATAGCTGAGCACAACATCCTCCAGAAGGAGATCGAAGCGTACGGGCTCCAGATCAAGAACCTCCGCTCCGGGGTAAGACACCCTCCGTGCCCTCCTTGCTCCTGTCGCTCCTCTGGGGACCCTGCTGGCTCTGCTCACTGTCTGGCCACGTGTCCCTTGTGCTCCTCCTCAGGGTGAATGCCCACCCTTGTTCTGCAGAGCTCATGGGGGGCCAGGGAGGTGGCTCCTGGATGGTTTCTAAAGCACATTCCAAAAATCAGTTCATCAGCATTCACCACAGGTTTTGCTAACAGCTTTTCTTTATCTTTTTTTTTTGTTTTGTTCACCTCGTTGGTCTCGGCTGTGCTGTAACCCAGGATGTGGCAGATTTAAAAAGCCAGTACAAGGACTTGCTGGTAAGGTTCTGGTGGTTTTTTGAGCAGATGGGGTCTTACAGCAGAGTAACACCATCCCTGATGGGCAGGGAATGCCCAGTTCAGAACAGGGCTTGCACAGTAAAGTTGTGTCCCTCTTATAATTTCCCCATTTCCTTCCCTCCTTGGGATAGGTGTAAATTGAAAGAACTCTTGCTGTCCTCAGGGCAGTGCTGAGGGTGAGATCCATGCCTCTCCTCTTCATGGGTCATGGATCTGCAGTTTCCTCTGTGTCCATGAGCACAGGGACCAGAAGGCACCAGGAAATCCAGCCCAGCCCACACACCATTCCAAATCAGGATTGCAAATGTGGAGGCTTGCCCTGATCTCCAGCAAGGGTTCCAGAGAGGAAATGAGCAGGCAGAGCAAAGGAGGTGGCCAGGAAGAAGGTCCTGGGTTTACCCAGCTGGGCCCATGAAGGTTGATGCTGAAAATGGGATTTGTGAGAAATACAGCAGAGCTGGGCCAGCTCTGAGACTGCCCCGGGCACCAGCCCACACCTGGGATTCTGGTTAGACAAACACATCTTGTCTGTGAGGAGGGAAAGGGAACAGCAGCCCCATCAGATAAGAGCCAGTGGTGGCAGATTTCTCACCAAGGTTCCTGGGAATCTCCTGCTGGATGTGCAACAGGAGTGTGGTCCTGGGGAGGAAGAGGAGGAGGGGAAAGGGACTCCCCAGGCTGAGCACTGACACTGTCTCTGTCCTGTGTGTGGGCAGAAAGCTTCCATCTGGCGAGGGCAGAGCCTTGGCAGCCTCTACCACCACCTCCAGGGCTGCACCAAGGAGCTGGGCTACCTGACGGACCAGCAGACCAAGATCCTGAAGCAGGACTGGAGTGACCAAATGATGGATGTGCAGAGTGTGCGTCGCGAGTATGAGGTGAGCCCTCAGGGGTGGCAGCGTGTCCTGGCCATGAAAGGCTGGCCAAGCCTGGCACGTGGGATCTGCAGGGTGCATCCCAGCCTCCTGCACGTCCACCACCAGCCCTGAGCATGAGGCTTTCCAAAACAGAGGGGGAGGAGACCCCCTGTGTCCATGCTGGAATTGGGAGCGAGCCGCTCTGTGTGAGCCCTCCAGTCCCCTGAGCTGGCACCTGGGGTCACACATTGGAGAGCTGTCAGGGAGAGGGAAGGTTTCAGGGAGGCTTTCCATGGTCAGAGAGAAGGGAGGGCTCAGTGCCACTCCAGCCCCAATGGCCACAGCACAACACCCAGTGACTGCCATGTGCTGGGACATGGAAAATGAGAGGGATAATTGCTTAGGAAAATGCTCTTTGAACGAATGCCCTGATGCTTTCTGAGGCCCAAATGTGTCTAATTTGTTTTAGCTCTGCCTAGCCCCTTCTGTTCTAAAAAAACAAACAAACAAGCAAGGATGTCTGTGCTTTGGGAGCCTTATCTCTGTCATGTTTGGTGCCCCAGGAGACCACTCTGTGCTCCCAAGGTCAGAAAGTTTCTTTTCCCCTCCAGGATTTCAAGTCCAATGAGCTGCTCAGCCAGGAGGAGTTTGTGAACCACCTTCAGGACGATGGGGACAGGATGATTGAGCTGAAGCACCCAGCCATCAAACCTATCCAGGTAGGGAGAGGGGGTCTCTTCCCCAGCCCTGTGGGAGAATGAGAGTGTTTCTGTGCCTCAGGTGGTGGGTCAGAGGAGACCCCTTCACCTCTCCCAGCAGTTACGTTACTCTTTCCTTCCACACTGCACTGGCTGCACTGCAGCATCTTTCTGCCTGCTCCAGCCCTACAGGGAAGCTGAGGCAAGTGCAGGGTCTTCACCCTTTCCAAAATTTCCAGGAGATAATGGCCAACATCTGTGTGCTGGGACCAGATGTTGCTCAGGTGCTCACACTCATCAGTGCAGCCACCCTCACACTGTTAGGAAGTCCCAGCTTTGACATGGTGTGACTTCTCCCCAGTGAAAGCAGCTGCCAGCCTCCAAGGCTGTATTTCCAAGCCTGCAGATGCAGTGCCAGGCTATGGTGGGCTCTCAGTCCCCAACACCACTGGAGCTGCGACCACTTGAGAAGTGATGGCTGCTCTGTATGGGTCAGGTCCTTCTCAAGGAGTGTCCTCACTCAGGCTCAGCATCAGGCAGTGCCTGGGCACAGCTTTGTCTCTGCTCTTCCTCTGATCTCTGGGACTTCTGAGGAAAGGAGACCTGTGGTGGGGGAGGTAGGACCAGCTGGAACCCACTGAGATGTGCTCTGTCCCACCACAGGCTCACCAGGAAGCCTTGAAGAACGAGTGGCAGAATTTCCTGAATCTCTGCATTTGCCAGGAGAGCCAACTGAAAAGTGTGGAGAGCTATAAGAAGGTAAAAAGCAAATTCATGGGCCATGGCTCTGCAGGCCAGGCCAGAGTGGGCAGGGTGGAAAGAGAGACTGGCCAGAGTGGGCAGGTTGGGAAGAGCAAAGGGGTGAGGATGAGAGACCCTTTGCTTGCACCTAGTAAAGGTATTTTGGGGAAATGCCCCTCCAAATATAATCTTTTAGAGTGCTGGGAACTGAGAGACCCCACTGGACCTGGAGACAGTAATGTCCCCCCGTGCCTGACTGTTTCCCTACCCACACCTCCAGTTCCAGGATGACACCGAGGCTGTGAGCCGCTCCCTGAAGAAGATGAGCTCTGACCTGGACACCAAATACAGCAAGTTCAACAAAGACAGCCCCGGCGTGGTGTCAGATCTGCTGCTTCAGCTGGAGGTGAGGCCTTCGGGCCTGGTGGCACCAGCCAGACCTCAGGGCAAATCCAAAGTTACAAACTCCCCAGTAAAGGACAGAGGGGAAGGGGAAGAGGTGGGTGAATAGTCCTACAGGGACAGCTCACGCCAGCTCTGTGCTAGGAAGGGGGAGGCCCAGAAGATCCACACTGCTCACACGGCCCTGAGATGGCACTGTCCCCATCAGTGACACACAGCCAGGCCCCAAGTCACCATCAGAGTCAAGGAGAAGTGCAGGGAGAAGCCACGCGTTGTCCCCAGCATAAGACGCTTGAATTAGAGGGCCTGCAGAGTGTGAGCCACTGGCATCCATGCAGGGAAAGATCCTCCCATCTCCTCAGCACTCTCATGAGCCAAGGGCAAGGGAGGGAATAAAGAAATCTGACCTCAGGGGTGAGATGCAGATAGGAAAGGAAGATTTGCCCCGGAGAGAAGGAGGGGACACGTTCACCATGGTGTCTTCCCGAGTATGCAACACATTTAGCTCTCAAGAGACGCTGGAATCTTGGTACTTTCTGACACTGGAATGCAGCCACCTCTTGGCAGGTGCTCCATTTCTGAAAAGGGAAACGTCTTCAGGATATTTGATATGAAGGTGTGGGTTCACCTAAGGTTAACCCAGGCCGTGTCCTCAATGGCAGATCTGTGAGCAAAGGAAACTGAGGAGAGTGTTGGCAATGGAAAGGGGAAGAAGGGACTTGCAGGGATCGAGAATGGAGAAGCTCCCGACTCCACCCCACAAGGACAGATAATTGGTCCCAGCATACCTGCTGTAGTGTGACCCTCCCCTTCCTTCTTGTCCAAACGTGGTCACAGCTGTCTCCCCTGTTTTGTCTAGAACGAGGAGAAGGCGTTGAAGCAGGCAGAGAAGAGCATCACTGACCTGAAGAGAAGGAGCAAAGAGATCAGCCCACTGAAACTGCGCAGGACACGTCCCTCTCAGCCCCTCACCCTGGACACCCTCTGTGACTGGGATGCTGGGGAGGTGAGGGCCGGACTAGCAGCACCCTCAGAAGGGACAGAGAAGTGGATTCTTCTCTGGTTGCTCCAGATCTTGGCTCCATGGTGTGTTCTGGTCTTAGGGCCAGAAAGCCAAGCCTTTCACCAGGTTTTGTGTCCTCTCCCAGGTGCAGCTGACCAGAGGAGACAAGTACACTCTGAAGGACAACAGCAACCCGGAGATGTGGGTGGTCCAGAGCAGCACTGGTGTGGTCCAGGAGGCACCTTCTGCTTGTTTCTCCATCCCTCCTCCTGACCCTGAGTCCATAGACAAGGTCAATAGGTGAGTCTGCAGCAGAGACCCTGATCCAGAGAGACGTTTGGACTCTCTTGGGTCATAACCAGCCTGACTGCAGAGAAACAGCAGCTGGGGACAGGCCTCTTGACTATCTAGTACTAAATCCCTCCTGGAGAGGGATTTTTCCCTGCACCCAGGTGTCTACCATTCCTCAACATCCCTGCACACTGCACAGACCTCACTGTCAATGAGTTTTCTGGCAGTCAGGCTTGATTTCTTCACCCAGACATGTGACTCGCATAGGTTTGACTAAATTCATTGCAGAATCAGTCTGGAGCTTGGGACCTGCCAAACAGGACAGAGTTATCTGTGGTATCTCCTCCTCAGCCAGCCCCAGCTGGAGGCTGAGCAATGCTCCTTGAGCCTCTGTGCAGGTTTGCTGCCTGCCTGCTCCGTCAGCTCCTGCTGTTCCCACAGGACGGGGCGGTGGTGCAGGGAGGGTGGCATTGCCTCTTTAATCATGGCCCCAGGTGTTTGGGTAAATCAGTGCTGCTCAAGTGCAGAGGAAAGGCCACAGCCCAGACTCAGAGCTATGCAGGCATGCCCAAAGTGAGAGCTTGGGTCCCCAGTGCCATGGGTGTGATTGCTTCATTGTGTTCCTCAGAGTGTAACCCTCTTCACACATCCCAGACTATTGAATCCTTTGGATTTATGGGTTTTGTGAGTGTTTTAAAACAGAAATTCAGTTCCTCTGCACAAGGGGACAGCCCCCATCTGACAGCAGCCAGGCAAGCTGGGAATTGCTGGTTTTAGCACGCAGTGTTTAGCTGGAACAGTCCACAGCAGGGATGAGAACCAGCCTGGTCTTTCCTGTTCCCCCTCCTGGTTTCGTGAGTCTTTTCTCACCCAGAAATACTTTTTGGTCCTTCCAGCTCTGGCAGATCCCAACCCTAGTTTCATTAGGCAGGAACCATCCTTAGAAGTGAGACATGGCATTTCTAGTGCAGCAGCCACCTGCACTTGTTTCCTGCAAGGCTGCAAAGCACTGCAACCATATGAAATACATTTCCAGCTTTGATAGCTTCTGCTGAGAGTTGGAAACACTGGCTTCCTTGAGAGAACTCAGCTGCTCAAACCAACCAGCTGCTCTTGCTGCAGTTCCTTTTCCTAAGGGACGTCTCTGAGTTACAACAGGCTGCAGGCTCCCAGCCTTTGAGGACACCTTCCCTTGCCTTTGGGGACACCTCCCCAGCAGAGCCATGGAGCTGCTGCTGTGCAGGGCTCTGTCAGTGCTGTGTCCCTTCCTGGCTAATGATGCCTTTCTCTGCTCACAGGTTGGAAGGGGAGCTGAACACAGTGAAGCAGAAGCGAGCAGCAGTTCAGAGCACCCTGAGACGCAGCCAAAAGGAGCAGGTCCAGCCCAGCCAGCAAGGTTTGTCACCTGGATAGTCCAGCCCTCTCCAGAGGCAGCTCTGGAAGCAGAGCACCCACCCAGGGTGGGCAGAGGCACCTGCAGCTCACACACAGACACTCGCAGAGGTCCCTGTGGGAGGATGCCTTCTCCTCCATGGCAAAGAACAGCTGGCAGGATAACCTGACTCCTGTCTCAGCAATTCACTTAAAGTCTGCTGCCCTTCTCAAGCCTCTGAGCTCCATCAACAGCTGGAGGGTGTTTAGGATTTCAGGGGGATGTGCCTATCCAGAAACCTTAATTAAACCTGCTTTGTAGTCTGGGTCCCTTGCAGTTCTCTTCCCTAGCTGGGGGCTGTGGGATGAGCAGGCAGCCATGGCTAAATCCCAACCCTGGGTTATCTGTGGTATTCCCACAGCTGTAGTTCAAAGGCTCCCAGCAAAGCAGAGAAGGGATGTGTCTGCATGGCAGCACTTGGCTTTATCCCTCCTTTGGAGCCGTGGCTCACCGTGGCAGAGCTAAAACCTGGGGATTAACCTAAGCTGTGTCTCACTGCAGCTCTGTCCAGGAGCCCTCCAGCAGTCCAGGATGATCCCCAAGCTGACCGGCTCCTCAGCAGCCTGGATCGTGTTGGCAAGGACCTGGTCCAGGTAGAGAAGGAGGTCTTGAACCGAGTGAGGTCTCCTGTGAACTACAGCGACCCTACAGATGACCTTGGCAGGAGGATCAACCAGCAGCAGGTGAGTTGGAGCCGGAGCAGTTTGGTAGTGCTGTGTCCTTGGCCCAAAGCAGGACGACATGGAAATAACACTGGAGATGACAGCTGGTGCTCCAAAGGAGAAAGCCATGCTGCAGATTTAAGGGTTTCAGGCTGGCTTGAACCCTTGAAATGGGGCAAAATGAAAGCCTCAGGAAATGCAGGCCCTCCCCTTGGCTCTGGAGCAAGAGGGTCCATTCGTTTCAGAGCTGTGCCAGTCTTGGGAATCCAAGAATGCAACCCTGCACTCTTGAGTCTGTAACAAAGAGACTAAAGGATAAAGGGAATTAATCCAAGGGCCAGCTTTGTCTCACCTGATGGGAAGTACAGACTTGTAAATGTCAGTGAGACAGGAAAAGAGGCAGTGCCCTGGAGACCCTCTCCTTTCCTCTGGGTCAAGGTCTGGGTTTGCAGTATTTCAGCTAGTTACATCTTCATCTGTGGTATTTATCCAGCTCTGGCAGCAGGATGGGCTTGGGCAGGTAGGCTTTTTCCATCTCTGTCTATGTGGATCTCTTTCCCACACCCTGCCACTGCCAGACAGCCACAGTCTGGATGGGGCTCTGCCCCAAGGGGCAGCTCCTTATGAGAGGGGCACCACACCCTGAGCCCCACAGCCAAATCTGTCCCTGAGGGAAACACATTTCCACAGCAGCACTGTTAAGGCTGTGTTGGGTGACTGTGCTTCCATCTGGTGTGCCAGGAAACAACAAAGAAACTTGAGAACCTGGGGGCAGCCAAGGATGCCTTGCAGAAGGAGTGTGAGACCTACCTTTCCAAGAAACCCACCAGCACCTCAGCTTCCCAGCTCCCTGTCACGCTGAATGCCCTCAGGAGCAAATACAACGATGTCAATATGCTCTCCAGCCTGTACAATGAGAAGTGAGTGATGGGGATGAGGGAAGGAAGTGTCCTCGCACAGGTGTGCTAACACAGAAGCATGACAGAAAATGATTTTGATCTATATGAATGTTGGTTGAGGTCCGGCACAGGTTGGAAACCTCCCATCCATCATCAAAGGCATCTCTTAAGGAATTCCTGTGTGTAATTTGTGAGGAGATCCCCACACCACAGAAAATCCACCACAATGGGTGTGTGTCCCAGCTCTGCTGTGTGGTGAACTGCAACATATCTGACTTGTGAGCAGCATGACAGGGATGTCAGTGCACATTGCTTGTTCTCTGACATATTGCAGAAGCTCTAATTTTAAGTAAGGTTAAACATCAAAGGGAGAAAAGAAGAAGAATGGGGTTTCTGTAGCTAACCTTGTCCTTCGTTTTCCCCTTTCCCAGGGCTAAGGCTGCCCTGGACCTGGAGACTCAGATTGAGAACACAGACAAGATTGTCAGCACGTTTGAGGCCAAGCTGGCTCAGGACAGCATCATTCCTGCATCCCCCAATGCTCTGCAGGATCGGGCCAATGACCTGCAGGTAGGGGAACATCAGGCTTCTCAGTAAGGATGGGAGATCCCTGAGCTCAGGGACCAATGTGGGAGGAGCTGGATTCATTTGAGCACCTTGAGGCACCAGCAATGAAGCCTTTTTGAGGACATGTTCCTTGAAGGTTTAATGTTGGTGTTGCAGGCTGACCTGCTCTCACTGGACAGCAAAACACTCTGTCCCTCTGTCCCTCCCCTTGAGGTCCCTAAAATCCATCATGACCCCCTTAGCATCCAATCTCTGTTGCTCTGCCTCACACCTCTCCCTAATCTTTCCTGCTCCCACTGTCCTTGCCCCATCCTTGGCACCCACAGTGAACTGATGTTTTGTCTTCCCCAAAGCCTCTCAGCGCACTGTCCAAGCCACCGTGCTTCCCAGCTTCCCTGGTGAATCAGCCTCACTGCTCCACCTCTTCCACCTCGCATGGCCCTCAGAGAGCCTGAGCAGCCCCAGTGCTGCCCAGTCAGTGACACATTAAGGAGGCTGTGTGGGTGTTGCTCTGACTGATGCAAACACAAGGTGTCTTTTTTTGTCCCCTGCAGAAGATGAGGCGGGACCTGGTGGCCCAGGAGGACTGTGTGCTGAAGCTGAACCGAGGGCTCAAGGATGCTGAGCACAGCTGCAGTGCTGTGCAGAACAACTTCCAGGAGTACTGCCCTGACCTGCCCCGGCAGAAGCGGGAGGTGCAGCTCCTCAATGATCGCTACCATGCCGTGGCCGACCAGCTGGATCAGCGGTGAGGACCCGTGGGGTCATCTCTGCTCCTCTCAGCTAAGGTGGACCGGGGCAGGGGTCAGAGCCCTGAGTATGTTCTTCATTGCAGGACCCTCAGCCTGACCACAGTCCTGTAATACTGAGGACCAGGTGTGTCCTGCTGTGTAGTTGCCACCTTCCTATTCACAGCACAGGCTTTGAGCTTCCAGAGTTGTGCTCCCCACTCAGGCATCAGTTGTCACCCCCTTGTTTCTGTTATCTTGGGGTTTATTGTGGTGATATTTTCACCTTTCACCTTCCTTCCTAGGAACTTGCACACGAATCTTTGCCCTTCTCCTTAATGTTCCTATCCACTTTTGTGCTGCACAGAGAGAAGACCCTCAGAAACATCAGCCTCACCTACCAGCAGTTCCAAAACTCCAATGAGAACCTGATGTTCTGGATGAACAACCTACCCAAGCACCAAGTGAAGACCACTGATGGGCCAAGCCAGATCAATTACAAGCTGCAGGCACAGAAGGTGTGTTCCAGGGCAAGAATAGCCTGTAACTTTACAGGGATGGGGCAATTTGCTTGTGAACAGCACATGCAAAATAGTACCAGCCAGCTCCTGGTTGTGTGCTCCCCCACCACAGTGAATGAGCTAGAGAAGGATTGCAGCCCACGGGTGGTGTTACCTGCTGTATCTCACCTTGCTGGGTTTATCTCCAGTGCTGGTGTCCTCATCTGTGCCAGTCACCTCCAGGTTGAAATCTTCTCTATGGAGAGGACACTTTCAGATCCTGAAATATTGCACCTTAGGCTGAGATGTTGCATCCAAGTCCTTCATTTTTCTCTCCTTGAGCAGACTCTAAGCTCACTAGCTCAGACAAGGAGTTGTGGAGGTCTCTGTGTTGGCTGCTATTAGCTTATTGGTGATAAATCAGTGTGGGAGGTTACAGCACTGCTGAGATACCCTAAAACCCTGGAGACTCTTCCTAAATGTCTTCCTGTTCCCACCATTCCCTCAGTTGAGCTGTATCTCTAGGCTGCAAGAGTATTATGGGGCAGCTGGATTTCAGTGTGTCCTTAACACCACGTGTGTCTCCTGCAGAGGCTGGTGAAGGAGATCCAGAGCAAGGAGCCTGAGAAGAACGCCCTGATCAGGCTGTCCCAGAACGTGCAGTCCACACTCAATGTGAGGATGTGTTTTCCCATTTCTCACTCCCTTAGCATTACACCCAAGAGGTCCCACCTGATTCTTGTGTGTCTGCTCTGAACAGGACTATGAGCTTGAAGCAGGCAAATACAGCTCTTCTCTGGACCCTTCCCTGACTGACTCTGCTGCAAAGAGGCTGCGTGTGACCCCCCTGCAGGAAAGCATCCAGGCCCAGGTAAAATGTTAAGATGAAGATACAAGAAACCATTGTCCAGCTCATTACCCATGCCCCAATGTCCTCTGCAAGGCCCTAATCCATTCTTACAGCCACTGATTATGGTGCTAATCCCAGAGTCAGAGTCTTCAGGGATCCCTTTGTCCCTGGGGCAAAGCAGCATGTGAGATCCTGAATTAGGGTTGTGCCTGGCACCTTGGTTGAGATTGCTGATGACACCTCCTCACCACATTGGGTATGAAGATAAAACTTACAGGGTAGGTGTGTGGGGAGAGGAAGAAGTCAGAGCTCCTCTGTGTTCTTCCCAGTTACACCCCCGTTCTCCTGCATCACCCTGAGGCTTTTGCCAGCTGCTCTCCATCTGAATTTGGAAGACTGGGCCTTGTGTAGGCCTGCAGGCATCTAACAGGCATTCAGATAACAGGGACAGGATCTCCTTCATGAATCCTTAGACTGTGTCTCTCTAAAGACTCAGATGGGAAGACACTAATCCGTAGAACTGTGACATACAGAAAACTCTGGGTGAAAGGAGGTGTGGCAGAGTCTGCCACACAACAGAGCTGTGTCTGGGTGAGGACACAAGGCTCTCACAGCTCTTTCTTTTGCAGGAAAATGATGTCACCAAGCTCTACATGGAGCTGGCAGCAGAAAATAAACAGCAGCTCAGCCGGCTGGAGTTTGCCAAGAAGATCATTGAGAAGGTACCAGCTTACAGCTCACTGCAAGATTGGGGTACCCCAGATTGGGGTTAAAATCTGCTCAGCCTGGGGCTCCCCTACCCCTCCCTGAGTCTCCACATCCAGGTGTGAGGAAGGACAGGAATGGAAACCCCTCTGAGAAAAAGACCACAAGAAACCACAGTTTCACTGAAACTGATCTTGGGTTGCAACTGTCATCACCTCTGGGGGCCCTCAGCTCATTACTGAAGCTGTAGGTCATGCTTGGAAAAAAAAGTTTAGGGCCTTTAAGTCCAGTTCTCTTAGCTATAGCTAATCAACGATCACAAACTGAGAATTTCAGATTTGTTTGTGGGTATGGCTGGAATTTACTGCTCACAACCTTCTGGAAACACTTCAAAGCAATAGGATTTTTATACCTTTCTAAGGTTTGAACCACCCGTAGGAAAGGTCTCAGGACTGGGTGACTTTCAGTGGGTTCAGGAAGCACGAGAGATTAAGCTGGGGACTGGCTGTGATGCTCTCCCTCGGCTGCAGATACAAGAAGGGCAGCACAAAGCACCTTTGTGGGCTGCTGCAGCACCTCCATCTCCAGGGGAAGACTCACCAAGTCAGTTCCTTGAGATGATGGGATTGTGTCCTCACTTTCCATTTACAAACAGCCTTATTTGAAGACTGCCTGAGGATTCTGTGCCAGTTTTGTCTCCCACCATTCCATGTCATTTCAAAGATCTCTGAGTCACCTTAAAAGAGTGACTTGGTTTGCCTGCCTATTTTTAAATTCTTTTTTAAAATTATTTTTTATTTTTTAACTTGCAGAAGGAAGTGCAGGAGGACATTGAAGCTGTACATGAGCAAACCCAGAAAGCTGAAAACAAAGCCACAACAAGCAGGGAATCTGAGAGGTTGAAATCGCAGCTGGAAGAGGAAAGGAGGAAAGTGGCCAGGATTGAAGGGGACCTGGAGGAACACAGAAACAAGCTGCTGATGTTGAAAACTCAGAAGCCCGTTGAAAGAGTGGAAGAAAAAGAGGTGATTGAATACTACAGAGACCCACACGTGGAGAGCAACCTGTCTAGGATGGTACAGCAGATTGAAGAGGAAGGCAAAAAGAGGCAGAGCCTGCAAGAAGACATTGATGTGATGAGCCGTAAGCTTGCCCAGATGGAGAGTGAGAAGAAGGTTGCTCCTGCCCAGCTCCTCACCAAAGAGATCACAAAAATTGAGAAGGATCCAAGCCTGGATGGCCAAGCAGCCAGTCTTCGTCAGGAGATCAAGCGTCTCCAGGAGGAAAGCTTGGCTGCTGCTTCTGAACTTGAGCAGCATAAGAGGGAGCTGCACATGCTGGAGCGAAAGCAGCCCAACATCCGAGAGAAAGTGGTGGTGAAGGAGCTCATCAAACTGGAGAAAAACCCAGAAATGCTGAAGTCTGTTAGGACCCTGCAGTTACAAATCGATGAGGAATCTTTCAAAAGAAAGTCTGCAGAAGAAGCGATAATGAAAGTGAAAAACAAGATTGAGGAGGTGGAAAGACTGATTGAAACAGCAGAGCCCAAAATTATTGTTAAGGAGGTGAAACAGGTAGAGCAGGACCCAGAGCTATTGAAAGAGACTTCCAAGCTTAAAACTCTGATTGAAGAAGAGAGGAGCAAAAACTTGATGCTGACAGGTGAGCTGGGAGAGCTGCAGAGCCAGTACAGCATCGCAGAGAAGCAAAAGCCCAGGATAGAGGTGAAAGAGAGGGTCAATGAGATCTTCCTGGTGGACCCTGAAACAGAGCGGCAGATTGCGCACCTGAAAAGGGAGCTGCAGGAAGTCACTCTGAAAAGGACAAAGATTGACAGTGAAGTGGAAGAGGCCTTAGCAGAGCTCAAAGTCCTCAGGTCACAAAAACCAGAGGTGGAGTTTAAGGAGGTCATAGAGGAGGTGGTGAAACATGAAAAGAATCCCGAGATTCTCAGAGAAATTGACAGGCTGAAAGAGCAGCTCAATGAACTTGTGAACACCAATGGCAGGACCCAGGAGCAGCTCATTAGGCTGCAGGGGGAAAGGGATGAATGGAGGAGGGAGAGATCCAAGGTGGAAACCAAGCTGGTCAACAAGGAAGTCATCCGATACGAGAATGATCCACTCTTGGAAAAAGAAGCCGATCGCCTGCGTCAGGAGGTGCGTAACATGTCCCAGAAGAGGAGAGCTGCAGAGGATGCCATCTATGACCTGCAGAATAAATACATGCTACTGGAGAGGAGGAAGCCAGAGGAGAAGGTGGTTGTTCAAGAGGTGATACTGACCCAAAAGGATCCAAAGCTCCGAGATGAGCACAGCAGGCTGAGACGCAGTCTGGATGAGGAGGTGAGCAACAGGCGTCGCCTGGAACGCGACGTGCAGCAGGTTCGTGTGCTGGTGGAAGAGCAAGAGAAGTTGCTCAACTTTCAGGAGGATCGAAGCAAGAGGCTTGCACTGGAGAAGGAGATGAGACAAATTACACTGAGAATAAAGGAGCTGGAGGAGAGCCCAGCCCCAGTGCAAGAAAAGATCATTATGGAAGAAGTGGTCAAGCTGGAGAAGGATCCAGTCCTGGAACAGTCTGCCAGCAACCTGCGCTTGGAGCTGGACCGGGAGAAGATGGAGGTGCTGAGCTTGCAGAGAGAATGCAAGAACCTGCAGGTGCAAGTCGATGTCCTGCAGAAAACGAAATCCCAGGAGAAGACCATCTACAAGGAGGTGATTCGAGTGGAGAAGGACAGAGCGCTGGAGAGTGAACGTGCACGCATCTGGGAGCTGCTGAGCAGGGAGAGGGGAGCCAAGCAAAAGGCAGAAGAAGAGGTACGGCGGCTCCGAGAGAAGATCGAGAGAGCTGAAGGCATGAAGAGGACATGGGCTCGTGAAGAGACAGAGCTGCAGAAAGCCAGGAACCTGGCCATCCAGGAGAGAGCCAACTTGGAGAGTGAACTGCGGGACCTGGAGAGGCAGAAGCAGCAGAAAGTCCTCTCCCTTCGGGAGGAATCCAAACTGCTCAGCCAGCGGACTGAGAATGATAGGCAGAAGAAGAAGCAGCTGGAACATGAGGTTTCCCTCCTGGAGGCAGACATCCTTAGGGAGAAGGACCAGATCTACAACAAGGAGAGGTTCATTCGGGATCTCCAGTCAAAGGTCAACCGAGAAGAAATCAATCATGAGACCCAGATGAGAGAGACGAACCTCTCCACCAAGATCTCTATCTTGGACCCTGACACAGGGAAGGACATGTCCCCTTACGAAGCCTATAAGCGAGGTATCATAGACAGAGGCCAGTACATCCAGCTGCAAGAGCTGGAGTGTGACTGGGAAGAAGTCACCACCCTGGGCCCAAATGGGGAGATCTCACTTCTCCTTGACAAGAAAAGTGGGAAGCAGTATTCCATCGATGATGCACTAAGACTGAGGAGGATCACAAAGGAGGAGTACCAGCTGTACCGGGATGGCAAGATTCCCATCTCTGAATTTGCCTTGCTGG
Source organism: Promerops cafer (assembly GCA_013398275.1). Classification (NCBI taxonomy): domain Eukaryota; kingdom Metazoa; phylum Chordata; class Aves; order Passeriformes; family Nectariniidae; genus Promerops; species Promerops cafer. The sequence continues at coordinate 494,797 of VZSE01007656.1, read as the reverse complement.
TGGCCGGGGAAACAAAGCCTCCCTCATCCCTCTCAATTGGCTCCATCATCTCCAAATCCCCACTCACATCACCCACCACCCACCAAACCCAAACCTTCTTCCCCCCAGCCTCACAGAAGGGCATATGTGATGACGCATCCCCCATCGCCGGGGTGTATGACACCACCACCAACACCAAGTACAACATCAAAACTGCCGTTGCGAAGAAGCTGCTCGATCCCATGACAGCTCAGAAGCTCCTGGAAGCCCAGGCTGCCACAGGGGGCATCATAGACCTCATTTCCAGGGACCGGTTCTCAGTCCATAAGGCGATCGAGAGGGGGCTGATTGACAGGACCTACATGCAGAGACTGCTCAATGCCCAGAAAGCTTTCACAGGCATTGAGGACCCAGTGACCAAGCGAAGGCTGTCTGTGGGGGAAGCAGTTCAGAAGGGTTGGATGACCAAGGACAGTGCTTTCCCCTACCTGCAAGTCCAGCATCTAACTGGAGGGCTCATCGATCCCAAGAAAACTGGTCGCATCCCTGTGCAGGAAGCTGTCCAGACTGGGATGATAACGAACAACCTGGCCAACAGGCTCCAGGATGAGTCCAACTATGAAAAAGATCTCATTGACCCTGTCACTAAAGAGAAGATAAATTACAAGGAGGCCATGGCCCTCTGCCAGAAGGATTCTCTGAGCCACCTCCTGCTGCTGCCGGCCGCATCGGAGGCGTATCAGCGGTACCACCAGGCGAGCCGTTCCCCCAGGCTCTCACGGTTCAGGCATTGAAAGGACCAAGGCACATACTGGGGCTGGTTCCTTCAGGAGTTCATCCCTTCAGAACACCTCTCCCCACTGAGGCAGCAGGCTCACAGGAATGGAGCATCTAGCATTTAGGGCTGCCTACTCTTCTCTCTTAGCTACCTGTCTCCCAGCACAGCTCGGCCATGCGACGGAGAAAACGTGGTCATGGGCCTGCCATGGAGGGGTCCCCACAGTCCCCAGGTGATCCCCTGATCAGCCCAGAGAGGGGCTGATTGCAAGAACTTCAGGGGCAGTAGGTTAAACGTGGCTATGCCCAGAAAGGGGCAGAGTGTTTTCCAGTAGGGTCATTCTGCATGCAATAAACATAGCAAGTGAGTGTCTGTGGCTGTGTTGTGTCTGTGGGCTGTGGCTGAAGGCACAGCTACTCCTTCCCCATGCAATCCCATGCCCTGCAGCCTAATCCACACAAGTGTAGACTCTTGCTCTCCCTGATCTCCCAGCACTGAACCCCCTGAAGTGTCCTTCTGCCTATGAGTCCAGGCCCCCAGACCTCTAAAATTTTTAAAGAATTTGTTATATTTGTCTTTAAAACTGAAAACCAATGGGACTTTGCTTCCTGGTCATTTGGGCACCTCTAAAAGAGGGACTTGAACACCAAAGGGGTGCAGTCCCACCCAACAGTACTGGAAAATCCGCACTTGCTATTTCTTTAGGTGAACTAAAAGAAGTTACTCCTCTGTGTAACTTCCACCACTCAGTCCTTCCTGAAACAAGCAATTCTCATATCCCAAATGTTCTTTCCTAGTATCTACCTTTTTGTGGAGAATTCCCTGGGTTTATGGGATGAGAAAATTACTTTCTATTCATACCAGCTGTTCCTTCCCCTCTCCCAAGGGGTCTTTTAGCTGATGATATTCAGGAATTCCAACATACCCAAAATAATCCATGAGAGGTTTTCTCCCCCTCCTTCATCCACCAGACCAGCAGCACAGCCTCTATTTCCATATAGCCTAGCTGGAATTTGAAGTCTGGGCTCCAGGAAGAAACTGTTCCTACTCTGGCAGGCTCAGCACACTCAGCTCCCATTACCTTCCTACTGGTAGGTAGTGCCCAGCATTGGTGATCTGTAACAGCAAGTTTCCAGTCTGAGATCTGTCCCAGGCTCTGCAGGGTCCCTGATTATTGACAGGTCTATGGCTGCTGTTTGTGGCCATCTCAGATGCCATGGTCAATGCTGGTCAATTTGTTGGTTTACAATAGGGAAAACCATCACACACAGCCTGGAGCATCCACTCCCAGCCTGTTTCCTTTGGTAGAACACTGCTGGTCTGGATCAGCAGCAAGGCCCTGGAGCTGGGCTGTCATGGACCAGGAGAGAAACTCTGCCCAACAGCCCTTGAAGCACAGGAGCATGGCCAGGTGAGGATCCTGTCCCAGCATAACCCAGGAGCCCTGGAGCAGTGCAGTTCCCAGGGATCCTCGGGTCACAGCTCTTCAAAGCTGCTGGGAGCAGCCTCGCTGTCCCTCGGCTTTGCTCCCTTCGGCTGGCTCAGAGCAGGAGCATCGATCAGGTGCCCAGCAGGTGAGTTTGCTGCCAGCCTTCCTCACCCCTCTCTGCGGGGTGATTAATGGCTTGGGGGAGTGCCCTGTAACTACCAGACTTGGAGTTCTGGTAATTAGGCAGGTAGTTAATCATTTTGGACAAAGTGCTCCCTAACTGCATGGCGGGAGGGATTTACCTGGGGTTGAGTGGAGTTGTTAAGCAGTTTAGTCTAGTCTGAAAAACACTCACTAAAACCCCTTTTGTTTGCTGCCAAGTGCCCCTTATCTGCAGAAAGTAGTTCCTGTCATGTCCTGATGTGTCCATAGGAAGCACCACTCAGCCATGGGGCCTTCCCAGAGCCTTGCTGTCTGGCAGGGTTGTGAGTTGCTCAGGAGGAGGCAGGTAGGACTCTTCCTCCCCTCCCAGGCACAGGGTGATGGTGCTGCACTGTGGCTTTCCCAGAGCAGTTATTTCAACGCAGCTGCTGTTTGTTCCCTTTGCTGGCAGTGGAGTTGGTAAGAAATGTTTAAAGTTAAGTCAGTTGCTTCAATTTTTGGACTAGGTTTGCTCTAGTGTTTTATTTATGTTTTTGGACTGGATGAATATCCTTGGTATTTATTTTTTACTGCAGATCTTTTAAAAACAAAACAAAAAGGAAACTCTTCTGCAAACAGCTTGTCTGGTACAACATGAGCACTGTTTGCATAGAGCAAATAGCAGAGCATTGACTTTCCAACATGTATGCAAAGGCAGGGAAATGATTCCCACAGCAGAATTCATCCATCTCTCCATGTATTCATCAATAAATATGTGCCTCCAAGCTGGCTGTCACCACACAGAGGCCATGAGATGCAGGAGCACAGCTGTCAGGTTGTGCTGAAATTGTTTTTTTGGGATTGCAGTTACTAGGAGAGCACACGTGTACATGGGCATGAAAAACAGGAGTGTGGAAGTTTGGCTTCCATAAATTAGATCTGTCTTTTGAGTATTTAAATAAGTAGAACATAACTCTGAAATAGTGTGTGGCAATTTCTAATGGAAAGCAACCCCACATTGAGACATTGCTGTGCTGCAGAACCATCAGCCCCTCATTCTGTCACTGAAATTCACCAAAAACCAAGTAAAATAAAAGTCCTTAACACCAATGTAGTATTAAGAAGAGGCATAATTTATTACAGGAGAAGCTCCACCTAACGTGCACACGATTCTCTACAAGTGCATTGCTTATATACAGTCACCACATGCATACTATAAGTGCCCATCACCATAAAACCCTCCCCATGCTCCCAGGTTCAGGTTTTTTATAGCCTTGTTTTGGCTGTAGCTGCATTCCTAAGCCAGATGTTTTAGGAATTCAATAGGTCCTTGCTGAGAAAGCAGCTCCTGCATACCCTGCTTCTTTTTGCTAAAAGTACAAAGACACAGCAGAAATTGGATTAACCCTTTTGGTATCAATTTCCCCCTTTGAAACATCTCAAATTCCTTGAGGCCATTTGATAAGTTCCAACTNTGCTGCAGAACCATCAGCCCCTCATTCTGTCACTGAAATTCACCAAAAACCAAGTAAAATAAAAGTCCTTAACACCAATGTAGTATTAAGAAGAGGCATAATTTATTACAGGAGAAGCTCCACCTAACGTGCACACGATTCTCTACAAGTGCATTGCTTATATACAGTCACCACATGCATACTATAAGTGCCCATCACCATAAAACCCTCCCCATGCTCCCAGGTTCCGGTTTTTTATAGCCTTGTTTTGGCTGTAGCTGCATTCCTAAGCCAGATGTTTTAGGAATTCAATAGGTGCTTGCTGAGAAAGCAGCTCCTGCATACCCTGCTTCTTTTTGCTAAAAGTACAAAGACACAGCAGAAATTGGATTAACCCTTTTGGTATCAATTTCCCCCTTTGAAACATCTCAAATTCCTTGAGGCCATTTGATAAGTTCCAACTCGATTTCTATCTATAGTCACCTATATTCCTGCAAGATTATGAGTGATCATTTTGCGAACACAACCAATAGCAATGCTGATAATTATTACAACTACAATTACAGTTACGATGGTTTCCAGTATTCCAGCCAGCCTTCTTTTCAGGGACCATCACACTATTCCTTGAAGAATTTTATTGAACCAATTAGTTTCAAGATAGCATTGCTATCCTCAGCAACTGCCCACATTTTGTGGTCTTTGGAGATCATGTGTTACAATTTAGGATGTGTACACAACAACGTGCTCTATCCAATTTTAAATATCCACAACCCCCTTGTTCTTTGGCCAGCAATAGATCTAAGGCCATTCTGTTTTATAATGTCAGATTATCATATTGAATCACCATTGACAGATTTATAGGGATAATGCCCCAAGGAATAGGTTCCCCTGCTGAACTGGGGATAGGGAGGCAGGCTGTAATGCTGGACAGATTATGCATCTTACCAAACCCTTGGATTCAAGTCAATATTAAATTTTCTTCAACACCTCCACCTAAAGATAAAATAATTCCCATAAATATTAGCCTATACATTTTGCTGCTTGTTTACAGATGTCTTCAACATTTTCAAGCTGCAAGGGTCCGGTGTTTTCCACAATTCACTCTGAGTCAGGAGTCCTCTTAATTTGGGAGCAATTATCCAGGAGTTAATTCCTTTCACTTTTACAGCTGGTCTTGTAGTCAACCGAACCAGATAAGGTCCTTTCCACTGCTCCTGAAGTGGCTCAGGTTTCCAGATCTGGATGTGTATGTGATCCCCAGGCTGAAATGAGTGAACTGGGGTGTCTAGGGTAAGAGGTTCTGAGAGAAGGACAAACCTTTTTCATTCATCCAAGAGTTTCCCTAATAAAATTAAATAGTGTTCTATTTCCCAGCTCCCAATTTGTTCCTCAGATCAGAGGAAGTTGCAGCAGAACATGATCTCCCAAACATCAGTTCATACAGGCTCACCTTCAGGTTAGTTTGGGGGTGTACTCTAACTCATAGCAAGCCGAGTGGTAACACCTGTGGCCATTTTAAGAAAGCTTCCTAGCACATTTTGCCAATCTGTCTCTTTGAAGTTTGATTCACTCAACCCTTCTGCTAGACTGCAGTCTCCATGGACTATGTAAATCCCAACTTATACCCAACTGCTTACTAAGTTGCTGTGACAATTCAGATATAAAACGGGGTTCCCTATCAGATGACATCCCAGTAGGAACTCCTAACCTGGGTGTAATCTCTTTGAGGAGTACCTTGGTGACTTTCCTGGCCTCGTTGGTGCAGCAGGGGAAAACTTCTGGCCACCTGGAAAAGGTGTTCAATAAATAATACCAGGAGATACCTGTATCATTGTTAGTGTGGTAGCTCAGGAAAAACAATTTGCCAGTAATCCCTGAAGGTGTTTTCCCTTTTAGTGGTCCATGGAAGCAGACCTTTTGAATTAAAAGGATTGTTTTTAAGACATATTGGGAATTTTTTTGTAACAGACTTGACACTTTTTGTCATAGGGACACAGGTATCTGAGTCCTTGGACCAGTCACCACAGCACTGATTCCCCAGTGGGTTTTCTGGTATTTATCTTTGACAGTTTGCAATATCACTTGGGGTGGGACTATGATCTGGTTGTTGGGAGTTACCAGCCATCCACCCTCTCTATTCTGGGTTTTTAGGTAAGTAGCTAATTTTAAATCTGCCTGACTATACCCAGGGCTAACTTCTGGGAGTGAAACAGCTTTCTTAGGTATTAATGCCAGGATGCCTTGTTGTGCAACCTCTTGTGCAGATTTATCTGCAAGTTTGTTTCCTACAAGAATTTGGGAATCCCCATGCTGCTGTGCCCTGCAGTATAGTACAGACACTTCTCTGGGCAGCTGGGTGGCATCAAGGAAGGACAATATTTCTTGTGTATATTAATGAGAGATCCCTGTGCTGTTAATAGAACTCTTTCCTTCCATATGGTTCCATGGGCATGAACAACTCTAAAAGCATATTTTGAGTCAGTCCATATGTTTACTCTTCCTCCTGCTGCCAATTCCAGGGCTCTTCACAGCACGATGAGCTCTGCCTTTTGTGCTGAGGTGTCCATGGGCAGTGGTGCAGCTTCTATTACCTTGATTGGCATTACTATGGTATAGCCAGCTTTTTATTTTCCATCTTGCATTAAGCCACGTCCTTCTGTAAAGAACTCTTGATCTTCAGTTGGTGCATCTTGTAGGTCTGGTCAGCTTACATAAACTTGCTCAACTGTGTGTAGGCAATCAAGGGTCAGATGTTCTCCTTGCATCAGGATGTTCAGGACTTGGGCTGGTTTTACCACTGTTGTTACTTTCAACTCCACATCTTCTTGCTCCACTAGAACAGTCTGATATTTCAGCATACAGCTTGGGGAAAACCAATGCCCTCCTTTTTGGCAAAACACAGTGGTTACGGTGTGTGAAGTGTACACGACTATCTTTTGACTCAAAGTCAATTTCCTGGCCTCTTGGATGAGGAGAACAGTCACTGCTACAGCTCACAGGCATTGGGGCCATCCCTGGCTGACCTTGTCCAGTTGTTTTGAAAAGCACCCCACAGGCCTCTTGAAGTCTCCCACCTTCTGAGCCAGAACTTTGAGGATGAGGTGCTGTCATTCCTGCCCAAAAAGCTCAAAAGGCTTTGTTAAGTCTGGAAGTCCTAAGGCGGGTGCAGACATCAGGGCCATCTTTAGGTTACAGAACACGTGTTCACTCTCAGGAGTCCAAATAAAAGGTCCTTCAGGGGCCTCCTTTAAAAGCTCAATGATTTGACCAAAAGTCCGTAATTTAAAACCCACAATCTGCACCATCCAGCCATAGCCAGGAATGCTGTTAAATCTTGGGCAATTGCAGGTTGGGGTACTTGGCAGATGGCCTCTTTTCTGTCCATTCCCAATTTCCACTGTCCTGGTATTATTTCAAACCTTAGGTAGATAACTTGCTGCCTCATGATTTGAGCTTTGTCCCAAAATACTTCATAACCTCCTTTGCCTAAGAAATTTATGACTGAGAGTCAGTTCCATGCACTTTTCATTAGTTTCAGTTGCTAGTAAGATATCATCAACATACTGCAGGACCAACCCTTCAGGGTTCTCCTTTTTCCAGGTCTCTAATTCTTTTGCCAGTTGGTTCCCAAAAATCATTGGGCTATTTTTAAATCCTTGTGGTAACACAGTCCAGGTAAGCTGAGTCTTCCCACCAGTTTGAGGATTTTCCCATTCAAAGGCAAAAATTCCCTGGCTTTGCTTATCAAGAGGTATGCAAAAGAAGGCATCCTTCAAACCTATCACTGTAAACCATTGGTGATGTTCTGTAATGGATGTTAACAGGCTAAAGGGATTGGCTACAACAGGGTGGATATCATGAAATATTTGATTGACTGCTCATAGGTCCTGTACCAGCCTGTACTTATTCGTCTCAGGCTTTTTAACTGGCAAAAATGGGAGTGTTCTGACTTACATTCCAGCAATAATCCAAATTCCCTGAAATTTTCAATTAGACTCTCGATTCCCCTCCTAGCTACTAACTTTAAAGGATATTGTTTCTGCTTTACTGGTTTTGACCCAGGTTTTCGGGTAACACTTACAGGCTGAGCTTGTTGGGAATGGCCTGGAGTTCTGCTGGTCCAAGTCAAAAGTGCTTTACTGCATTTTCTGTTGTTTCTGGTATTCCTTCAGAATTGTCTGGTTCCAGTGTTCCCTGCAACATAAAAGTCCTTGCCTTGATGGTTTTAGTCTCAGGTACCAATAATTGCATTTCTCCATCTTTAAACAAAATCCGTGCCTCCAATTTACTTAGCAGGTCTCTTCCTAACAGAGGAACTGGACATTCAGGCATATATAAAAATTGATGTACTATACACTGTTTGCCAAATTTAAAGTTAATGGGGTTAAAGAATGTTTGTTTTTCCTCTTTCCCTGTTGCACCAACAACACTTACACTTTCTTGGTTTAATTTTCCATTATTTGTATTTAATACCAAATAAGTAGCCCCAGTGTCTATTAAAAAGTCAAATTTCTCTTTCACTCAGCTCTGTTGTAACCAGGGGTTTAGCTGGGCTCTCACTCCCGGTTCCCATCATTCCTGATGGAGGGTTAGCTTGGTTACCTTGGGCCCTTTCAGGTTCTTGGGGCATTCCCGTTTCCAGTGCCCCAGTCCTCGACAGTACGCGCACTGATTCGGCTGCAACCCTCCGTGGGCAGAGCCCCTCTCCGTCCTGCGGTTAAATAGCGCCCTCTGCAGGGCTGCGCTGAGCATTGCATCCCTACATCTTTCTCTTTTTTTTCTTTCCACCTCCCGTTTCTTTTCTCTCTCCTCCCTTTCCATTTCCCATTTCTTTTTTCTCTCCTCCCATTCAATTTCCCGTCTCTTTTCTTTCTGCTCCTTCTCCTTTTCTCTCTCCCAGATCTTGTTTTCTTCCTCTTCTCCCCTGTTATTAAAAGCTATCCAGGCCACTTGTAATAGTTCTCCTAGGTCACGAGACTCTGCTCCCTCCAGCTTTTGTAACTTCTTTCTAATATCCGGTGCTGAGTTCCCTATGAAAATGGAAGCCAGCTGTACAGCTTCCTCTGGTTTTTCTGGATCAATATTAGTGTATCTTCTGGCAGTTGCCCTTAGGCGTTCCACAAATGCAGTTGGAGTCTCATGCGGTTCTTGTTTCACCTCATAAAGTTTAGACCAATTGATTGCCTTTGGCATTGCATGTCTAAAGCCAAATAATATCCATTGTTGATACTGTCCCAGAAAAACCCTTCCCTCCTTTGTTTTAGGGTCCCAGTGCGGGTCCTGGGAGGGAAAATGCTCTTCCACAGTTCCTGGTAATGCACCTGCTGTACCTATCCTGTCCACCTCTTTCCTAGCAGTCCTGAGTACCATCTCCCTTTCTGTGGAGTCTAATAGAGTATCTAACAGAACTTGTATAACCCCCCAGTCTGGGTTCTGGGTCTTGAGAATGGTTTCAAATACTCTAGATACTCTCTCTGGATCTTCTCGGTAAGGCCCTGCCAGTCTCATCCATGCCTCGATATCAACTGGGGAGAAAGGTACCTTCACCACTATCAGGCTGTGAGATCCCACCTCTGCCCAGAGCTGAGCTATGGCCTCCTGCTTATCCCCCTCCAGCTTTCTCACCTCCTGTTTCCCTACCTCTTGTTTTCTCACCTCCTGCTCCCCTACCTCCTGCTTTCTCCCTTCCTGCTCCCCTACCTCTTGCTTCCTCACCCCCTGCTCCCCTGCCTCCTGCTTCCTCACCCCCTGCTCCCCTGCCTCCTGCTTCCTCACCCCCTGCTCCCCTACCTCCTGCTTCCTCACCCCCTGCTCCCCCACCTCTTGCATTCTCACCTCCTGCTCACCCTGGGTTCTCCCCACAACTGGACTTGAAATTAACTCTTGCCTCCCTCCTGACTGCTCATCCCCTCTTTGTGCTTCCCCCTTATCAGGCACACCCCAATTCTCTATCCCCCTGTCTCCTGCATCTGGTGCCTCTATCATTTCTACATCCTCCTCCTCCCATCGGCTGTGGCATTTCAAACAGTGGTGCCCAATACTACAAGAGGAACAACATCGCTTTGATCTCTTATCCTTTTCCCCTTCCTTTCCAAAAGCTACCACGAGAGGGTTTGACAGGCTGGGTAGGCACCCCCTTTGCAATTCCAGATGGTCTCTTAAAGTAAAGAACAGATCTACGTAAGGCATCTCACTCCACTTCTCCTCTCTTCTACAAAACAGCCTCAGCTGTAACATGGTGTGATAATCTAAGGTGCCGTTCTCCGGCCACTTCTCCTGATTGTCCAGTTTATACAGTGGCCACCAGTGGTTACAATACTGGATTAGTTTGGATTTAAGCAGCGAGCCTCCCCCAATCTTTTCCCAGTGGTTCAATATACATTTCAACGGAGAATTCGGGATATCATTTCCCACTCTAGATTTAGAACAGACCGCCCCCATACTCAATAATACAAGTATATAACAACGGCTGGAGAGCGAATGCAACGATTACCTGGGCGCGGGAGTCCCCGCGGCTGTTTCTGGGCTGCAGCGAGCGGGTGACGCTGCCCAGGCGGCTGGCTCTGGAGCAGGCGAGAACCCGCCGAGCCGGGGCCGAGCTGCTGTGCTGCGAGTCTGCTGGGTTTCTTCTCTTCACCTCCTCCTTCCCGAGCCAAGATGACGGCGGGGGAACGGCTGAGCTGCAACTGGGGTTCCCCTGCCCGCCCGCCCGTTCCCACTCTCGCCGGGAATCCGGCGCGCACTGGCACGAGAGGGCGCTTCGCGTCCACAAATGCGATTTCAGCGGCGCACACAGAAAACAAAGCGATAATCGACAGCACCTCCCGATTATTCGAAACCCCAACAGTCAGTTAAGTTTCAACACTCTACCAGCAAACGAGCCTTATATCACAGGCGTCCCAGTGTTGATTTTACAGGCCGGCAAACTGAAATCAACACACAACCCACTCACACGCACACTGCCAGAGACCAAAAAGAATTCAGAGTATCTAAGAAAACTCCACCACAAAAGCGGGTACAGCAATGCTTTGGCTCCGGTAGTATGAGCCTGGTTTTTTTCTCCTCGGCCAGCTACAACACTGCTTTAAGTTTTCTGCTCCAGGGAAACCTCTCGGAGGGAACTCGAACTCCCTAGTCCCGAGGGACTCAAAGCCCTGGACGGTGAGCTTTTCCAGGGACTTGAACCCTGTTGGGTGACTCAAACCCCTCACTAGTAACTCTGTGAGGGGACTCGTACCCCTCGTCAATAATCCCACGATAAACAATTTAAACGATGCCTTTACTCACCCCAGGGATCCTGCCTCGAGCCCCGACGGTCTGAGGCCGAGGTTCTCCCCGAGAACCCCTCGGTGCCGGCTGGAGATCTGTCGGCTGCAGATCCGTCGAGGCTCAGAGGTGAGCTCCCATCTAGGTGGCCAATAACTGTCACCGAAATTCACCGAAAAGGGGGTAAAATAAAATCCCTTAACACCAAAGTAGCGTTAAGAAGTTACCACAGGCCTGGTGCGCGGGGGATAAGCTCCACCTGGCGCGCACACGATTCACTACAAGTGCGTTGCTTATATGCACTCACCGCCTGTGTATTATAATTGTTCATTACCATAAAACCTTCCCCATGTTCCCAGGTTCAGTTTTTTCTATAATCTTGTTTTGGCTATAGCTGCATTCCTAAGGCAGATGTCTTCCCCTTATCTTCCTTCTGTCCTTGATGAGAAAGCAGCTCCTGCATATCCTGTTTCTTTGCTAAAAGTACACAGACAGAGCAGAAACTGGATTAACGCTTTTGGTACCAGTTCCACAACAGGACTGAGAGCACATCTCTGCACCTGCCAAGGATTTGGGCTGGAAAGGATAAAAGAAAGAGTGCAGGAGATGAGGAAGGGAGAAAGGCTCTGTGGAAAAAAAGACCAGCCAGGCTGTCCTGCGTTACCAGCCTGATAGGCTTTGCCAAACAATGAACACCAAGGTTTCTGAACAAATGACAAGTATTTATTTTATACTGAAGAAAAAGAAATTAAGATGTCAACACCACACCAAGAGTCAGAGACAATCCCCCAAACATTTGAACAGCAAAAACATTTCCAAGACAATAAAGCAAAGGAAACAGCATTACATCTGGAATGATGCTGGAAAGCCAGTGGTTTAGCTGCTCCCTGTTTCCAGTCATATGCAGCAAGTGCTTTATCCTAACTGGATCTGCTTTATGCTAACTGGATCTTTTGGCTTCTTGGTCCCAGCTAAGACACCTGATAGTGCTCTTCAGCTTGTGAAAGAGCAGGATGTCAGCTCTGTTAAACAGCTCAGACTAAACAGCTTGTCTAGTGCTGAGAAGCCAGGCTGATAACAGCAGCAAAGGGCTGAGCAGAGAAGTGCCCCCCTTCCCTGGTGCCAGCAACTGCCACCAACAGACTGGGGATGCTCCCGTGCTGGAGACAGACATCACTGTGTGTTACCTTAGCTTACTAGTGGAAGGACAAACCTCAGAGAAATGCTCTCTTCTCTACATTTCAGTGGTTCATGCTGATAAATTACCCCCACCTTTTGCACATGACCTCTACAAAACAGCTCTCCTGGCTGTAACCCAAACTTTCCCCCAGCAACAGATTGAAAGTCTCTAAATGCCAAGAATGTCCCCTTCCAGGCTCCTCAGGAGAAGCAAGACCCTGGGTTCCAGCCAGGCCCCTGCTAAGCACCCCAGACCACATCTGCAGTGCTACCTGGAGGTGCAAGAGCTTGGGGAGAGCTGTGTCCTCTCATCTGCAGTCTCTCCGCAGCACAGGTCGCTGTTCAGGGCTCCCAGAGTTTCTGCAGAGGAAGTACTGGTGGTTGAGGGCTGCTTTGGCTGAGATGCGCTTGCTGGGATCATACAGGAGCAATTGCTGCCAAGAGAAAAGCCCAGCAGATTTAGGATTTTAAAAGACAGGTGATTGATTGCACCTGCACACAGCTGGGCCCAGTTGCAGATGTTGGTCCTGCCTTTTTCCTTCTCTGGGCTTCAGGAGTCACTCATGACTGAAGTTACTCTGGGGATTATGTGAGAAGAGTTCCTTGACTCCCAATGCAGTGGTTGCTAGAGGAACCTGCAATGACAGTCCTTCTTCAGAGTAGGACTGAGCCCTATTCCATGATTTGGTGCTTCTGCAATGTCAGAGGTGAGCATTCAACCCAGATCAGTTAACACTGACAGGTTAACACTAACAGGCATTAACAGGTAATTAAATCTCAAATATCCATATTCCTTGCCCAGTTTGAAAATCTGTCTATCCCCAGGCCCTGTTCTGAGCCCTCACTCACCGTCAGTAAGTCTCTCCCATCTCGATCTAAGTTTGGAACAATGTCCTTCATCTCCTTCCTTGGCCACCGGGGAAAGCTGCCCTTGTAGTCAGGGAGCTGGGTCACACCAGGCCAGGTCACCTCGGTGGGAGTGCCCAGGGTGCGAAAGATCTGGAAGAGCTGATCGATCTCAGAGTCCCCTGGAAACAGGGCCTTCCTGGTCATCTGGGGGAAGGAAAGAAAAAGCCAGTTCCCACCTTTCCATCAATTGTGTGCCCTATTTCCTGCTGCAAGCAACCCTCTGTCCCAGCAGGTGCAAACAACTGCACAGACAGGGCAGTTACAACACAATGATTCTGCCAGGCAGTGGTTGGGAACATCACAGGTGTCTGACTGCTTGTTCTCATTCTTGGCTAGCTCCCTCCTGCCTGCTCTGCAGCTCAGGGACTTAGGGAATGAGGAAAAGTGCTATTATACTGCAGGGCTAACCAGAGCTCTTCCAAGGGGAGTATGGACCCCTAGGAGATCCGTTCTGCCATGCCATGAGAGTGCTTGTTCTCTGCAGACCAGCACTGGGAAATCTGGAAGAGAGTCATCTCCTCCCAGGGTCAAAATGCTGCAGCAATAAGGCTGAAGTTGCCCCTTTTGCAAGGAGAGGCATCATGTTCCAATGTACTTGAACTGCAGCCTTCTGCCCCCAGGGTGCCAGATTTCCTTCTGAGATAAGGACCAGCTAAACTTTAGGGTGGACTTTCCATAAAGCGCACCCCAGAACAGGGTGGGAACACAGTATCCCAGATGTTCTGTATTTCATCCCTCCTTCCCACTGCAGCTGCCTCCTCTGGCTCATGAGAGAGATTATTTAAACCCATCCTACCATTTCTGCAAAGATGCAGCCGATGCTCCAGATATCAACAGGGGTCGAGTAGTATCTGCACCCCAGCAGTATCTCAGGGGCTCGGTACCACAGAGTCACCACCTGGAAAGGAACCAACAAACAGGCTGTGTCTGGTTTCCCTGGATGAAACCAGAGGCATGGGACCCTCCCTTCTCAGCTGTAATGCAGTGACTGTACAAATCAGAGCATGCTAAGGCCTTGCTGAATTTACAGACACTTCAGTGCCTGCAAGGTTGGGATTAACAGAACAGTCTTCAACAACACACTCTGGAACAATTAAATGCACCCTGTGGAGAGAAGGTGGGAGCCCAGCGGGCAGTCTGGCTCTGGTAGAGACTGTCAGCACACCTTGTGGGGACATGGAGGTCCCCTAGCAGCAGGTGAGGTTAAGAGCACATTCCTGGCATGGCTATGCTTTTGTTATGGATGAGCAACTTGTGCTGCTGCTGCTGCTGTTCACCCACTCTGGATTGTGCATCCCACTGAGGGAGCCTCGACCTCATACCTCATGAGTGTATGTGCGTAGGGGGACCCCGAAAGCTCTTGCCAGTCCAAAGTCAGCCAGCTTGATTGCTCCTGCTTCGTTAATGAGCAAGTTCTGTGGCTTCAAGTCCCTGTGGATGACCCTGTGCGAGTGGCAGAAGCTCACACCCTGCAGCAGCTGGAAAAGGTAGTTCTAAGGAGAGAAGAGATTTCAGATAAGGCCATGATGAAAACACTTTGATCTCTGGATTGTGTGAACCAACACACTTTGCATCTCTTATAGACCTGAATGGGAAGAAAGCCCTTGTTACAGGGCAACATCAGGCTTATGGGCCACTACTCAGAGATACACACAAACTGCTGCCACATCACGTGGGGACAGAGACACACTAGTCCAGGCACTGTCAGTCCCTTCCACCCACCCATTACTGTCTACAGAGGCAATTAGCAACAGATCCCTCCTTTGTTCTGCATCGAGATAGGCTGGAGAGCCTGGAAACAGCTGGGAAATAAACATTCCTGAGCAATAGTGCCATGAAGGTTTCCAAGCTGAAATGTTTGAGATCTGGGAGGCTGAGGAATCACTTCCAGGCCCAGTCTGAGCAGCTCTGAGATGGCTCTGCCCAGCAGAAGGTAGCAGGGACATACTGTCTGCCCTGCCTGTTGGCATTCCTTCCACACTGTACCTTGACCAAGCTTAAAGGAAGCTCCCCAGCTTGGCATGAGTCCATGTACTTCTTCAGGTCCTGATTCAGATACTCAAACACCATATAGAGCTTCTTCTGGCTGTGTATGACATCCAGGAGCCTGTAAAAGAAGTACAGGCTCTCCCTTCAGTATCTGCTCCAAACCTCTGCAAATACCCAAACATCCCTCCTCCCACACATGCCTCTGCTCTGTTGGTCCTTTGGAGAAGAGAGGGGCAGTTTAAGGGCAGAATCTAGTATGGGGCAGCAGCAGTGTATTGGTGAAGTGGCAGACCTATGAGGTATTGCTGAAAGCCAGGGAAGTGTAAGGGATTCCTGCATTTTCCTATGTCTTTTGGTCCTGCCTATGCAGTTGGGGAAGGACAGAAAAACCCCCTTGCTGTCTGCTCCTGGAGCAGGAGCTCATGAATGAGCTGGTGGGGAAGGTGCATCCAGGTCTTACCTGACTATGTTAGGGTGCTTCAGCTCCTTCAGCAGTGAGATTTCTCGGATCGCAGTGCTGGGGACACCCTCTGACTCCCTGTGGCAGAGACGGGCTGTACTGCACCCCATAACCCAGGGGGATCCCACAGCCCAATGGGGCTCTGTGTCCCTTCCTTCTTCCACTGTACCCCAAGGGACCACTCGAGTTTGGGGTGGAGCAGTGGCTGGAGTGGGCTGGGGTAAGGCAGGGGGAAGTGGAGTTGTGGGCAAGAAGATGGAGGGGATGACCTAGACATGCAAGCCTTGGGGCAGAGCTTGTTTGGAAGCACCTAAGGGTGCATTTAGAGAAGCAATAATGTATTAAATACCTAGGTCTTTCTTTTTGGAGGTGGGGGGAAATGAAAGCACTTTGCCCCTCAGGCAGCCACATTCCCCACGCTGAGGGACCACCATGGGGTGCAGCCCCAGCATATTGGCTCTGAGTCCACACAGACACCCCTCACTATGCACACAGCTCAGGGCTGACCCAGGGGAACAGCAATAAGTTTTTACCTGCTCAGTCCCATCCTGGAGGGCCGAGGCTCACTCTGCCCAACCCCCAGAGCAGAGCCCTGAGGGAGACACTACCTCGCAACATGGCAGCTGCTTCCCCCTGCCCTGTGCCATGGACCTGGGGCCAAGTTGTGCCAGGTCAGGCCCTAAACACTTGCACTCAAATATTTTGAGCTGCTGGCTCAGCAATGGGTTAAATCAGCCCTTTTTTAGGTCACCTGAAAGTTGGGGTCTTCCCTATGGACCCACACATCTGCTATGCCCATGAGATGTGGAGCCCCCAAGCCCTCCACACAACATTCCCCTTGGCTCATTTCCTGGTGCCACAATACATAAGAGTATTTTAATCCTAGAGACACCTTTTTTCCCATCATGTGAGGCTTCTTTGTGCCTCTCGCACCATATTGGGCATAGGCCTGGCGCCATGGCAGGCCCAGGGGTTTGCCGCACTCACGCGTCCAGGCGGATCTTCTTGAGGGCCACCAGCTGCCCCGTGCGCTTGTTGCGAGCCTTGTACACCACGCCATAGGTGCCCTCCCCAATCTTCTCCACCTTCTGGAACGACGCCTGGATGGCCTCCATGGGGCTGCCTTGGCCTGGCGATGG
Source organism: Promerops cafer (assembly GCA_013398275.1). Classification (NCBI taxonomy): domain Eukaryota; kingdom Metazoa; phylum Chordata; class Aves; order Passeriformes; family Nectariniidae; genus Promerops; species Promerops cafer. The sequence continues at coordinate 478,074 of VZSE01007656.1, read as the reverse complement.
CAGCAGGGGCGGCTGGCACTGCGCTCTGAGGGGAGAAAAAAAAGCGGGAAACAAAAAGGTGAATGTGGGGAAATGGGGAATGTGGCGTTCCCTGAGGTGCTGCCAGGGTCTAGGTCCCACCTTGCTGCTCCCTCAGCCTTGAGGGACCCCTCAGAGACCTGCCTGGGGCAGCTGTGAGTGGACAGGGCGGCCTGGTGGCGTCTGGGGTGTCCGGGGAGCTTCAGGTGGACAGAGCCACACAGGAGCCACACAGGGTTGGTTGTTCTGTTGCCCAGGTTGTGCAGTGTGCTGGCTACAGCCAAAAATTGAGGAAAATTGATGTAAAGAGGCACTCTGAGGCCTGGGGAATAGCGGCACGAACTGCACAGGGCCAGGGGCAGCTCTCCTGCTCCATCTGCACAGTGCTGGGCATCGGTGGAGTAACTGTGCTCATAATTATGGCTCCCTGGGACACGCTGAGAGCAAACACCCAGCAGATGTCTTTTTTATTGTTTGTTTGGTTTGGCGGAGGGGGTTGGGTTTTTCTTTTTGGTGTAGTGGTTTCTTGTGGGTTTTTTTTGGGGTGGGGGTTTAATTTGTCTTTTTGTTTTTCCCTTTTGTCTTGCACAGTTGTCCCTTGAACCTCCCCAATATGGGCTGTGCTGCTCAGTCAGCCTTTCGGGAGATGTCCTTGAGGGTGAATTAATCATTGACTTGATAGCTGGCAGAAGACACGATTAAAATAATCTTATGTATTGTGGCACCAGGAAAGGAAGAGGCAAAGGGAATTTCATCTGGAGGATTTGGGGGCTCCATGTCTCTGGGTAGGCATGGACATTGCAGCTGCATGGGTCCACAGGGAAGACCCCAGCTTTTAGGTGACCTAAAAAAGGGCTGATTTAACCCACTGCCGAGCTAGCAGCTCAAAATCTTTGAATGCAAGCAGAAAAGGCTGGAGATGGCTGCATTCCCCTGCAAACCACAGGCACGGCTCGCTCCAAATTTGGGGATTTCCACAGTACAGGAGAGTCTTCTCTTCCTTGTACAAACATTTGATTCTCATCTGACATTAGCAATGTTCTGTCCTTTTGCCAATGGTTTAATACAGCTGTGTGGGCCTGGCACCATGTTCTTCAACCAGAGTGGCTCTGATGTAACTTCATCTCCTTTTCTCGCAACTTTTTTAAAGCCAGCCACTTCCATACACACCTAGTACTTAGGAGGAGTAAAACTGAATTTTCTTACACCATCTATAGGGTTTGTGCAGGGCCTAACACATTTGACCTGGCAAGAAAGAGGGATTTAATCAATAAAAGACTGCCTTCTTTTTTCATCTTTATTTAGGAAAATTTCAATCAAAATCTTTAGATACTTCAGAAATAGTGATTTAAGGTCTCTTAAACTTAATTGTGTCAAGGAAGAAAGTCAAGTACTCAGGGTACTGCAAATACTTATTTTAGAGTTGGAATTAATCCTCCCCTTAGATACCAGTTCCTCCTACCTGAAGAGGGAGGTGCTACTGAAAATAGGGGCTCTTTGTTCTTCTTGTTTCTTTGGTCAGTGCAGATACTTGAGTGTTTTGCCAGGAATGCTCCTGTGTGGCAGCTGAGTCAGGGTACCCCAATACAGGCACTCATGGGCCCGCAGCCAGGCAGGGCTAATGAACTTTGTGCTAATGCCCTTTTCCCCCCATCTGCCAAAGGTGAGCTGCTTAACTCCACATTCTTCTTCTGACTCCAGTCGTGCATTATGAAAGAACCAGTGTAACCCAAGTGTTCCCCTTCAAGCAAACAACAAACCAGCTCCCCAGAGCTATTTTCAGTCATGGCACCTGGGGCAGGAATGGACAGCCCACAGTCACACACATTGACTCACAGTCTTCAAGTGTTTCCCTGCTCAGTGACTTTGCTGTTTGCCACAGCAAACACACCTTCTAATTTACTTTTAACGTATTTGTTGCAAATGGTAGTGCAAGGACCAGCCTGTGGCTGGTGTCAGAGCTGCTGTCAGGATGTGCTGTTTTCCCTCTGCTCCTGTCTCTCACTGAAGTATTTCCTCTGCTCCTGTATGGCTTGTTCCAGCAGGGCCACATTCATCCCTTCCACGCAGGTCAATATTCGTGCTTTTACAACAGGATTGGAAGTTTCTGGAGAAAGGAAAACAGACACAGCAAACAGCTTGGAGACAGAGAGTTCCCTCAGGCAACATATGACTCAAGCTGGGCAAATAACCATAGCCTGAGAACTTCAGGAGACCAGACTGGCTGCATGCTGCCACTGATGTGAGCAGCAGGAGCAGCTTAATTCAGTGACATGCTTTCCCTCTGCCCTGATGGCTACAAAATGCTGGTGACTGACACTGCACTCCCCTTGCACTGGGGAACAGCGCCAGTGCCTGCCATGCAGCATCTGTCTACTTTGTGGCTGGATGCACTCTGGGTTTCCCTGTCTGAAAAGCAGGAGTCTGAGCTCATTTCTGAACGCCCCTGTGCAGACAAGAGGGCTTAGAAGATGCTCAAAGCTGGCTACAACCAACAGTTCATTGGTGGCGTTTAAGTGGCAACATGGAGCTGCACAGAAGGGGCCAAACCTTGGTGACATAGCCTTGGTGACACAGCCACCATCTCAGTCTGCTCCCCTTCCACCCCTGCAAAATGGGGACAACTCCCTCCTAGGCAGGGATGACCAAAATAACAATTTTCTAAAGCAATTTTGCAGCAGTGGCTCAGCAGGTCACTCTCTAGAGACCACGTGAAGTGTGGCTTTCCACGTGCCACTTCTATGGCATGAATGCAAATGCTTTTTATCAGGTGTGGCCAAGATGGAAAGAAATTGCTTCACCGTCCCATGGCCCGGCTCAGATCAACTCCCCACGCAAAGCACCAAGCAGCTGGAACATAGGGCACCCCAGGAAAGGACAACAGGGTGCCCTGCATGACAGAGTCTGCCTGCATTCCTCAGATGTCTGAGGGCAGGGATAATAATTAGAGCCTTTCAAGCATGGCAAAGACCAACCCAGCCACTTGCAATGAGGTATTGCTGCAATCTGCCATGTTTGGGGTGAAGACGGTTGGTGTGGAGGCTGGCAGTGATGCCAGAAGGCTTTTTAGCACAGGTTTCACAAGCCCAGCAATGTGGCTGAAATGCTTCCTGTTTCTAAAAAAATCTGTGCCAGAGAACCAGATTCTCACCAAGATAAGGGTGGCTCTTCTCATGTTCAGTGGGGACAGACAGGCTGCTCCCACCTTGAATCACACGCTGGTGTGAGGGAGGAGCTGCACGAGGGGAGCCTTGGCCCAGGCTGCCCTCAGTGACTCAGGGAGCCCCAAAAGAGCTGTTGTACTACAAAGAGCAGCAAAGGGCACCAGTTCCTGGAGCATTTACCTTCCCTGTGTTCAGCCTCTCCCAGGACCATGTAGAAAGATCCCACTTGGGCTTGGAATGGCTCCACAAACTTGGTGTCAACACAGACTAGGTACTGAGCTGAGTTGTGCTGCATGGTGAGAATGGCTTCAGATCGGGCCAGGTCATAGCAGCTTAACCTGGGAATGATCAATTTGGGAAGCTCAGCTGTGCAGAAATCCAATTACAAACCAAAGAGGGGGTGCTCAGCCAGTGAAGGAAAAGCCTGGCCTGCAAGGAGAGCAGGGTACCCTTCTCACCTGCCAAATGTCCTCAGTGTTTTCCCCTCGGGCACCGAGCTGTTGATCTCCCACGGCAAGTAATAAACACCAGCACTTGGCAGCATCTCACACAACAGCAGACCTGCAGTAAAGCAAAAGGTCTGACTCCATGCTTCTCCAGTACCTGATCCAAACTGTAAGTGCTACTGCCCTTCAACTCCTTCCTTGCCCAGGCTTCACAGCTTTCCTGCTGAGTCCTATTTGCAGCTCACTGCATGTGCCAAGCCCAGGGCACAGGAGCTGCCTAGTCCCACACAACCCAGCATGAACTACAGGCAGCCCACCAGGTCCTCTGGGTCTTCCCCAGGCTATGGATGAGTTGAGAAAGGTTAAGGAAGTGGGGAGAATGGTGACTGAGCAGTTCAGAGAAGGTGAAGGACTGAGATGCAGGGATAGCCTCAGGTGCTGGGGTTACAGAGTACTATGCAGCAAGATTTAAGGAATGATCCTGAACTTGTTCTCTTACTGCAGCATAAAAAAGTTCTGACAGTGTCTGATCCTGCAGCTGGAGAACAATAAATTGGATCCAAGCCAGCCTAGTTTCATCAGAAAGCTGGTAGGGTTTAGCAGACAGCGATGAGCGAGAAGGATTAATTCCAAGACAAGGCTCAGGTGGGACCTCCTGGGAGCTCCTGCAGTGGAGTAGGGCTGGCACAGGCAAGTCAGCCACAGCACAGAGCACACAGAAAGGCAGGAATGCAAATGCAGCTTCAGCAAAGTTCTAATCCTGCCCAGTCATGTCATAGCCCGGCTCCTAGCTATGCCCTGAAGTGTTTTTTTTTGGCATCATTTTCTTTCTGATCTCCATTGCAGGCTGCCTGTGTTTGGAGTGTTTCCATGCTTCATTTACTGCTTTTCTCTCTCTTTTTTTTTTTTTTTTTTTGGCCTCTATGTGGGGGACCCTGAGAGCTGCCCAACAGCCGAGGCAGGGACTCCTGCCACTCAGACACGTGGGGCCATCGATGGGCATTCAAAGACCCCCCAATACTGATTACTCAGCAGCGGGGGCACTGAGCTGACACACCCGTTGTGGCTTTAATGCTTGGTGTCCCTTGCCCACCCCATGCATTGCTCACGGGGTTGCAACCTTGCAAAATGCCCCACGGAGGACTCTGTGGGAGGCTGCCGAAACTAGGGCGATCCTGGCTTACCCCATCTCTGCACACGCCTCTCTCTCTGCTGCCCCACAGCCCTCTGCCGGGCTCTGGACACCCAGAGCCCGGTGGAAAACCCCTCTGGCAGGGTCTCAACTTACCTCCCCGCCTTCTGCAGCTCCGTGCATCCCCGCCGCACCTAACACTCAAAAAGCAGGGGCAATTCTGCACTTCCAGACGGGCAAAGGCTGTCCTGTACCGCTCGAGTTTCGCTCCTGTATCACACTGTGCAGCAAGGTGGATCAGCTAGGGATGCAAGACGCTCAGTATGCATTTAATGCACTTTTTAACGTATGGAGTCATTTGGGTTGTAAAAGCCATACCCCAATCGCCACACACCCTGTGGCCACCCGATGTGCTACGTAACGTATGCGCTACATCCACTGCAGGACCTTGCAGGGAGATTTATGGCAGGCCCAGCCCCAAGCGCAGCCCTTCATACGCAGATCCAGAGCACTACCCCACACCGTATTTAACGCGTGCACAAACGCAAGCCGCTAATGGCATTTAATGAGCTGTTTATTTAACTAACTACTCCATGCCGATGCCGCATGTGGCGGGCACTCTCCCAGCGCTGCTCCATGCACATCCCAGCGCGATTTAAGGCACCAGTCCCAGCACGACAGAACGCGCGCTCACCGCTCCACCATCGCCGCCCGCGGGAAAAGCCGCCACGGGGGCGGGGCCCACGTGGGCAGGAACCACGTGGCGTCGCGGGAGTGACGTCACGCGGGGGCGGTGCCGGCGCAGCGGGGACGGGAAGGAATCGGGATCGCGATCGGGACTGGGGTTGAGATCGGGACTGGGGTTGAGATCGGGCAGAGCCGCCGCCGCGATGTCGGTGAACGCGGACCTGCGGAGGGAGCGAGCCGCCGCCAGCTTCCAGCCCGAGCTGCTCACCCACATCCTGGACGGCGGCCCTGAGCGCACCCGCCGCCGCAAGGAGATCGGTGAGAGAGGGCCCGGGCCGTGGAGACGGGGAGAGACAGCCCCGGTCAGGGCTCGGAGGAGGAGAAGGATATGCGGGGGTGGGAAGGGGAGAGGCTGCGGGGTCGGGGAGACGCAGGGGGCACCTCCGGGGAGAGGGAGAGCGGGATACAGGGCGGGGGTAACGGAGTGAGGAGCCTCGGGGGAGGTGAGGAACGACGAAGTTATGAGGGGGTCGTGGGGCGGGAGAGGGTGTGGAGGAGCTTTTGTGGAGAGGGACCCCAAGGAGAGGAGAAAGCTGTGGGGAGAGGGTTTGCAGGTGGAGAGTCAGCGTAAAGGATCGGGTTAGAGAGCACCAGGAGCTGCGCTATGTCCCTGGTCCCCCTCTTCTCCTCAGAGAGGATTTAGGGTGGCCATGATAGAGCAGTGTCCTTTTACTTCTCTGTTTCCCCTTCCTCCAGAGGGTCAGAGGCAGCTTCCCATGGGCATTTCTCATGGACTCTGTCCCCTCATTTTTCCTTCCTAGCATGCTCTTGCCCAACAGTGCAAATGTCATCTGTTTGTCACCCAGCACGATGTGGTTATGAGACATTAATGAGCTACTTCCAGTCTCTTCTCTGGGCTGGGACTGTCAGAGGCTGATGATGTGTAATTTCGGTGACAAAAGGGGGCACAGAAAGTCTGTGGTCTCTGGGCACCTTGTTGGCACAGTGGGAATAATAACTGTGCCCTTCTGCTGGAGCTGTGTGGGGATCAGAGTTCACAAGGCTGCCTGAGTCTACGAGGCTGTTGCTGAGGGGCCTGCAGGTCTTACATCAGTGAATTGCCCTCCTGCCAAGTCCAGAGTGCTTTGAACTGAAAATTGGGTTTATGTGTGGAATGAGAGTGCCAGCAGTTGAGCTCTCAAAGAGCTTTGATTCCTTTCTCATTTTGTTAACTTCTAATTTTATTTTCAATTTTCTGATACCTCTACCTTGAAGTAGAGCAGGTAAAATGCTGGGTTGTTGCTCACCCCCTGCTGTGGTTTGTGGAAACTGAGCTTGTTTTCTTCTGTTCTGTCCTCAGAGGCCTTAGTTCTTAATGACCCTGACTTCCAGCACGAGGATTTGAACTTCCTGTCCCGTAGCCAACGCTATGAGCAAGCCATCAGGAAGAGCTCCTTGATGGTGATGAAGCTAAGGGAGTATGGAATTGCAGATCCCGAGGAGATCTACTGGTTTAAAAGGTACCTAAGAAGATCTAGAGTTTGCTTCTTGTACTTCAGTCATCACCAAGGATGATAGGGTTGTGCTTTTTTCCTGTGTTTGTTGTATAAAGGAAGCTCAAGACTGTATAAAAGCCCACTCAATCTGGCTTCAGTGAATTTCAGATGAAACCCTGAATTCCTGAATGTTGTGTTCTCTTAGGGTTTTTTTTTAACAGAAATGCAACATCAGCAATTATACCCTGTTCTTTAGGTGTGGTGCAGTGACTAAAAAACAACTTGAAGTCAGATTTTTTTTTTTTCCAAAAGGAATAAAAAAATTATACTGAATTACTTTGAATCTGAATATATCTGATGAGTTTGCAGCTTCTGATGAAACCTCTAAAAGCTGATTACTTCACTTTGCACTTAGACCCAATAAAGTCACATTGCAGGGATACTTGAAACTGTTCCAAGATGGTTTATAAGCTTTTGTTTACCACTGTCTCTTCTGGGTCCCTCCTCTAAGCTCCTGGTGCTACAGAGGTTCTCTTTGACCCAGAGAATTTTTGTTGTATCTGACCTTCAGTTTATCTGATACCTTCAGTATCTTTATCTGATACCTTTGGTACCACCTTTGGATCAAGTTAATGAAAATAAGACTGTCTTTACATCTGAGTTTTCATTCCTTCCAGAAGAAATTAGAACTCAGCTGCTGATTTGGATGCATTTCTCCCCCTAATTCTGTTAAACTTTTTCTGATTTAATCAAACAGAAACTGATGTCAGAGAGGTTACACAGATCTAGAAATCTGCATATATCCTCTGGCACATTAAATAATGAACCACAAGCCCCCTATGACTGGTTTTGTAGAAGAGCTGTCATGGGCCCCAGGGCATGACCATTGGCACTAGGAAATTGAAATCATCTTGTCCACTGTGGTTTTACTTTCAGAGAAATTGGTCTGCACTGACCTGTGTCATGAAAGTTCTCGTGGAAGTAATGTAAATAATTTGAAAATTATCATTGGTGGACAGTGATAACAGGGAACAAGTTCAGTGACAGTAGTGGATTACTCAGGTGCTGCACAGCCAAAGTTAATCATTTTTTTTTTTTCCCACACAAGGTTTATTGAAAGTGATGGGGAAGTTTCTTCATTTATTTATTTATTTCAACAGAGAAAATTCAGCAAAGTCTATCTAGTCTATCAGATGGAAAATTTTAACAACTTTTCTGTCTTTTTGTAGCATTAATGACAATATTATATGAAAACAGACTTTTCTGAAGTAGTCAAATGAGAGATTCTTGTTTGGTCTTTCCATAAACTTCGGAGTCAGCAATTCTCAGGTGGATGAAAGTGTGATATTTCATACAGATACCAAATAGTACCTCCATATCTAACGTGACATGAATGGTCAGGTGTGACTAGTCAGAATTCACAGTCCAAAACTACCTGAAACACTGAAAAAGGCTTTTTTGTTTTCCCAAGGCAAAATCTAATTGCAGCCATTCAGGATTTCAAAATATAACTGTAGTTACTGTAGACTGACTATATTTGCCATTTTTTATTTATTTTATATATCATATTTATTTTGTAATAGCATGTAATAGAATGAAGAGCAGTGCATAAACTTCTTGCCTACAGGTGAAGTGTGTTTGATCTAAGAACTGTACACTATTAATATTCTGAAATTACTAATGTGTGGTGTTGGCAAGGGAGGATGTGGGCTTGCTGCTGCTTAAAAAATTGATGAAATGAAAGGATTATTTTTTCATCCTTTGATTTCATTTGCATTTTAACATCTGTCCCCACTTTCCCACCTGTTGAATGTTAAATATTTTTTAAATTTGGTGAACTGCACCTAACTGACAAAATTATGTTTATTTCTATCCCATATCCAAACATGCTAATTGGTGCTAACTGGAAGTGACTTCCTTAGTGTAAAAGCTGACCTAGAGAAAGTGTGTTTGGGCTTATTCATTTTTCCAAACTGAAAACTGTGTGTATATGGTTTTGCAACATGCCTCAAATGAAGTTTATGAAATAGACTGATGTCCTTGATTCAGACATCAAGTTGTATTTATTGTGATTGACATTTCTACTTATGGAAGTTTAAGAAATTTTGTCAGTTGTCCCCAAAAGGCAAGGACAGATTTACACATGCAATTTTGAAGAATTTTTTCCTGTAGCTTTCCTGAAGTGCCAGAACATCTCTAGGTAGCTTTGCACATGACTCACCAACTTTATAGCTTGATTTATGGGTACGTGAGAAATGTTGCTTCCTTCACTGCTCTGAAGATATGCTTAAAACAGTTGCTGCTGCTGCTGTGACATGTCCAAGTGAATGCTCCTCCTTCCTGTTTCCAAAGGGCTTTGTTGGACTCCAGATCATAAGAGGATCTATTAAATATACTTAATTGCTTTTCATCTAGTAATTCTATGTCCACATTGCAGTTGCAGCTGTTGTAACTACATCTTTGAAGGCCATCAGCCTAAAAGTACCAATATTTCAGATCTCTTTTACAGTCTAACTGCAGCAAAACGTAAGTCAGCGTGAAAAATGGGAAATGTTTCTGGTGTAATACTCCAACACTCTTGGAAGAGAGTGAGCTGCTCAGTTTTAATTAACCTGCAACTTTAATTAACCTTCATTGAGGAAAACGGGATTAAACAAAGAAGTGAAAAACAGTTGAGACAAACTGGGTCACAGAGGAAGAGAAGATCTGAGAGCTGCTGGAGACCAGATGATTCCTGTGTTCATGAGCATTGCATGAGTGTGCACTTTCCCTGTTGGAATTTGTTCTTACATCTCTAAATTGGGACCTGGAGTAGCTTTGAGCAAATCAAAGTAGAAAAACTCTACTATGGGTCCTACTTGCCACTGCTAAATTAATGCAGAATGGATGAGTCTGGCTTGATCTGACTTTGATACAGCTGGAACAGGAGTTTATTGCCACAGCAGTTGTTAGCTCTGAAGCCCAGTTAGCACAGCTCAAACACAGCTCCTGCTCCTTCTCCACTGGGATGACCCTTTGTGCTCGTCCTTGAAAGAGTTACTTCAAGAACTGCACAGAGCAGAAACGTTTGCACACAGACTAATGTAAAGTAAATGCCTCTGTTCTGTGACCCAGCTCTGCAGCCTGAGAATGGCTTTGCAGTTGTTCCTGTAGCTTTGGAGCCTCTGAACACACAGACTTTGCTTCTGTCATCCTCTGTGCACTTTGAGACCGTGACACACCTGTAACCTAAGTGGCTTTTAGTGTGTGGGTGGCACTGGTTGCTGTGAGATCTGGGAAAAGCTTTATTGCCAAAGCACATATTACTGCACAGCCTTCTCCCAGAAGTGGATTTGAGGCTGCAGCTTCATTGTGACACTGGTTGTGGTAGCAAGGCTGACCTCAGAGCAGCTGGTCATTGATCAGATGGTCACTGCCACCATCAGTCTTGATGGAGCAGAGAATTTGAACAGTTAGACACTGCAGCCTTTGGAGAAGAGCCAGTTCAGGTGCTGGGAGTGTTGAAATTGTGATGAAAAGCAGTAAGAGTACAGAGAAAGAAAAAGAAGGGAAGAAAACCTGTTGTTCCTCCTTTCACAGCTGGTACCTCTTCTGTTTGCCCTGTGTCTTGAGGAAAATAGGATTCTCTCTCATTGTCATTCAAATTGTTAAAAAGCACATTAAGGAAATCCTAAATCTTCGGTGTGGAGTACGCCGAGATGAACAGTTTCTGCTGTAATTTAATTTTCAGCTTAGTTAATGCAAGAAGTTGTTAAAATGCTGCACGATTGGCTACTGGAACACCATGACCTTCTGACACAGGGGTGTTAAAGCATCCACTTGCAAAATGTCTGTTGTCTTCCTCCTGTCAGAGAAGGTAATAGTTAATCATGAGATACCTGGCACTTGTGATTTAACTTGCTCATAGGCAGTGAAAGTTGCTGGTGTGACCTTTCAGAAGATTTCTGGGATGTTTTCCTGGTGCATTACCTTCAAAGAAGCAGTGTCTGATGTGATTTTTCTGATAGCAAAGCATGGGCTGCACATCTTTTTCAAGTTCTTTCAATGACTGCTGAAAATATGCAAAGACCCATTCAAGCTCTTCCTAAGCTGCCCTGAAACTTCATGTTTCAAGGTGAGCACTCATTTTCTCCCTGCAGATTTGTCCTTTTTGGGCCCAGGGAGTAGGTGCACAATGATTGTGCTGTAGGCAGTGAGGAAGAAAGGGGTGCTGCTGTTGCTGTATAGGTCCTGGGCTAAAAGAATGACCTACTTAGGAAACCACAAGAGTGTTGAAAAGTTCTGTCTTGCTGTCCTTGCATTTTTAAGCCCTTGGTCACCCTGAAAGCATCATTTGGTGACATGTGCTGCTGTAGGCAGGAGAGTATTTTTTGGTGAAAGAACTGTGTGCCTTGATTCCAGGAACTTGAGACACTGTACCTGTACCCACACCAGCTTAAAGCACAGTTAATGCATTAATCACCAGCATTAGATTACTTGACTATGATAGTTTTGTTCCTAGAAAAATCCATGGCTCATTTAGTCTTGTTCATTTAAAACAGGCAACGTGCAGTTCAGTGGTGCTTTGTCTCTCACTCTAAGGCTGGTTTTCACAGCCTGGATGGGACCTGCTGTTGAATTATCAAGTATTTACTCTCTGCATGGTGCAAAATGCCAGTCACAAATGCTGCTGTAATTGACAAGCTATGTGCAGAACATCCCCTATGGTATTTATGCAGAGAGCTCATTTTTTCCTCCTCTATCATAGAGTTTAGATGGAATAAACATTTGTGTACAGTAGATTGAAGATAAAGAAACTGTCCAAGCTGCAGAAGGGAAGATGATTTAATTGAGAATGTACTTTGCCTGCCATTGTGGCTACTAGATGATTAGAGTTTTCTTTTGTGAAATAACTTCTGCTTTGGTGAAGCACACCTAAAATGTCTGATTTTTCTTTCCATTCCCTCCAGCACTAGACTGTAATGGTAATTTTAATTGAAGGTGAGTTCCAGATCTCACAACTGATAGAAGCAGCTGCAGGTGATACAGAGCTGTTCTGAAAAGAACTCAGTCACCAAAGAAACCTTTTCATTTTTAATACATATTTCTTCTAACTAATAATGCCCTAGTTGTAGGCTACCAGCAGCAGTGGGATTTATTCCCATAAAACCTGAGAGATGGGGGAGAAAATAATTTGGTTTTCATGTCCTTAGTTTCAGGTTCCTCATGAACCTTTGTAGAATAATATTTTTTCCAGTTACATAGCAACAGCAGGATTCATGGGGTGAAGAAGATGCCTGGAAGAAACATCTGTTTCCCCATTAGCATTGCTTCTTATGCCTCCACATTTGGAGGTTGCTTGTGGGACAAAAAAAAAAAAAAAAAAAAGGTTGAATGAGGCAAAGAGATTATTTATCTTATGCTCCAATTGGAGAAAAGCCTTTCAGGTTCATGGTAACAGTAAGACTGAGATCCAGATCCCTCTATTTCTCTCCTGTAGAACATGCTTGGGCAATTTTCCTGAACCTTTGGGTCTCCACTTCAGCATGTTTCACAAAACCATAGAGACCCAAACGTCTGCTGCTCAGAAGGAGAAGTGGCTGCCCCTGGTCCGTGGAGTCAAGATAATTGGCACCTACGCCCAAACCGAAATGGGACATGGTTAGTTCCCTTCAGGGATCAATGGGTAACCTCTTTTCTCTAACTCCAGTGGGTAAATTGTTAATGTTCCCTGGGTCAATCTAAAAGGGGGAAAGGTAAAATTCCTCAGTTAATGGTTGATGTCTGTAGCGAGACAGCTGCCTCATTTCACATCCTGACAATCCCAGGATTCCTTTTGGTCTTTTCCAGAATGCACCTCTTAGCTGATCTCTGCACTGGTAGTTGTTACCTTTGTTTTGAAATGAGGAGGTTGTTCTAAGCCTTGAGAATCTGAATTTCACTTGAACCAGTTGGAACGTGTCAATGAACAGTACTGTGGTTTTTACTTTTGCCTGATTTTGGGACATGTATGCCAGAGCCCTCAGTGCATGGCTGGCCTGCAGAAACAGGTCAGGAGCATTCCTATAGGAGCAGTGGAGCACGGCGAGATTGTGAGTTGTGGGTTGAAAGTCAGGTATGCTTTGCCTCAGGCACTTCTCTTCCAGATGCTGCTCCTCTGCAGCTGTACAGCGTCCTGGAAAGGTCTCGTTTACAAAGAAAAAAACCCATCTTATTCCTACTGTTGTTGAAAGCAACTTTCACTGCTTCAGATGGAAAAAGAAAAACATTTAATGGATCAAAAAACAGTCTTTTAGCCCAGAACCTGGAATTATAGCTGTTGAGTACCAGCAAGATTAGTTTACAAACAAGGACTCCAGTGCTTGTGCTGGCATCTGAAGTGGGAAGGTCTAAGGTGTGCAAGTCTGGACACTGCTGCATGGCAGTGCCAGCTGCCTGGTTGTTCAGTTGCAGCTGCTGAAACATTTATAGAAGACTCAGTGGAAGAAACCCTGTCCTCTGTCCTGCTCAACAAACCCAGCTCAGCACCAGAATCTGAGAGATAACTGAATGGCAGCAATCAGTGCCTGCTGGCCTTATTTGCTTTCTCACACCAGCTGCTTGAAATCAGTCACATCCACCCTGCAGTGATTGGTTTTACTTCTGATTTCACATTATATCATTGCACTTTCTTGCCTGGTGATGGTTGATTTCCTTATAGTTCTCATGTTGTTGTTGTTTCATGGTTAAATTGGTATTTTGACACTAAATGGAATACAGTGAAGTAGATATACTTTCTATGCTGGATAATTAAAATGCAAACATTTGACATTCCTGCTCTGAATGTTGATTATCTGATAGTTCATCAGTGAAGCTGCTACAGTAATTGTCACTGAGCTTTGCTTAATTTAATCCTGATGTTTAAAATCTGGTGATGGGGAAGCAGACCTCTGGATTATTGAATTGAACTCTGGCCTGGATGGGTAGTTACTCAGTTTTATCTTGGTGACTATGTATGATAGCCTGTGTTGATTTTAACCTTTCATAGTGAAGAAGTCTCTGTCTCTCTCTCTCAAAAAACAAACAAAAAACCACAAAGAAAGAAAAAACACAAATAGCACAGGGCTGAAAATGAAACAAGAAGGACCAGTGAAAAAGTGAAAATACTGTGCTGTTTCTATCTGTTTTATAACTACTGCTGGTAAATAAGGATTTTAATTTTTTTTTTTTTTCACTCTTTGGCTGTCAGCTGTGTACTTCTCACCAGCACTGAACTCACTTAAAATCTGATATTCCTGGTAGGCCAGTAGTCCCCTGTTGGGCTTAGTCATGGTGTGGTCAGAAAGCTTAGAAAAGCTTGCTGCTGGGTTTATTAGATAGTTGAATTTATTTGTAGGAGTCTGAGAATATCAATAAACAGGTCTTAGGAAGCCCTAGGGACAGAACTAGTTCATATTAATGTGTATTTAGAGAACACAAGGAGGCATTGTTCCCACTTTGCTAAGAATGTCAGATGAGTTTGAGCCAAGCTCAGACCAGTGCTCTTTCCATAATGCATTTCATTTAAATAGATATATTAAATTTAAATGTAAATAGATATATATTCCTGTTAAAGTCCAATTAAATTTATTTCATACATGAATGAGCCAGATGGAGGTACTGGTCCTCAATGTATCCCCACTATTTTAATACTCAAAAGCTGTCAATATTTTAAGATTTAATGATAAATTAATTCTTTATATGGAAAAACTTAATAGACCACTTAATTACCTCACAGTGGTGTTTGACAGAACATGGAGAAAAAGTAATTCTAAAGAAATGTGTTTAATTGGAGATAATTTGTGATGGTGGTTTACAGATGGGAAAATGTTGGATTTCTTCCCAAGTTGTTCATGTTCTCATCTTTGACTTACACATACAGAGCACTGTCCTTTTAAGAAAGTTCTTTGAAATAGCAGAAGTTGAAGGGAGTCAATATGAAATGCCATGTACACTAATTGTGTCTGATATTTAATAAAAAAAAAAATAGAGTAAATAATGCAGCCAGTTAGGATTTGCCTTTTTTTAAAAAAAGAAAGTTCATTGAAGACCTAACTCGTTTAGCTGGATAAACTGGGACTTCCACCAGGTTCTACCTTCAAAACATGGCAAAAAAAAAAAAAAAAAGATGGACTTCCTGTATTTGGTTGAAAGCACACTGCGTTCAGCCACATCACATCTCCAACAAACTGACCTTCTCAGCTGACTGCCTCAGCCCACTGAACTTAGGGATTCTCTGATGTTCAAACCAGAAGGTCTGGTCCATCTTTTGGTTTGGATTCATCCTTTCTTTTCAGTCAATCATAGAGCATCACAAATAGGGCAGTGTTGCAGATGCACTTTCTGCATGATTACAAAGAAATGCATTGCAGCATGTTTATTTCAAAGTGAGTGCAATTTCTTATTACTCAGGCCTGAGAAAAGGACAGTGCTCTGGCTCTCTAAAATACTCTTGCTGAATTCTGATTGACACATGAATCATTTTTTTTTTCTTTTTGTCTCTTCCTGAATCTCCACCATGAATCCTCATGCTTGCTTCCCTCCCATAACATTCCCTTCACGCTCCCATCCCATGACAATTCTTCACAGCTTTGTTCACCGTGGACGGCCTGAACCTCTGGACCTTCACCTGGGCATGTTCCTCCCCACTCTTCTCACCCAGGCCACCCCAGAGCAGCAGGATCGCTTCTTCATGCCTGCCTGGAACCTGGAGATCATTGGCACTTATGCCCAGACTGAAATGGGCCATGGTACAGTACATTCAGTAAATGCTCTTTCTAAGAATGGCTTTGTGTACAGAGCAACAGTGTGTGTGTGTCCCACAGTTTTACACATGCAGCTGTAGGGAAAAGTGGACAGCCTCTGGAAGGGTTAATAGAGCATTGTGCCATATGCTGCTTCCCTCTTCCTCCAAAGGGAGGGTTTGATGTCTGTAGCTCTAGAAATGAGCACCTGGGTGCTCCTTGTGCCATTCAAACCAGTATCATTACTGCCCGTCACTGGTGCTGTCAGTTTGGTGGCATCTGTTCGTTTTACACTTGCTGTTCTTCCCAGTTTGAGTTCTGCTTTGCTCTAATTAATGTTCAGTGTAAAGACAAAAGGGCAGAGCTTTGAGGTAGTGAAAGAGATGCCAAAAAATTAAGAGTTGCTTGTTCACCTCAGGATTAACCTTGGATCAGATGGATCAGGATTAACTTGGTTCCAATGCTCATGTTCTGTGGGGAGCTTTTTCCCCTTAGTTCACTCACATGTGTTCTTTTTAACTGACCGTGAAACGTGTTGGGCTTTATGAGTTCTCTGTCTCAAGTTGACTTTGTTTTTTGTTGCTATTCCTTCGCCTCCAAGCTTTCAAATGGATTTTGATAACTCCAGCAGTATTGTGATTGCAACACTTTTAATTCGAGTTTCAAAGGGAGGATATTCTGCCTTGGGAAGCTTTAATTTTCGTCATCTCAGAGTTGCAGATGAGAATTGTTTTCTAAAAATGAGCAGGATTCACTTTTGTGTTGAAGGCAAATGTAGAGACTGTGTGAAGCATAAAGTAACTGCATGTCTGAGGAGAATCTCTTGGAACTAGTGAGGTTTGAAGATCCTTTGCCAGCAGAGTTAGTCTGTGTTGAGCCCTGTGGAAGTCTGCCATTACCTCCACGCTTTGGGAACGTGGTTGCTGCAAGGTGATCTCCTTTCTCCTGTTGGAGCTCTTGTCCTGCCCTGTCAGTCCGGACTATCAGGAGTGTTCACAGCTTGCCTAGTTTAAGCAAGTAGACCTGGTGATTTTGAGAGTTTTTAAGGCATTCAGGGGCAGTGCCACTGCTCTGAGACAGATGTGTGGGAAGTGAAGTATTGGGGGCAGAAGACAAAGACTGTTCTGGAATTACCTCCATCTTTTTGCAGTTTCTTCATCTACCTGCATCAGTACCTGGCATACACATGCCATTACTTGCTGTCTTGGAGCTATGGATGATCTCTTGTGGGAGATCAGCTCCATCAAGTGAGGTGAATGGAGGCTTGATGAGGGAATGAAGAGGTGATGGGCACTGTTTATTTCGTCTTGTGGCTGAGAACTGGATGGTTTTATTTTGCGGTTTAATCAGATTTCATTTTAGTGAAATTCAGGTGAGTGTGTTCCTGTGGAACATTTTAAATGAGAAAGGGCTTCTGGTGTGTGATAGCAAAAAGGTGTCAGATTGGAGGTGCTTGGAAAACTAGTCTTAGACCACTGGGGAAAAAAATGAGTATTTTCTGAGAATTGGCTTCCGGTCCCACAATGTGGTCTGGCCCTCACTTGTTCTTCCTTAATTTGTTGATAATTAGGTTTTCATATATATATAGCCTAAAAGCAAAGTTAAAATGTAAACATTACTACTGGAGTTCCACTTTCCATTGTCCAGTTCTGTCCTTGTCTCTGTTTTGTGACTGACTTCCTGCCAAAACAATGTGTGTGCTTGTTTCCAGGGACTCATCTTCGGGGCCTGGAAACTACAGCCACTTACGACCCCTCTACGCAGGAGTTCATCCTCAACAGCCCCACTGTCACCTCCATTAAGTGGTGGCCAGGTGGACGTAAGTGTGTCTAAATCTGGAAGATGTATGGAGAAACTCAGGGAGGTGATGCCATGTGTGTTGTATCTACAGAGTGATGACTGAAAGTTGATCCAAAGAGTTGGCTGAAAGCCAGTCGCTCTTGCATAACAAGCAGACTTACCAGAGCCTGCTAAACATTGTCTGTGTGCTCTGGACTGTTGCTCAGAACCATTCACACTGTGGATTTGGTGTAATTTTTTAATTGCTTGTATCAAATTATTTATAGTTCCTTCAGCTTCACTGGTGAGAGTGCCAAGGACTTGGTGTTTTATAGTCAAGAAAATTGTGTTGTGCGACTTCCATTGACTTGAGCAACATTTTGTCATAGAGCTGTAGGATTGGGGTGACATCAGTGGGGTCAGTCTGGTTTTCTAGTGCATGATGTGATGAGGTTATCTCAGAAGAAAGACTGTGTGTGTGAGTGTGTGTGACTGTGTTTCTGTGCTGAGTCCTGCTCCCGTTGCAGTTGGGAAGACGTCGAACCACGCCATCGTTCTGGCTCAGCTCTACACCCAGGGCCAGTGCAAAGGCCTGCACGCCTTCATTGTCCCCATCCGGCAGCTGGGCACACATGAACCTCTGCCAGGTACAAATTCACACTCAGGGAATAGATTAAATTTGTTTCTCTCTGACTGCATACACCTGCTGTGTCTTGTGAAAGTCCATGGCTTATTTCATTAGCTGAATTCAGCTGGTAGATCACAGGGCTTAAATGAGTCTTTCTTGTAGCTGAACTACCACTAAATCATCTTTCCTACTGGGCCTTCAAAGTGGAGTTTAGTTTGGGATTTGGTTCTGCCCCAATGTCTCCCAGCTGTGCATTCCACGAGCAGCATATCCTGCTTTCTGAAAGGGGAAGAAGAGCCTTCACCACTCTTTAGCAGAAAGTGAGCTGGATGAACTTTAGAGACAGCTCCCGCAGTGAGTGGATAATAGGGCTGTATGGAAATTATGGAGATCCCCATGTTTTGATATCCAGTTTTGGTTTAACTCCTCAGGCAGCTAAACACACACAGCCATTCCCTCCACACAGAGGGATGGAGGAAAGAATTGTGAAAAAGGTAAAACTTCATGGCTACATGGCAGACAATTTAATAGGACAGAAAAGGAAGGGAAATTAATAATAACAATAATGATGATGATGATAACAATAATGATGATGATAATAATAATAATAGAATATGCAGAGCAGGTGATCGCTGTGTGATTGCTCAGCACCAGCTGACTGATGCTGAGCCAGTCCCTGAGCAGAGGGCTGTCATCCCCCTCAGCTGGTTTCACCCAGTTTTATTGTTCAGCATGATGCCACATGGTGGGGAATATCCCTTTGTCCAGCTGGGGTCAGCTGTCCTGGCTGTGTCACCTGCCAGTTTCTTGTGTCCCCCCAGCCTCCTCACTGTTGGGGCAGTGTGGAAATTGAAAAGTCCTTGATCTGATGCAAGTGCTACTCAGCAACAACTGAACCATCAGTGTGTTATCAACGTTGTTTTCATGCTAAATCCAGAACACAGCACTGTACCAACCACTGGGAAGATAATTTCACTCTATGCCAGCCAAAACCAGGACACCACTTTTCCATCAAAGAGATTAAGTTCTGTGTTAACTCTTACTCATAACACTGCCAGGACTTGCTAGAAAACTAAACAATCTCCTTATTGGAGAAGGCTTGAACCTCTTGTGTGGTGTTTAGGTCCTATTTCTTAATGCAAGTGGCTTTGTCTGTGGCAGGTATTACAGTGGGTGACATTGGCCCCAAATTTGGCTATGATGAAATGGATAACGGCTACCTGAAAATGGACAACTTCCGAATTCCTCGGGAAAACATGCTGATGAAATATGCCCAGGTAAAGCTGTGAGTTTCAGCATCTGCTGCTAGAAATGGGCACGCTGGATGCTTCTGTGAGGTTGAGTACTGCACCAAAAGGATTGTGGGTGGCTTGTAAATGCTGCTTGGTGAGTTTAGAGTGTGAACATGTAAAAGGGAGGAAACTTCACAAATCAACAGGTTGTATTTTTTTTAATCTTTTCTTTTTTGGCAGGTTGAACCAGATGGCACATATGTGAAACCAGTCAGTGACAAGCTGACCTATGGGACCATGGTGTTCATCCGTTCCCTCATCGTGGGTGACTCTGCTCGCTCGCTGTCCCGGGCCTGCACCATCGCCATCCGCTACAGCGCCGTCAGACACCAGTCTGAGCTGAAGCCAGGGTGAGTGCAGGGAGACCAGGGCAGCCTAAACTGCTGAGGGAAAATTCTGAAGTACTGGGAGGAATGGGGGCTGTGGCTGATATTTGCTTTGGCACTTGGTATGGTTTCAAAACACTGTTTGTCCTGGGGAGTGCATAATCTTTCATTCTTGCAATGTCCTCTCCTGCCAGAGGCTTTTGCTGGATGGTCTTAGAGAGTCTGGCTTGATACGGATGGTGAACATACTTAGAGTAGGGATAAATGGGATTTCTGCAGCAGGTTGCTACCACTGATATGCTAACTCATCTGCGTTTTGCTCTAGGGAACCAGAACCCCAGATCCTGGATTATCAGACCCAGCAATACAAACTCTTTCCTCTCCTGGCAACAGCATACGCCTTCCATTTTGTGGGAGCCTACATAAAGGACACCTATCATCGTATCAGTGGGGACATCAGCACAGGGGACCTCACTGAGCTGCCAGAGGTACTGTGTCCTCTGGAAACCAGAGTGTTGGTTGTATTTCTGTGAGGTTTCTCTACAGCATGGAAAAAGAGGCATTGAGCCTTTTTGGCTTTCACTCATGAGATGTCTTCTACCTCTGTAGTTTCAGAGGCCCCCAAGTCCAGAATGTGCTGGTGACATTTATTTGCTCTATTCATTTAGCACTTTATAAAAAACAGGGAGTAATACACAGTGAGAAAGCTACTGGGAATATATTTTTATTCAAAAGGTGAATTTCCAGGAACGATGAAGTACTCTTTGGGAGTTAAGACTGGTCTTGTGCTTGTGCTGTAACTTCTTAATTGTTCTTCCAAGTGGTGTGTTGATCAAAGTATCAGTACTATACTGAGGGGTTAGGGTTGTAAAATGTTAATTTTCTGTTAGGGTTTGTGACAATGGGCAGTTGAAAACAGTCTTGTACATAAAAGGTGTAGGGGCAGAAGGAATGGTGTACTTAAAATAAGTCTTCTCACGTACAAGGGTTTTCATATAAATATTTGGCTCACAAAAGAGTTTCTTCAAGAAAAACAAGACCCTGTGGAACAGCGCAAGAATGGTGTTGACTTTACTTTTTTTTTTCTGGGAGTTGCAATCCTTAACGTGTGTGTGTGCAAGCTAAGACTGGAAAATAAACCTGGCTTTGCTGTTGTCCCTCAGCTGCACGCCCTGACAGCGGGGCTGAAGGCGTTCACCTCCTGGACTGCCAATGCTGGCATCGAGGAGTGTCGGATGGCCTGCGGCGGGCACGGCTACTCCCGCTGCAGCGGCATTCCTGACATCTACGTCACCTTCACCCCATCCTGCACCTACGAGGGCGAGAACACGGTCATGATGCTGCAGACAGCCAGGTATGGGAGCTCTGCACAGGGATGTTCCAGCCTCTCCTCGTGGTCCTTGTGGCTGAAGTTGGTACCAAAAGGGTTAATTCAGTTTCTGCTGTGTCTGTGTAACTTTTTGAAACAAGGCATGCAGAATCTGCTGTCCCAGGAAGGACAGTTGGAAGATAAGGGGGAGACATCTGGCTTAGGAATGCAGCTACAGCCAAAACAAGGACTGAATCTGGGAACTTGGGGAGGGTTTTATTGTAATTAGTTAATTATAATATGCATGTAGAGACTGTATGTAAGCAACACACTTGTAAAAAATCACATGCACCCAAGGAGTTAACCCCATGCAACCAGACACCTGTGATAAATGATGCCCTTCTTAACACTAAATTGGTGTTAAGGAGTCTTTTATTTGACTGGTTTGCAGGGATTTTGGTGACTGTAATAAGCAGAAGTGTCTGTATTAACATGAAACTGGTGTCATGTTTCTGTCCCCTACCCCATTTTTGACAGATAATTGTGTGCCTACAATTGTTCTCTCTGGCATGAGCCTCGGTGAGATGACTTTTGTCCATTCGAACAACTCATGAGTGAGAGCTGCCACCTGCTGTCTCTATTTTCAGGTTCCTTATAAAAAGCTACACCCAGGTGACCTCTGGACAGCAGGTCACTGGCATGGTGTCCTACCTGAACGACGTCTCCCGGCAGCGCATCCAGCCCCAGCACGTGGCTGCCAGGACTGTCACCGTGAGGATCAGCGACCCCACCAGCTTGGTGGAGGCCTACAAGTCACGTGCTGCGCGGTGAGCTCACACTGCCTGGGCTGAGCCAAGAAAAGCTGGGTGAGGTGGTGGTGATGCACTGCCCTGTTCATGCTGGATTCTTGAGGCGTGGCTGGTGAAGCTTTGATCCATGTGTTGCTTTCAGGAAGTGACACACTTTACTGGGTTGGGGTCGGGGTTAAGTGCTTTGAGGCTGCAGGAGGCTGCTCACAGCCTGCTCATAGCCTGGTTACTCTGCTCCCCAGTCCTTTGGGATGTATCTTTTTCTTGCTTATATGTAAAGTATATTCAAACTTACAAATACCAAACTACTCAGAGATCTCTCTGGAGAGAAACAATCCTGATATTGAAGTTCATTGTGAGGGAAGTGGGAGAGTAGAACAGACACCTACTTGTGAGTAGGTATTGAAGCACCACATAGGTGCTGTCAGAAGTCCTCATACTCCTCTAGCTGTGTTGTAGCTTCAGCAGTGATTATTGGTGTTTTAGAGGCACAGCTTGTCACTCCAGTCACTGTCTTCACTTGCGGCACATGAGAAGAATTCTGAGCTCATGTGCCATGACTGATATGTATGAATTCAGTGTATGTCATCCTGTTAATGTGGTGTTATTATGTAAACTGTTTTTCTTCCTCACGTGAAACAGGCTTGTAGAATCTGCAGCGAAGAATCTGCAAGCTGAACTGAACCACAGAAAGAGCAAGGAGGATGCCTGGAACAGAACTTCGGTTGATCTTGTGCGGGCATCAGAGGTCAGTGATGTGCCTGCTAAAAAACCTGCTGTGAGAGCTCCTCATCTTTCTGTGCCCCTGACTGACCCTCCTTGGTTTCTGCAGGCCCACTGTCACTATGTGATAGTGAAGCTGTTCACAGCCAAGCTGGCTGAGGTCAGCGACGGCGCCGTCCGTGCGGTCCTGACTGACCTGTGCCTCCTGTACGCCCTGTTCGGCATCAGCAGGAACGCGGGCGATTTCCTGCAGGTCAGTGTCTTCCTCCAGCACTCCAGACCTCTGAAGCCAGGTTCACTGCTTGCAAATGTGCTTTAAATGCCACGCTGTATGGATGTTATAGGTGTAAGTTCTCGGCTGTTGGCTGCCAGAAGGTCATTAGCAGTGCAGGTCTGCTGGAAGGCTCTTGTCGGGTTTCCCCTGTGATAAATGGAAACCAGGCGTGTGCCAAGGTTTAGCTGAAATGGTTTCCAGTTGGTCACCAGCTGCTATGTGTTAAAAAACAAGGAATTAATAAAGGAGCTGCAGTTAGATATGTTCCACAACTAATATCTCTCAAAGGGGATCTTTTGCTCCAAATTCTAACCCATCCTTCCATGAATGGCTTTACACTGTCAGGCATTGCTTTTCTTCTCTTCATTCTGTCAGTTTGAGAACGCATTTGTGTAGACCTGGTATGTTTTGTCTTCCCGTTTTCCTCTTTGCTGCTTACTAAAAATTTCCCTGAAGCCAGGCACCTTATATGCATATTCTCCAAGAAAACTTGCTGCTGCAGTTAACTTACAGGTACTCACAGAGTGAGTCTCTCATCCAGGATTAACAGCTGGGCAGTGTGGAGGGCATCTCCTTCTGCCTGTGCACTGTGGCAAATTGCAATTTCATTACTTAGTGAAGAAGGCAAACCCTTGGTGTTTTATGAACTGCTGCATTTTTGTGTGTGGGAAAGCTGACCTGTGTGAGACCTTGGGGAAGGGAAGGATCTGTGACTTGTGTAATCCTTTTTTTCCCTCTCAAGGCGGGTATCTTGACCAGTGCCCAAATAACCCAAGTGAACCAACATGTGAAGGAGCTCCTGGCTGTCATTCGTCCCAATGCAGTGGCACTGGTGGACTCCTTTGACTTCCATGATGTCCATCTGGGATCTGTGCTTGGCCGCTACGATGGCAACGTCTACGAGAACATGTTTGAGTGGGCAAAGAAATCCCCACTGAACAAATCACAGGTAAAGAAACCGCTCTTCTTTTTTTCGCATGACCAGAGAAATTACTCAGTTTAGGGTTGTTAATTATGCTCCAGTGATCTCAGCAGGTAATTGGGGAAGGGGGGAGAAAAGTCACAAGTAGTAATGGACCAAAACTAACAACCTACTTTCAGTTTGCTCTCTGTAGTTTTCTCTCCCAGATGTATCTTGCATTCATCCCTGTAGGATCTCTTGAGCTTCTCAGTTGAGGGAGGAAATGGTGTACTCCACAGAGAAACAACTGAGGTATCTCAGTGAATTCAAAAGCAATTATCACTTGCTGTTGATTCTGCTTAGTGACAGTAGTTGTGGAAGCCTTACCCATTTTCTGATAAATCTTCCAGTCTTCAGGCAGTAGCAGTGAGTGGAGAAGAAAATAAATTGCTCCTCTGTAGTACTCAGGTGTCAGATATTGTATATCTGGCCTAGGATTGGAGCTGCAGCTGAGCTAAAATAAACTGAAGTGTCCCTGCTCCATCAGCCAGAATTGTAAATCCTGTCTTCAGGTGCCTTATTTGATGAGGGCAGACTGTATCTCCTACAATGGGCTGCCAGAGACTGCAGCTGGAGTTAAATCCCACCACACTTTGCTCAGTGTTCTGTACTTCTGAAGTCACTGGGGCTTTGGAGCTTCATTACAGCCCCTTAGGAAACCTGTACCAGTTTTCTTGTAATTAAAATGCCAAACAGTTGTATGGATATAAATCTTGCATTTCTTTCTTAAAAGAAAGGTAGTGGGCAGGCTGTTTTTTATATCCTCATGCTTTGTATCATGTAGAACCTTAAATATAGAAGTTATCTGGCTGTTCTTGAATCTCCAGAGGGCCTCTGATTCAAATTTTCTTAATATACAAACACACTGCAAGATGTGAGGAGGTAAAACTGTTTCAAAGATCAAACCTGACCTTGTAACTGCTGTCTTGTTGTCTTGCAGGTTCATGAATCTTTCCACAAACACCTGAAGCCAATGCAAGCCAAGCTGTGAAGCCTGCAGGTTTTTTAAAATGCACTCTTGCCCTGCCCTGAAAATTGGGTGTTTGCATCCTTCCTTCAGGCACCTAAATCAAACCTTTGAATCTTGTAGCTGTAGGACAGTGAATAATTGTAGCCTTTCTTTCCTCTTTTATAAATGGAGGAGGTGTTTGGGGAGAGTGCGTAGGGATTGATGCCTGTTTTTAAAGTGCAATTATAATGGTAAAATTAACCTTTTAAAAATCTGGGAAAGCTTTATGGATTTATACAAGGATTGCTTTTGTGAAGCTGCTAACTAGAGAGAAGTTCCTGTCAACTGGAAAAGGTGGCAGGACTTTACTACAATGTAGTTGACAGCCCTCAGGCAGTAGCTTCTGGTGAGCAGTTATGTCCTTCCCTCAAAAAAAGCATCAGTGTTTTGTTTTTTTTTTTTTTTTTTTTTTTAAGATTAGCCTCATCTCTCTCCTCATTTGGCAAATGTTTGTGCTGTGTGAAGCCTCCTGCAGAGCTCTGTGCATGTGAGTCTGCGTGTGGCACTGTTTTCTTGATGGATCTGGGAAGTAAATACCCATCCTTCTCTGGAGCTCTGCTTCAGGCATCTTTCCAGAAGAAATCCTCGTGTTCCCTTTGTTTTCCTTCTTTCACTGCCCTGCACAAACTCCTTTTCCCTTTGTGCCAGCTCTTGGTTAATAGGAGGTCAAAGGAGGACATAGGGATGCTGCTCTGAGGATAAAAACCAACTCGTAGTAATCAGCTGGGTGCTGATGACAAATGTTCTGCCTCTCTTTTCACTCTTAGTGTTTTCTAGCACTATCTCAAAGCACTTTACAAATGTTACTTATGTTGATTTGGTGGGAAAAAAACCACATGTAGTGGTAAAAACTGCAAATTTGACCTGGAGTGATGGAGCCAGTGTTGGAGGGCAGAAATCAGGTGACCAACATCCTCAGGTCTTCTGATTTTTCTGGGATGTCCTGGTTTTTTTAAGGCATTTGTCAAGAAAACGACAATCCCAAGTGAAGTGTTCAGATTTTTATTTTTTTCCCTACCCATGCATTTCCAGTAAGCTTTCTCTGATTTGCTTAATTTTGTTTTGATACCGACTTGGGCCTTGAACGGTGCTGTCTGACTGAACAGGAAGAATTTAGCTTGGAAGAGGCAGAGGGAAGTTTTCCCTGCTGCCCAGGGAAATCCGTGCAACAACTACAGCCAAGCAAAATCATTGCTGCTTTTCCACACCAGTAACTCTGCCCAGTAACTGCAAAACCTCTTCACACTAGAGATGGGCAAGTCTGAGCTTAAAATGGTAAAAAGCTTCAGCATAAACCCAAATCCTGCAGTTCTGAGGCAACACCTGAGAAGCTGCTTCTGTGCAGCTTTGGGCTCTGTTAGTCTCTAATTTTGAATCAGTTCTTTGGGACTAACAATGATCAGACACAAGGTTTGGCTCCACGTGCAGTAGCTGAACAGAAATAAATGTTTAATTTTAAATAAACTAATCAAACTTACCTTTTGGCTGCCAAGTGTTTCAGGTCCCATGGAAGTTCAGGATGCCAGAGGAGGCTGAGGGCTCTGCCTTCCCTGTGCCCAGTGGAACAGGCTGCTGGCCTGGGGAGGGGGCATGGGGGAGCAAGTTAAAAATATGCTAATGCGAACAGCACTAGCTGTGTACAGATCTAATAAATTACAAAAATGTGTTTTCAGACAAAATGGCTTTCTTTTCACACACTGCCTTCAGTGGATCTCATGTAAATTAATGGCGGAAGTAGAACTAAGTATTCAGAAGACCTCAGCTTAGTTGGATTTTGGTGTTTTATATAGTGTGACCTCCCTGGCTTTGCTCTGCAGTGTTGTAGGGCAGCCAGCCCCATCCCTTGGGGATCCCTGTCCCAGCCTGTGGGGATCCAGCCTCTCCTGCTGCTCGTAGCCACAGGGGAAGCACAGCTGGCACAGGGCAGAGCTGGCTGTGGCGTTTGCTCCGTGTCACTGCAGCTCCAACACCAGCAAAAGCTGATCGGTGCCCACAGCAAGGGCCTGACAGTGGTGCTGGGCAGCAGCAGCTTCAACTCACTTCAACTTCAATGGAAGTTGTTTTCCATTCATTTTCGGAGTTGATATATTGGGAAACACTTCCTTTCCTTGTTGTTGGTGAGGATTTTGTGCACTTCTTGTCTTGCTGTGGTTGGTGATAACACCTGAATGCCACAACCTGGTGTGATTTGCTGTGTCTCAGGGTCAGCAAACAGTGTTTAAACTCTGCCTGATGGCCCTGCAGCCTCATCCCTCTTAGGGCAGCAAGATGGTGCCACTTCCACAAGTGCTGAGCCTCTTCTGGCGCAGGAGGCATTTCAGTGTCAAGCAATGACGCCTGTACGCGACTCTGTTCCTGCAGTCCTGAAACGAGGGGTCTGTGCCTGTGGGTTCGCCTGACCGGAGCGATGGACCCTTAAAAATGCCACCTTTTGGGGACGGCTTCACAAGGAGCCCGTGTTCCCAGAGGGGCTGGCAGCAGGTGCGGTGAGAGCCACTGCAGGATGGGTCTGCGGGTTATAAAACACCAGAGGCAGATGATTCCCAGGGATTTGCGGGAAGCAGAACTCGAGTACAGACAAGGCAGAAGCAGGGCTGGCTTTGTCCTGTACTCGGCCTTGGTGTGAACTGCCCACGGCTTGGAGGAGCTTTGGGACACTTCCCTCAGTGGGGCAAGGGCGGGGATGGGGATTCTGGGGCGAGGGAAGAGCTGCGGCTGTAGGGACGCTTCTAATCAGGCAGTACCCGGGGCAGCCCCACTGCAGGGACCGCCCGAATCAGGCGCTACGAAGGACGGCCCCGTGGCGGGCGGGCCTTCCAAGCAAGGCCTGAGCGGCGCAGCGCCGGAAACGGGGATGGAAACGGGGTCCTTCCCTGAGCGCGGCGCACAATATGGCGGCGCCCTTGCTCAGCGCGGCGCTTCGCGGGGCCCGCGGCGGGCGGAGCTTCGGAACGGCCGGTGAGAGACGGGAGAACCAGGGGAGCCCCGAAACCCGCCAGGGAAGGGGTAGCGAAGGGGAGGGTGCTCTCGGACGACTGCGTCCCGAACGGCAGGTCTTGTCACTAGTGGTGTCCCCCAGTGAGCCCAGTGTTGTTTAATTAGTTCCTCAATGACTTTGATGAGGGGTCGATGCCTCCTCATCAAGTTCGCTGATGGCACAAAGCTGGGAGGGGTGGCCGACAGCCCAGAGTGCTGTGAGCCCTTCAGAGGGATCTGGACAGGCTGGGGAGAAGGGCAGAGAGGAACTGTCCGAGGCTCAGCAAAGGCAAGTGCAGGGTCCTTCACCTGCGCAGGAACAACCCCAGGCACCAGCACAGCCGGGACTGAGGGGCTGGAAGAGCAGCTCTGTGGGGAAGGAGCTGGGGGTCCTGGTGGACAACGAGCTGTCCATGGCCAGCACCGTGCCCGAGGGAACGAGAAGGGCACTGGTGTCCCGGGGTGCGTTAGGAAGAGCATTTCCAGCAGGTCAGGGAGTGACGCTGCCCCTCTGCTCAGCCCCAGCGAGGCCTCCCCTGGAGCAGTGTCCAGTTCTGGGCTCCTTGGGACGAGAGAGACACGGAGCTCCTGGAGCGAGTCCCGTGGAGGGCTACAGAGATGATCTGGGGGCTGGAGCATCTCTGTCCTGGGGAGGGCTGAGGGTGCTGAGGCTGAGAGCGGCCCTCATCCCTGTCTGTCCCTGTCTGCAGGGAGGGGCAGAGCAGGGCCCAGGCTCTGCTCCAGGGGGCCCAGCAATGGCACCAGAGGCCACGGACACCAAGTGATGCCCAGGAAATTCCACCTGGACATGAGGCAGAACTTCTTCCCTGCGCAGTGACCAAGCCCTGAACAGCTTGTCCAGAGAGGGTGTGCAGTCTCCCTCACTGGAGATATTCCAGAGCCATGTGGACACAATCCTGTGCCCTGTGCTCTGGGATGACCCTGCTGGAGCAGGGAGGTAGGATCAGATGACTCTGGTCCCTTCCAGCTTCACCCATCCTGTGTCTCCATGAAGGTGGCTGTGGGGGGTGGGGATGGCTCCGGCCCTGTCTGTGCTCTGCCCATCCCAGGCTGGTTTCTCTCCTTCTGAACCCCTGGGATCTGTGTTCCCCTCCAGCCATGCTCTGGAAGAGGGCAGCCCCGCTGGGGCCGATGCCCAATGAGGACGTGGACGTCGGGAACCTGGAGGTGCTGGAGAAGTACCGGAGCTTCACGCGGTACTTCCGGCAGGCGGAGCGGGAGAGCCGGAAACCGCGCTGGTGGAACACCTACCACAAACACACCAACCCCCCCGCAGGTACCCCGCAGGGAGCGGCTCGGGGAACACGGGTTTGTCCCCACACCACCCCCTGAGGTGCTCTGGCACAGGCTCAGCCCTTTCCCATGTACAAGTCTGCAGAGTGCAAATGTCTCCAGGGAAAAGGGGTGGCAGTTTTCCAGAGGGAGGGAGGCTGGCCAGGGCCTCCCAGGAGACACGGAGCAAAGAAATGATTCCTTGGAGCCCCAGTGGTGCCACAGAGAGCGGACAAAGAACCAGAGCTTCAGGCCTGCAGCAGATAACACAGCTGGGCTGCTCAGCAGCCGGCAGGGAATGGGAGGGCCATGAGCTGGGGAAGGAGGTGCAGAGGGGACAGAATCAAGTCCTGATTGTCCTTTCAGGTCTTTTCTAGTGGGAGGTGTCCTTGTCCATGGCAGGGGTTGGAAGTGGATGGTCTTCAACACCCCTCCCAAGCCAAACCCTTCTGTGATCCTGATCTCTGGAAGTCTCTATCTCACACTCTCAGATGTATCACAGAGGTTTGTGTTTGGGTGGTTTGGGTGCTCACATGTTTCCCATCCTCTCTTTTCACCCCTCCCTGGAGAGCCCCAGACAGACATCGGCCTGCCACGTGAGAGGCTGTCACGGGCAAAGGAGATCAAGGAAAGAAAGAGGATCCTGAGGGAGAACCGCCGGAATGCTGAGATGGAACGAGCGGCGCGGCTCCGGACTGGTCAGTGCCCCAGCACCTCCCTTCCTGCTCCAGCTGTTCCAGGTGTCCAGCTGCTGCCTCTGCATCCTCCCTCTCTCCTTGCAGTGCTCATTCCCCTCGACGATGTCAGGGCTGAGTGGGAGAGGACCAGTGGCCCGTTCCACAAGCAGCGCGTGGCCAAGCACTGCGGGGTGTTCCGGGACCTGTTCAAGGGGGCCACCTTCACCCCCTGGGTCGCCCTGAGGGTGCAGTACAGCCAGGAGGACGAGCACCTCGTGCCAGTCTACTATGGGAACATGGTGACTCCGTCAGAGGTGCGTGAGGGGAGCTGGGAACAACTTGGAGGCCCTGGGAAGCCTCTTTCTTCCAGGTCCTTCCAATGGGCATGGTTCATTCCAGGGGATGCCTTTTACAAGGGTGTTTCCTCTGTGCTGAAGGAAATTGTTTTATGGATGTGATAGGGACAGACATTGTAGGTTGTCTGTCAGGAGGCTGATGGTTATTTATGCCCTGGGGCTCTCTAGGTGGATTCCTCAGTGGCCTGGCAGTGCCCAGTCTGTGTTGTGTCCAAGCCTTGCCCATACACAGTACATGGAAGCTGTTGTGTGAGTGATTCACATTCTCTTAATGTTGCTCTTACAGGCTTCCAGTCCCCCTGCAGTGTCGTACGAGGCAGACAAAGGCTCCCTCTGGACCTTGTTGCTCACAAATCCAGGTGAGCAGGGAGTTCCTTAAAGGAACATATTTAAACTGAGTTGTTTCACTCAGCTGTTGGTTAACTCCTGATTCTTTTGGCTGCACAGAGATGATGAACACTGGAAGGGTTCAAGGCCAGGTTGGATCAGCCTGGTCTAGTGGAAGGTGTCCCTGCCCATGGCAGGGGGTGGGATGAGATAAGCTTTAAGGTCCCTTCCTGCCCAAACTGTTCTGTGATTCTGTGATGTTGTATCTGCTAGATTGTGACATATTACATATGGAGGAAAGGATGTAGCCTCCCCAAATCTGTAGCAGTTGTGAGAACGGACGGTGACACAACAGGACCTGTGTCACACTATAGAGGAAACAATTTCCTGACTCCTATCTTTTTTTACCTCCAAACTCCTCTTCCTTGGCTGTCTGCCTGGAAGGCAGCTTTGCTGACACTGTTCACCCCGAGAGACCAAGGCACGGGGGAGGATGCAGCTGCCCAAGAAGATTTCAAGAATCTTGGAGTTAGATCTGCAGAGTTCTTTGGTCCTCATTTTAAACTCAGTCACATAGGAATGAGTTCCTTTTCTGCTAGGGAAGGAATGCTGGGAGGTCTTGAGCTGCTCCCTCTGGTCAAAGCAGCTCTGGGCATTCTCACTTTGGGAGTCAATGCTGGCACTAGGGTGTCCCTAAGTCACTTTTCTCTGTTGTGTGTTGGCAGATGGACATTTGAGGGATGCAGACTCGGAGTACCTCCACTGGCTGGTGTGAGTACATCGGAGCCATGAGCTCTGTGCTTGTGGACTGGGCAGAAACTCCTCCAACAGCTCAGAATCCATGGATTTCCTGGTGCTCCTGCCATTAGCTCCTTTAGCCCTGTGTTCTGGGTCCTGCTAAGGATGCAGGAGTTCCAGATGTTGCTGTTGTTCAGCATTCCAATCACTGGGTGGGATTTTTCCTGTGGTGAAGCAATCTCTATCTGTTCCCTTACCAAATGGGGCAGAAATCATATCACAGCATGGTACAGTGATTTGCAGTCCTGGATGAATCTGCTGCAGGGAAATGAGTGTAGATGTGTTTGTGTTCAGGACCAACATCCCAGGCAGTGACATCAAGGCTGGTAAGGAGATGTGCCATTACCTGCCCCCCTTCCCTGCCATGGGGACAGGCTACCACCGCTTCATCTTCCTGCTCTTCAAGCAACACGGCCCCATCGACTTCAGCCAGGACGCTCGGCCGACGCCGTGGTAATTCCCCTGCTCACGTGCTGGGCTTGGCTGCTGCTGCCTCTGGGGTTCATGCACCTGTCTATGCAGTAGAGGAGCAGCTCCTGTCACTCTGCAGAGTTCTCCAGGGCTGCTTTGGGTTTGTGTGTCCTCTGCAGCCACAATCCCAGCACTCCAGAGTCCTGTCGTTACAGAACAGGCTGTTAGAGAGTGTCCTGCCCAGAAATGTGCCCAGAGCTGGAGACACTGGGAGATTTCCTTTTAGTGGCTTCCTTTTCCACCTCTTTCATAGGCCCTGGGGTGGTGTGGAGCAGGGTACTGCTGCAAGGAGAGGTTCACCTGGTGCTTGTGTCTTGTTTCCAGCTACAGCCTGAAGATGAGAACCTTTAGCACATTTGACTTCTACAGAAAGCATGAGGGCGCCATAACCCCAGCAGGGCTGGCATTTTTCCAGTGTCAGTGGGACAGCTCTGTCACCTCCACCTTCCATCAGCTGCTCAGTAAGGAATGGGGATGCTGGAGGTGGTCTGTGGGTGGGACATGGCCCTGTGGCTGCAGGCTCTCACTTGGTCTTGGCACTTGTCCAGGATCAGCACAGACTAAGCCCTTCCTGAGCCACCCTCCTCCAGACTAACAGCAGCCTGAAGGAACAACCCCTAATCCTTGGATGAGGATTTTAAAATAACTCCAAGGGCTTGTTTGAGCAGCCCTGGTCCTGTGTGGGTGAAGGGGGGCGTGGGGTTCAGATGTGAGCCCTCCTGCTGACCCTGTCACCCCTTTGCAGACATGAGGGAGCCCGTGTTCGAGTTCGTGCGGCCGCCCGCCTACCACCCTCCCCAGGTGAAGTTCCCCCGCCACCAGCCCCTGAGGTACCTGGACAGGTACCGAGACACAGAGGAGCCCACCTACGGCATTTACTAGGAGCTGTCCCCCTCTGTGTCCGTGGGATGCTGGCTCCTGGATTTCCTGTGCTCCCCTCAGTGCCTCAGGAGGGAAATGACAAAGTCCCTGCCCCTCAGCTCCCAGTTCCTCTGTGCTGGGAGCTGGCACTGGGTGCTCACAGGGCTGGCAGCTGTGTGGTCAAGAGGCTGCTTGACGAGAACATTCAAAGTGAATCCATGGCCAGGCTGAAACCTTGCTCCTGATTGTGCAGCAGAGCCGAGCAGTGGCTGGCAGGTTGCATCTCCCCAGAGATGCTCTGCCTTGGTTCCCTGCAGGGATCACAGTTTTCCTTTTGCCTGTTTATGGAACAAACAGAGCCAGGCCAGCCTGGATTTCCTCCTGACAGTGCTGCGGTTCAAGACTGTGTCAGATTTTATTTGTGCAGTCCTCCTGGAGAGATGAGTCTGATTAAACACTCTCTGAGCAGTGCTGGCAGAGCTGTCTTTATTGGGAAGAGCCTGGCTCTGGCCAGTTGGCACAGAGCTGGAGAGCTCAGCAGGCTGCAGGGGAGATGGGCAGCCCTTCCGCTGGCCAGAGTCACTTCCCTTCTTGGATGTTGTATTTTGGGAAGAGTGTGGCTACACAGGTGGTAAACCTGCACAAGGCCGGTGTTTGTGGAGGTGGCTTCAGCTACCCAAGCACGTGGACCTCAGTCTCCTTCCCCTCTCTCCCTGGACAGGACGTACCTGGCGTGGGCAGGTGGAGCAGAAGCAGAGCTGCTGCTGGTGGTGGCCTGGCACTGCTGCTGCTGGTCCTGTTCTCAGGCCTTGGAGAGCCTCTGCTCTCTGCTGTGCTCCACTGTGCATCTCCTGTTCACATGGACCCCCAAATACCAACATGTTCTGCTGGTACAGCTGCCTCTTCCCAGCTCTGGTTCCCAGTGACTTTTTCTGAGGTTCCTTCTACCAAGGAATTGGAGCCTTCAGCAAACAGCTGAGATTGGGCTGAAGTGCCCCCCTGCTGCCTGTGCTCAGGGCTGTTAGCAGTTACCCCAGAGCTCCCTGAACTCCTCCCCAGCCTGAAGGGTTCTGGGGTCTGGTTTAAGCTGGGGTGACAGCTGGGGTGTCCACGGTGGGGACACAGGTTCCAGGCAGACACACAGGTCATGTTATGCCTCTCTGGTCTTTAAATATTTGGTCAGAATTGACAGATGCAGCCCAAAGGAATGTTTTGGAGCTGAAGCTTGCTGAGACATGCCAGGAGTTGTGACATATCCCAGGTTCTCTCCTGTGGTTAGGGGGGTGGCTCTGAGCCTGCCTGTGGATGGAAGCTGGTCTGGATGATCCCCCAGAGACCTGCCACCTGCTTGCCCTCACCTGTGCAGGTGAAAGGGAAGCTGCTCCTGAGGGGAGGCTGGAAAAACAAGGCCGTCCCAGCAGTGTCAGCAGCCTGGGAATGTGTGCAAGATAGCACATGGGCCTGGTACAGAGATAAGGCTTGGGCTGGGAAAACTAAAACTGAGCTGTGTGACAACGAGGTGAAGGTTTGCAGTGCACAGGCACCACACTGGTCTCCGGGCAGGAGACTCCACCTGCCACCTGAGCAGGGACAGGTGGCCCAGGTGGCATCTTTATTGCATTTCAGGGTGCTGATGTGCACAGGTGTTGCAAGGAAAAGGTGTGGTGGGTGTGCGTGGGGACATGACAAACAGCAGGAGCTGTGGTTTAAAAGATGCAAGGGAAGAACCATGGCACTGGCGTGTGTCACAGCCTTGCCACTGCACAGGGAGGTGACGTGGCTGCAGCAGCAGTGGGTGCCTCTCTGCTGCTTCCCAGGCAGGAACTCTGTACAGAGGTCTCTGTGCCAGGGGGGACTGCCACACTCAGCTCAGGGACCCAGCCCTGGCAGAGCTGAGGATGCCTGGAAGTTCCTTCAAAGGGCAATAAAGGAGTGAAAATCCAATTGCACATTGATGTATGCCTGGCAGACGTGTTCACAGAAATACACATTGCTCTGATCCCTGTCAGCCTCCTGCGTGTCTCCCTGTGCTGTCACTGCAGCATTCCATCCTCTCCGGAGTCTCCCACTGTGCTTCACAGCCCTCCCTCTCCCCGGGGAACAGCTCCAACCCTCCGTCCGCAGCCTGTGGCACAGCCAGCGTGACGAGGGGGCAGCCACCGAGTGTCACTTTAGGAGCGCGCCTGGCCGGCAGCCCCGCCCCGCCTTGGGCACAGCGTCACCGCCTCTTCTTCCTCTGCGCTCCTTAGTTTCTATTTCCCCGGCTTCTCCGATCTCCGGCACAGGCGGGATGGCATCACCCATCTCGCAGAAGCTGGAGGAGAAGCTGGTGTGCTCCATCTGCCTGGAGCTCTTCAGGGTGCCCGTGACCTTGCCCTGCGGCCACAACTTCTGCAAACGCTGCATCAGCGACCACTGGGACAAGCAGAAGCAGGCGCCCGCCGGGACCGACGCGAGCTACACCTGCCCCGAGTGCCGCAGGGGCTTCGAGCGGTGCCCGGAGCTGGGGAAGAATGTCACCCTGTACAGCGTGGTGGAGCTGGCACGGGACAGTGACGCGCGGGGCTCGGCCACGGGCCGGTGCGAGGTGGCCCCCGCCGAGTTGTGTCGGCAGCACGGGCGCCCGCTGGAGCTGTACTGCGAGGACGAGCGGCGCTGCATCTGCTGCATCTGCACCGTCCGGGACTGCCAGCGGCACCGGCGGGTGCTCTTCGAGGAGGAACGAGCCAAAAAGCAGGTGGGTGACAGGGCCGGGGCGATGGGAGAACAGGGGGTGTTGTGACAGCTCAGGCACGCATGACAGGAGGACGCACCTCCACTGCCCCGTGTCCTGCTGCAGGGACGTGATGTCCCTCTGTGTGCCAGACTGCTCAGCCTCAGCTGGACATGAGGCTGGCCAGGGAGATGCCACCAGTGCCCAGCTGCTCCTTGAGAAACCAGGTGTTGGGAGGAGCAGCAGCGAGCTGGGTAAATCCAGCACCACGAGATGAACGCTGCCATATGTGTTTGTTACCCTCTGATCTAGAGGAAACAGCTAAAAAAGGGGTGAAAGACAACACAACAAATCACTTTGTTATCCTGACACAGAGTACCCTTCCCAAGCTGCCTCCTTCCCTGTTAGCCTTGTCCTGCAGCCCTGAAAGGGTCCTCAGGGCTGGGTGGGCAGCACTGGGCTGCATCCACAGGATGTGCAACTGGACAGGACTGGGAGAAACGACTAGATATGAAACTCAGTGCTCTGGGCTAGTTGAGGGTGTTCAGTCATAGATTGAACTCGATGATCTTGGAGGTCTTTTCCAACTATAATGATTCCATGTTGGTGCCTCCCTTCACAGACCTTTTTGAAAGAATCCCTAGCAAAAGCCCAGGAGGAATCGGAGAGGATTGAGCTGGAAATGAAGAAGCTGGAGGTGCAAACACAGAGCATCAAGGTAACACTGCAGCCTCCCTGTGCTGGCCTGTGCGTGGGAGCACACTGGTTCTCATGGCTCTTTCTGCCCAGGACTGCTCTGAGCTCAAAGCTGGGATTCAGAGCAAATTCACCCACCTGAGGAAAGCTCTGGAGGATTTCCAGTGTCAGACAGTGGCCAGGATTGAGCAAGAGCAGGGGGCAGCACTGGAGTGTGTGGACAAGAACTGGAACCTGTGTAAGGACCGCCTGGATGTCCTTGGGCAGCACAGGGAGAGGGTTCAGAGCCTGCTGGCCTGCTCTGACCACAGGACCTTCCTCCAGGTACCACTCTGGCACTGTGTCCTTCTGTTTGCCTGCACCCTTTTGATGACAGCAGAGTCATGTTCAACCCATTCCCACTGGGAATGCATCCTCAGTTTGGCTCAGGGATGTGGTGGGGCTATGGGGAAGAGCTGTTCTGGGATGCCCCTGTTGCCCACTGGGAGACATGGTGAGTGCAAATGGGTTTGCACAGTCCTCCCCAGACTAGTGCATGGTGTCTGTGTGTCTGTCTGCAGGAGTTCCCCCTGCTCCCACCTCTGGAGAGCCCAGAGGCACTGGTGCCTGTGGAGTTTGATGTGGCTGCTGTGATCAAGCCCATCTCTGAGATCCTCACCAGCATCTCCAGGCTCCTGCTGGAGGACCTGCCTGGCTCTGTCGCCCCCAAAGCCCCAGACCCTGCTGGCCAAGGTAACCCTCCTGTTCTCAGGGGTACTTTGAAGGGATCTGAGTCATCCTGAAGATGAGTCTGGCCTGTGTCACTGCTGGGGACACAGCTGCTGGGCTCAGGGGTTTGGGATGGGACACACATTTACTGTTCAGCAGATGAAGTGGGATGAGCCTCCCTGTGGCCCCTCCTTGCTGGGAATGCTGAACCATGGTGGCATATGCCTGCTCCCAGGTTTGGATACAATGGAGCTCCTCCTCCTCCTCCTCCTCCTCCTCTTCTTCCCATGAAGCCAGGAAGAGAGAAGTTTTTGGGTGGCATTACCCAATGCCTGTTCCCATCCTCCACAGGCCCAGTGCATCCCCAGGAGCTGGTGGTGAAGGCTGTGGCCCCTCTCCCCAGGTGCCAGCTCCGAGCTGAGCTTCTGAAGGGTAAGGAGCACAGGGGACCTGGAGGGACAGCACCTCACTGAGGTCCCCAGCAGGAAGAGATGTCACCAAGCCAGGCTCCTTCCCGGGAGGAGGGTGGTTGTGGCTGCAGGGACAGGGGCTTCTTCCCTGTTTTTTCCAATTTGTCTCCCTAAGTGCAGAAAAGGGTGGTGTAGGGGCAGGGTGGATGGGCTGGGATGGGAAAGGACCCATTAGGGGAATTAGCAGCACCAGGAAATGCTTTCCCATGGAACTGAGGCTGTCTGGTATTGGATCAGTCACTGCCCTGCATGGCATAGCCCCAGTCCAGAGCCCTGCCTGCAGTCATTGCTCTCTATCCAGGGATATGGCCTCAGCATTCCTAGCTACAGTCCTTCATGTCCCCTTTCCTCCCCAGGCCCATCCCTTTCCTGTTTTTAGGAAATTCCTCTGTGCTCCTCTTCCCATCTCCTCCCTGTAGGGAAGAGGGTTGGGCAATGTTCAGGCCATGTTGGTCACGTCACTCTTGCCAAGGAGGCAATCGCTGCCTATGGGACCTGTAGGAATTCTTTCCATCAGGCCCCACAGAACATTCTTAGGGTTACTAATAGGAACCCTCTGTTCTTTATGGGCAGCAGGCAGGAGCCCAGCCAGCTGCCAGGCCCAGGTGTTGGGGGAGGAAGGTGGGGTGGTGGTGGCCAGGGAATGCCCACGGCAGGAGCCATCACAGCCCATGCAGAGGAGAGTAACTCCCTGCAATACCAAATTTGCTCACTTAACACCTGGTTTCCTCCCCCTCTCCCAACCCACACTGGTATTTTTGCTCTTAAAACCAAGCACATCCCTGCCAAAATGGCCACAGAGCCACTGTGGTCACAATGGCCACTTGTTGGTTGTGAGCTAGGCTGTGCAAGGACTGTGCAAAGCATCATGTCTCAGTGCCTCAACAGCTATTTCTGGGCTTTCCCATTCCCTCTAGGGCAGGTATTGCATCCTCCCCACTACCCTCCCCCTCCAAACAACCTGTTCCCTTCTATTTCGGGAGCCAGCCCTACAGAATTTAAACCCCATCTCTGCTGGGAGGGCATAAAGGTCTGAGGAAGCATTTCAGCCCCATCCATGCCCTTGCTCTCCCCAGACCACCGCAACCTGACCTTCGATCCCGAGACAGCCAACAAGTACCTGGGGCTGTCGAAAGGGGCCCGGAGAGCCAAGCACGGCCCCAGCGCCATCCGTGGGCAGGAGCAGGGCCCCCGCTTCGAGCCCTGGCAGGTGCTGTGCACGCAGAGCTACGGCCCCGGCCACCACTACTGGGAGGTGAAGATCTCCAGCCACTCCGTCGTCCTGGGGCTCACCTACCGGGGGCTCCCCCGGGGGCAGCAGCAGGGCCACAGGTTCAACATCGGGCTGGACGGGGGCTCCTGGGGGCTGCAGGTGCGGGAGGATTGTTACCTGGCCTGGCACAAGGGCCGCGCCCAGAAAATCCAGGAGCAGCTCTATGAGAACCTGGGGGTCAGCCTGGATTATGGCAAGGGGCTCCTCTCCTTCTATGGCCTCGGGGAGAGGACAAAACTCATCCACTCCTTCCACAGTGTCTTCACTGAGCCCCTGTACCCTGTGTTTTGGCTGTGTGAGGGGCGAGTGGTGACGCTGTGCCACAGGGACTGAGCCAGAGCCACC
This sequence comes from Promerops cafer, assembly GCA_013398275.1. Lineage (NCBI taxonomy): Eukaryota > Metazoa > Chordata > Aves > Passeriformes > Nectariniidae > Promerops > Promerops cafer. The sequence goes on along the minus strand of VZSE01007656.1, from coordinate 439,316 downwards.
ACGCTGAGCCATAGCCAGGCTGGCAAGTCCCGGGCTGGTGCCACAGTGGAGCTGCAGCTGAGGCTGTCATGGTACAGTGGGACCTCAGTGCTGAGGCAGGTGTGGAGTGCAGTGTTTTAACAAGAGCTGATGAGGACAGACATGTAAATTAACATGTTTTATTTACATATGCAAATATCACACTAGTGACACATGGAAGGGCTGGAGCTCACTGGGGGTTCCTGTCCCTGCAGACAGAGCAAGGAAAGGGGGGATAAGGAGGCTGAAAAAATGAGATTTTCTTCTTTCTTCTATCCCTGCCAAACTTCCCAAACTTGGGGAAGGTTTGGGATGAGGAGGACCCAGAGGGAGGTGCCGCTGCCACAGAGTGCTCTGAAACCATTTGGAGGGACCTCTGTGCTGACACAGCCTCACATGCAGGCAGGTCCTGCTCCCTCCAGCCCCTTCTTGGTTTCCTCTTGCCATTCTCAGATCTGGCAGAGCAACTTCTCAGGGTTCTACACTGCAGCTCTTGGTACTATGCTGCTTTTCCCAATAAAGTTCTATTTTCTTACTGATTTGACCTTGCTGCTGTTGGGAGACGTGGGACCCAGCAGTGCTGGAGGTTGCGGGGGAGCTGGGTACCCCTGCTCTCAGAGCCATCCCTGCAAGGCCCCATCCTGCCCCTCCGTGTCCCCTGTGACCAACCCTTGGAGTGACCAGCTGGCAGCAGAGCCAGAAGGTGCTTTATTTACTGTAGCACTGAGATAAGGAAAGCTGGTTTCCTACTGCTCTGCTCCAAGGTTGATTTGGCACAGAAGAAAATCTAAAGTTTTCATTGATGTGTTTCCAAGGGTGAGACCACAGGGCCGACATCTCCTCCCACTCCTGTGGGAGTGCTGGTGAGGATTAACGGGGTGAAACTGGGCACTGGGTTCAAAGGTGCTGGGGATGTGAATACCTGGGGAATGAATCACATCATTTTTTCCTTTGGGGACAAAAAGCTTAAAAGGATCAATCCCCTTCTTCAAGAACAGATGTGATTTGTCTTGTGCTTCCTGCTTCACTCAACACCTCCCTGCTCCTCCCAGCCCTGTCCTTGGGTGAGGCCTTGGGCCAGATGCACCTGGGAACTTATCCAAATCAAAACATTGTCTGTGACTCTAAAAGCACTTCGGGGTCTCCCAGCCCTCTCTGGTGCCTGTCAGCTCCTGACAGACCCCAGAGGAAAAGGGGACAGTGGCTGAGCCAGGACCTGGGCACTGCAGCCCTTTTTGGCCATGGGGAGGGCTGATGTAGGTCCGTGGACACGAGGGCTGGCAGGAAAGCACCTGCACCTATGCACTGGGGGGGGCTCAGGAGCTTCCTTATGGCCCCAGGGTGGGGAGCACCTGGGGAGCAGTGGAGTAGCAGCAGGTCCTAGAGGGGGAAGGAAGGCTCAGGGGGAGCAGCAGATCCTTGGGAGGGGGATTGAAATGGGCTGGTAACAGCTTCCCTGGATGGGAGATTTGAGGAAGGTCAGCAGCTTCCCTTGGGAGTAGTAGAAAGCTGGGGAGGGTCCAGATCCCAGTGGGGCAGATCCTTTAGGAGGTGGCAGACCCTGGGTGGGGGGCAGCACATCCTCGGCAGGGTGACATCCCCCCGGGACTGATCTCCCTGAAGGCAGCAGATGCCAGGGAGAGGGACCAGATGGGAGCAGATCTCATGTGGGGTGAGACCCTTCCCAGGAGGGCGGGTGATGCTGTGGGTCAGTGCTCCGAGGACGCAGCAGCCCCCGCAGGCACCGCGGGGAGCGGAGCCCGGCTGCGGTCGCGGGGAGGCGGGGCGGGCGGG
>VZSE01007656.1:349653-437346 GCA_013398275.1 Promerops cafer | reverse complement strand
CCGCCGCGTCCCCGATGGCCCCGGGAGCCGAGGAGGAGGATGCTGCGGGGGAGGAAGGAGCGGTGGTGCTGTGCGATGTGTGCCCGCCGGGGTCCCGCGTGGCGGCGGAGCGGTCGTGCCTGGTGTGCCTGGCGTCCTTCTGCGGGGCGCACCTGGAGCCGCACCGGCGCGCCCCGGCTTTCCGCGCACACCGGCTGGTGGCCCCGCTGCGCCGGCTGGAGGAGGGACTGTGTCCCCGCCACCTGCAGCCCCTCGACGGCTTCTGCCGCACCGAGCAGAGCTGTGTCTGCGCCCGCTGCCGCGCCCACGAGCATCGCGCCCACGACGTGGTGCCCCTCGAGCAGGAACGAGAGCACAAGCAGGTGCGCCGGGTGGGGAGCAGCGCGGAGGTCCCCACGCGGGTGCTGCGCGGGTGGGACCCTGGTGTGGGGGTGTCGTGAGTGGTACGAGGTGTGGCATCCCTCGGAGGGGTTCATCCTGCACCCACGTCCCCACGGGGAGCCCAATCCCCACGTGGGGTATGTGCAGGTGCAGCACTGATGGGATGCCATGTGGGGAGGGTGCTGTACTCTCACCCCTCGGGGGATCCCCCCCCAACATACGGACAGGGTGCTGCGCCATCAGGGAACCCCTGGGACTGGGGCAGGATGGGCAGATGGGGTCGGGTATCGAGGCAGAGCCGCTGCCAGGCATGCCGTGGGGCGTCCTCCCGCTGCCGAGCCGAGCTCGCAATCCCGCGGGTGTAGGGCTGGGGCGAGGCTGCCCGGGACACCCCACAGCGGCCACCCCCGCGGTCCTGGGGCGCCGCCGTCTCCGTCTCGTTCCCACAGCTCCGTCAAGGCGGTTTTTCTGGCCGCGCTGGCAGCCGGCCCGGCCGCCGCTCCCGCTCCCCCAGCCTTTTGAATCCTGCCGTTTGGGCAGCAGGGGTTTTTCCATCACTCATATTCGCAGATGTGACTGAGTCACCTCCTAAACTCACACCCACGAGCCTTCCCAGGAGCCGGGGCTCCAATGCCAACGTGGTGCTGCCTTCCTGGGCACTGCTGCCTTGAAAGTGTGGGCCCTCTCTGGGGCTGCAGGCAGATGGGAATTTGTGAGGCTCACGGTGTGGTGGCATCTCGCATGGCCATGAGGCATTTGGAGACCCTGGGAAAGTTTGCCTTTTCCAAGGAGGAGCCCAGCCCCCAGCAACAGCCCCAAGCCAGCTCCCACTCCTGATGGGCTGCTAGGATTGCAGGAAAACCCTTTTATCGGCATTATTAGTCATGATGTGCCTTAAAATAGAAAGTGTGTAATCGCAGCCCCGAGGAGCTGTCAGACCTCGGCAGGCGCTGCTTAATGTCGCCTGCACGACCTCTGTGACTGCCCTCGGCCACCGCCCTCGCGCTGCGGGCTGGGATGGATGCGCGGGGAAAGCACCTGCACCTGCTCCCCGGGCACAAGCCCTGCAGGGAGCAGGGCCAGGGGGCTGAGCATCAGCAGGGAGCTGTCGTGGCTGGGGACTGCCCTCCTGGCTCCCGAGGGACTCGTCCTTGTCCCCGTGATGGGCAATGGCTGAGCCAACAATAGCGTCTCAGGAAACGCCGTGTTCGGAAGGTACTTCCTTTGCAGCCCGTGCTCTGGGGCTGGTTTGCTTTGCTCCCGAACAGAAGCCTCCAGGGGACTCTGTGCTGAGTTTCTGAGTGCTCCAGGCCTGCCTTTCAGCTTCTGCACCAAACCCAGATGGATTTTTCCCAGCCCTGGGTAGTCGCTAAAAGCACTCACTTAGCTGCAATCACTGCCTGATGGTTTTGCTTTCACATTCCTGTTTTGTTTGGTTTCTGCTGGGACCAGGGTGGGGAACGTGGAGCTGGACATGACCCTTTCATTTTCCAGCTGAGTGGGAAGGGATGTTTGCAGGTTAGATGTTGCAGGGAAGGAAAACAGGAAAACAACTCATGGTTCCCCTTGCACCCTTCACCCAAAGCCTGGTAGTGAGGTCACGGTCAGAGAGGGTCTGTGGATTGAGCTTAGGGAGAGGCTGAATGCCCCATGGCTCCCACTGGGACTGGGGGTAAAGCTCAGTGTTTGTTCTTCATGTCTGCAGGCCCAACAAGCCAAATTCCTCAGCGATGTGGAGAATGAGCTGGAGGATCTGGCAGTCACCATCACCCAAGCCAAGAAGATGGTGGAGCTCATTAAGGTGACTCTGCAATGGCTTTGCTCTGTTAGTGCAGCTCTGCTGGGCTGGGGGTGGAGGAGAAGAGGCTGTGAGATTTTGGGGTGCATGGGGTGTAAAGATGGTGCTCACAGGAGTAAATGAAACAACGGTGAACCTGGCAGAGTTCCCTGAGGATTCTTTCTCCTCATCTCTGCTACCGCTCACGGCATCTCTGGTTGCTTTAGTTTTTAACGTGGAAGAAGGAACAGGGCAAGGGCCATGCCAGGGCATCCTCTGGCTGTTGCACCTTCTCTCCCCAGGCTCATGGTGGGGTTGTCCCCTTTGGCTCTTGTGCAAACACGTCACTTTCCTGCTTGGGGACACCAAATGTGGTGCAGCAGTAAGTGGCAGTGCCCAGCCAGGTCCCTTGACAGCTGCACTGTGAAGTGATCTGAGTTTTTGGGTGAAGGGGGTGATGGAGTGTCAGAGAACAGTGTGAGAACTGGGTGCTGGGCAGGGCACAGCACCCTCACCTGTGGGACCTGACCCCTCTCTCCCTGCACTCAGGGTGCTGCCACGAAGGAGAGGGAAAGGGTCGAGAAGCTCTTTGCAGAGGCCTCTGAGGTGCTGGCGACCTTCCAGAAGGAGGTGATGGAGTTCATCAAGGACGGGGAGTGCTCCATGCTCGGGGAGGCCGAGGCCGATCTCCGCTGGAAGGAGGAGAGACGAGCCAAGCTGGCACAGTGCAAGCAAAACCTGGAGAACGTCCCCAGCACCGACACCATCTACTTCCTCCAGGTGGGATGGGACAATGTTGTATTTTGGGCTTTTGTCCCATTTCCCATGGAACTGGGGGCCAGGAGCCCTGGGATGTGCAGGCTGCTGAGTCTCACTCCTGTTGGCACAGTCCTCTCCCCTCCCCTCTCCCAAGGGGACCAGGCAGCCAAGATTTTCCCCTCCATCGCCCCCACCTCTGTCCTGTCTGTGACTCAGGACAGGCTGATGTGCTGCCCAGAGTGGGTACCTGGGTGTGGGGGAGAGCGAGAGTTTGGGGTGCCCCCCTGCCTCCTCCAGCATCCCTCCCCCTCCCTGACAGCCCAGCAAGGAGACATTTTAGGGAGGAGATGCTGCTCCATGCGAGGTGGGCATGTCTGAGTCCGGGTTTGAAAGGGAGTGAAGAGAAGGTGCCAGGAACACGTGGCTGAGGAAGCGCTCTCCTCCCTTTCGCTGTCCTTGGGCCAAGTCCTGAGAGCTGCCAGATCCCAAATCCTCCAGGGCTGGGTGGGGTTGTGGAACAAGAGACAACTTTGGCTTGTTTGAAACCTCCTGAAACTCTGTCTTTTTTGGCTCAGGAATTTCAGGCCTTGAAAGTAGCCATGGAAGAAAACCTCTCTCCACCTTTGAGCTTCCAGAAAGAGCTGAACTTCACCAAGTGCACCCAAGCCGTGGGCGCCATGAAGGATGTGCTGTCCACCGCCTGCAAAAACCAGTGGAACCACTTGCAGGGGAAAGGAATTGATGGATTGAATTGCCAGGAGATGGAGGAAGGTTTGTTTTCACCCAGCCCCTCTGCCTGGATGGTTCCCTGTCCCTTTCCCTCCTCCCTGCGTGGGTGGGAGGTGGCTGCAGGCTCCACGGCCCCTGTGAGCGCTGGCCCCTGTCCCTCCAGCCCTGGAAGCTGCTCAGCACGGGTTCCCTGCACGTTGCACAATCCCTGTCTGGGCTTACGCCTCTTTGAGGTTTTGTGGATTTTTCCACGGAGACCGGAGACTGGAGAGGCAACAAACAGCCTGGGAGTTAGGCAGGGCCCTGTGGGAGGGGGCAAGTGGCCAAAGTGGCCTCCTGTGAAAGGGGACTCCTCTTCCCAGGACAGACAATCCTCCTCATGGAGCAGGCTGTGGGCTCCCAGACATGCCAGGGTTAGAGAGCTGGTGTGGCAGCTCTCTCCCATGCTGTGTCATTTAACCTGAGATCTCTCCTTTCTCATTCTCTTGGATGCCCATGGGAATTGCAGCCGGCTCCTTGCCCCGCTGCCCACCTCCCTGGGGTGACAAAAGTGGTGTATGTCCTTTGCTGTGTGGGAGCCACGGGGGAAGTGCAGGGGGAGTGGGGATGCTGGCTGGGGCTCTGACAGCTGGGTGCCATCAGGGGCAGGGGATGATGCTCCAGTAACCCCCTTGGTGGTGGTTTGGTTCCTTTGCTGATGCAAGCCCTTCCGTCCCTGTCTCCGCAGCACTGGCCGAATCCCGATTTCCAGACAAGTCAAACAATCCTGCCTGCCTGGAGAGCCGTGATTATTTCCTGAAATGTAAGTGGGGGCTTTTGCTTTGGGTTGTTGCTAAGGCCCATCTTCCCTTTCCTCTCTCCTTCCCGCCTGCCCGGCGGCGCTGATCCAGCGGCCGCGGGAGCGCTGCCACCAACAGAGGAAATACTGCTTGGCTAACGGGATGCCTCCTGCCTTTCCTGACAACAGTCATAGCCTGCTTAGGTGATGGTTTTTTTCCCTTGTCTGTGGTTCTGCTGGCCCAGCTGCCCCAGGGGTGCTGCAGGCGTCCTGTGTAATTCCTGCTGCCTTCCAGCCCTTGGCAAATAGGATCCTCTTTGAATTAGATCAGAGTTTGTGCATCTGCCTTGTTTGCTGCAGGACCCTGGGCTACTGAGGGTTGTCTGCAGCAGCAGAATGACAGGGACCACGCAGTGGTGGAGCAGAGTGGGGTAGGAGAGGCTGAGGCTGGAAGGTGCAGGCTTGAGCTCCCACACCCTACCTGTGTGTCCCCAGCCTTAGAGGGGATATGGGGTCACCTACTGACATGTCCATAGGGGACAAGATCTGCCTCGGTGGCACAGAGCAGCAAAACCCGGGCTCAAGGAGGGTGTGCTCTTCTGCTGTCAGGTTGGGACATGCCATGGTTCAGACTGCAATGCAGTTGATAGTGATCCATGCTCAGGGTTGTTCCCTGGAAGAACTTCCCTGGGCATCCCCTCTGTTTGGGATCCATCAGTGGCTCTCACATGGCCCATGGCCCCACTTCCTGGGGGCTGCCTGCTTGTAGCTGTGGCACACCTGGCTGTTCTCTCTTCTTGGGGTCTCTCTCAACTGCATTTATCTGTGGTTACCTGAAATATGCTTATGTGAGGTTTCCTTACCAGCAGTCTCTCAGGTGGATTCTCCAATGTCTGGTATCATGGTTGAGCTCATCAAGCAGCCCCTCTGCTCTCTCTTCTGCCCAGTTACCTGTATTCATCCTGCTTATGGGAGTATCAGCTCTTCCAGCCTTTCATCCTCATTGACTGAAATTTGCCATGGGGCTTAAAAGCAAGGGGACAGTACAATGGGAAAAGTCAGAAAGGATCGTGCTCATCATCAAAGGTTGGGGCAGGGAGGATTTCCTCACATTTCCCTCTGCATGCTCACTTCTCCCTCTTGCCCCACACAGTTGCCTTCATCATCGACCTGGACAGTGACACAGCTGACAAGTTCATCCAGCTGTTCGGCACCAAGGGGGCCAAACGGGTGCTGTGCCCCATCCCCTACCCGGAGAGCCCCACCCGCTTCATCAACTGCGAGCAGGTGCTGGGTTTGAACCTCATGAACAGGGGCAACTACTACTGGGAGGTGGAGCTGATTGACGGCTGGGTCAGCATCGGGGTCATCGCCGAGGACTTCGACCCGCGGGAGGCCTACAACCACGGGCGCCTGGGCAGGAACGACAGGTCCTGCTGCCTGCAGTGGAACGGCCAGAACTACGTGGCCTGGTTTGGCGGCTTCGAGTGCGCCATCCAGCAGCCCTTTTTCCATACGATCGGCGTCTTCCTGGAGTACTCAGAAAAGGCTTTAACCTTCTACGGAGTCAAGGACTCCAAAATGACCTGCCTGCAGCAGCTCAAGGTCTCCCCTTCTGCCAAGGGGAAGCTTGACCCGTTCCAGAACAAGATCAACCGCCAGTTTGCCTCTCTCTTCTCGTGCAAGCTGAAGCCAGCCTTCTTCCTGGAGAGTGTGGACGCCCACCTGCAGATCGGGCCGCTGAAGAAGGACTGTGTGTCGGTGCTGAAGCGCCGGTGACTGCCCAGGGAAAGGGGCACGGACAGACCCACAGAAGGCTCTCCTGCAGGTTATTGCCACCTCTCTTTGGTAGCCCCGTCTGTCTCTGTGGCAGCCCTCCCTCCTCTCTGCACTGCTGGGGACCCAGGGCTGGATGAAGCCTCCTGATGGGCAGGGCTGGGGGCCAGGGTGGGGCTGGATCCGAGTGCCAGCTCTGCCACCGAGGGAGCTTGGACGAGTCCCTGTGCTGCTCCCCGCCCTTGGCTTCCCTTTCTGGACATTGGGGACTGTGACAGCCTTTCTTGGTAAAGTGTGCTGCTCGGAAGTGCCACATGGACTTGGAGCTGTGCCTTGGCCACCTGCCCAGTCCCTCTCCTTCACCTCTGCTCGCTCTGCCCCGGCAACTTGTGCAGATGCTTTGTGCCTTATCTCAGGCTCTGCTGCTGATGCTTTTCTAAGAGCTGTCTCACTGACACCTTCTCCACGCTCCTCAATAAGTCCCTGTGATGGAGCAAGCCCTGTGTGGACCAGGTGAACCCCCATGGCAGACGTGGTCACTTCCCTGGTGCCACATCACAGCTGTGCCCTGGCATGGGAGAGATGGTGCTCCGGGGAGAGGGATGTGGAGGAGCCTGGCTGGGTGCTGGGGTGATGCTGGGGTGATGTAGCACCTCTCCTTGCAGGGCTGCCCACCCATTAGTGCTGCAAATGTGAAACAAGGACCTCTGCCCAGCTGGGAAAGGGAGAAACCTCCTGTCCAGAAGTAGCACCACTGTTCCCACCTGGAGATGTGGAAGGGAACAGCACAAACCATTTGGGGATGTGCTTTAAGTAAACACATTCTTTGGTAACTCCCAGCAAAGCCTTACAGCCAAATTTTCCCCCATGTTTTTGATGACAATACTGTTCTGGGGGATTTTAGTACTGTTAAATGACCAACTCTTCAAGAACCCTGGGCACACTTGAGCTGCAAATCTGCCCCTTAGCTTAGAGACTTTTAAGTGGCAGAGGTGCTGTGAATATGTCCCAGAGATAAATGGTCTGGGTTAGTGTTCTAGGGACAGCTGTGAGTGCCTAGATAAAGGTGCAGCATCAGTCAGTTACTAAATGACCCTTTAGACTCTGGGAATAAGTAACAATTAACAAAAACTACTCTCAAGCGAGAGGGAACACTGTTCCGTTCAGGAAAGGTGGAAACTCGGAGCTGAGAGACAAAACTGCCAGTTCACAGGTCCTGAGGGAGCTTTTTCAGAAGGAAAACACAGAAATGCTGCCTGTGAGGGCGGCACAGAGCAGCCCCTGTCTCAGCACAGTGTGCCTTTCCACCAGTTTATTTTTTCTGGGGTTATTTTGCTACCTACCTCCCAAAGCTTGCTTTATAGACCCATGGTGCTGTGTAATGTACACCTGGAGAGAAAATACAGAGGGTCGGGTTCTTCACTGGCATGAGTGAGTCAGGGGTGATGCAACAACCGTCAGCAGGGATAATAAATAGCCCATTTAGCTAAATATATATATATATATTTTCCCCAAAGGATAAGCTGGAAATCACAGTGCTGTATTCAAGTGGAGCAAGGGAAAAATGTGAACGTGAACAAAAGGCAGGCACAAGGCTGGGAGGTTTGAAGTTAAAGCCACATGTAAAGCCACATTTACACGCTGAGGCTCAAAGAGCTCCTTTACTGTGACTCCTTCGCCAGCGCTGCCAATTTCTGCTGGTGCAGGAAGAGCTGCCAGTGCCCTGAAAATCTGGATATTTGAGTGGATGAAGGGTCTGAATGCAGCCACCCCTTCCCTGGGGCAAGGCTGGTGAGTCAGTTTGGGAAGGGGCTTGCTGGGATCTGTCTGCAAATTCTTCCTCCTCCTCCTCATCCTCCTCGTCCTCCTCCCCTGCATGGGGTGACTCCTAAACTGTTGCCAGTAGTGGGAAAAGGAGCAGTAGGGCTGCCAGAGTGAAATCTTCAGCTGAAATCTTGGCCGTTCCTGGCTGGTGGGAATGCTGCCCAGACTTCTGTCCGGATGGGAACTCATTCCCTGCATCCTGAGCTCCAAACCCTCTTTGTTTGGCTGGCGCCAGCGGCCCCTGCAGAGCTCAGCCCTTGCACGAGATGTCAGCGGTGACACAGAGCAGGCGTCGCTGCTGCTCTGTGCACAAGGGGAGGACGTGGTGTCAGGAGCTCCTGATGGAATGGGGAAGGTAGAGCTGTGCCGCAGCCCCTGCGTGGTCACATCCTGGGAGGACGAGGAAGGGAAGGAACCTTCATCTCTGCAGGAAGAGATCTCCCCTGTGGGCCCACATCTGCGCCCTAAATCTCATTTATTCAGGCTAAACTCCCACAGCTTGCAGCGAGGAGTTTTGCCAGAGTAAACACGGCAGATCTGGGTCTCTGCCCTGTTTCGTTTCGCCGTAGGCGGATTGATTGCTCCGAGGGGAAACCCACGCCGGAGCCACGCATCCCACCCTCCTCCGCTTTCCCAGTGCACGGACACAAACCTCTGACCTCCTTCAGGGCTTGGGAGGCTCAGGGGGATCCTCTCTTTCCACCCTGTCACCACGTGGGAGCAGCTCGAGAGGCCGCCGGGGTGTCTGGGCATGGTGTGTGGTTGTGCTGCTGCTTTGGGTGGATTCACGGATGCAGCTCCACGGAGCGTCTGGGGGGCTCCCGTGGATGCGCCGCAGCTGGGGAGCGCTGCCCGCCCTCTCTCTCCTGCTGCTTGCTTTTATCCTGGTTGGGAGTGCTAAAACCCCTCCTGGTTCAGGCATGATTTACAGGAGGAGCAATCCCCTCGGGAGCTGGGTCAGAGTTTGCTCTGTGCTGCCAGTCATTTGGGCTGTAAACTGGAACGGTCAGGGAGATAGGGAATGTGCACTGCGCCAGCTCTGGATCCCTGATTTTGCTGTAAACAAAGGGTTAAACGCAGGGTGAGATGAGTTGAGATGGATAGATAGCACTTGGCAATTTAAACAGCCTTTCCTTGTTCCCTTGGGTTATTTCTGCTGTCACAGAGTGTTCCTCTTTTTAATTAGGATTTTTTAAATACAGTAACTGTAGGGTGTTTTACAGTGTGTGAAAAAACTGTAACAGAATAATATAATGATGTTAGAGACTATGATTTTACTATTAAATATGACACAGTCATTGTCCTGGGTTGTCTTTCCTTTAAATACCAAACCATTTGAGTTGTCCCATTATCTCATCTTTACTTTTCTGTGTCCTGTACATCTGACATAAAATAACACAGATTTTATTTTCCAAGTGTGTCCAAGTGAATTCTGCTACATACACATTTTTATTGTAAAAACAGCGGAAGAGCCTTAAAATCCAATAATAATTGTCAGCCCTGGGCAATTCAGAACAATGAATTGTATCAGTTCTCTCTTCGATGTCTGTCTTCATCATACAAATAAAAAAAGATTATTAGATTAGGTATTTTTTCCTTAGTGTTTTCAAGTTTTAGAGTATAAATTTCCAAGGTTTTCTGTGTGATGAGGAGGTCTGGAGCTTCACACACACACACAGGCAATTACAGCAGCATCTTTTTCAAGTGAAGGCTGCTTTTCTTAATTCTAAATGTCAGCTGGAGTTAGGATAAAAATGTTACTTGGTGAGCCTTAGTTCATGCAAGGTGCCAATGCTCCATCTGGGCGTTTCAGTGGAAGCCGAGTGGATTCTGCTCCTGACTTTAATAGGAGAAGAATCAGAACTGTTTGTTATGGCTGTTTCTTAAAAGGGAAACTTACTGCTTATTGAAAAAGCGGATATGAAAAGCACAAACTTGTTCTTTTCCTGCCAAGAAACCATACAGATTATGTCACTGAATTTATTTAAAACTGGTTTCCATTATGTCTTTTTTCTGCTTTCCCCCCCTACCCCCATCTGGTTCTCAGGCACTCAGACAGGACTGGGCTGCAAATCCAGGCAATAGTTCAGATCCATCTAAAAATATGTAATAGAGGGTAATACATGCTCTTATTTGTATATTATTAATATACAGCTGTATATTGATCTGAGGGAGCCCTTCAAATTAGTTTTGCAGGGTTCCTATTTTTAATGAAGTTATGCAATCATTAATTCTTTTTAATTCCTCCTACTTTCACACCTGGAGGCAAGAGTTTAGACCCTTCCTGCAGATCTGCAGGTGCCAGAGCTGTTTCCTTGTTCCCAGATTCCTGACAGACAGACACACAGACACAGTCCTGGCTTGTTCACAGGGCAACTGGTTAGTCCTTCTAGTTTAACACACTTCAATATAAAGGGGTAATTTTTTGGATGTGCTTGGTTCCATCACTGAAAGCAGCCAATAAGAGGATCAAAAATCGGTTTGCAAGTGTCCGAAGCAGGAAATGCACATCAAGTGGGAATTTAAAAAATCGTGGGAAATGAAGCATCTTCGCTGTTTAAGGGGACAAACCTCATTTCATGTGCAGAACCGCCAGATATCCGGGATTATTTTTATTTTACTCCACCAGACAGCACAACTATAGAGAGGCAGGGTGCCAGGCCTAGAGGCGGGGAAGGGGGGACGTAATGGCGGCCGGCCTACAACTCCCAGCATGCACCGCGTGGCCGACACGCAGGGTGTTAATAACGTGCAGGGACGGACTTCAGCTCCCGGAATACACCGCGCGGGCAAATGGCACGGTGCTAAGGTGGGGGTCAGGTGGACTACAACTCCCAGCATGCACCGCGTGGCCGACACGCAGGGTGTTAATAACGTGCAGGGACGGACTTCAGCTCCCGGAATACACCGCGCGGGCAAATGGCACGGTGCTAAGGTGGGGGTCAGGTGGACTACAACTCCCAGCATGCACCGCGCGGGGAAACTGAAGTCACCCACTCCATTTCTGGAGATGACTACAACTCCCAGCATGCCCCTCGGTCCCATTGACGGCGCACCTTTTTCCCGCGCAGGCGCAGAGCGGGGTTGATGCTGTGAGGAGGAGGAGGAGGAGGAGGCGGAGGAGGCGGCGATGGCGCTGAACAAGAACCACTCGGAGGGCGGCGGCGTCATCGTTAACAACAGCGAGAAGTGAGATGCTATCCCTTTCTCCCCTCCTCCGGCCTCAGGAGCCGGGGGATAGCGGCGACTTGCCTTCTCCCATCGCCCTCCTCCTGCCTTCCCCCTCAGGGGGAGCGGTTGTGTGGGTAATGGGGGGGGCGTGCTGAGGGGGCGAGGCGGGTAAAGGGGGGGCTTTAACCCTCTCGGTGCCGGCGTTGCTCGTCCTCTCCTCATCTCCCTACGGCTTAGGGGCTGTACGTATCCTCCTGCCCCAGGGCCTGTGCGAGGGGAGCTCTGCTGGGGTTAAGCCGCGGGTCTTGCCCCCCCCCCCCCCACCGCTTCCCTCAGCATCCAGCCTGTCCCCCAGCCTGTTGCTGGCTCTTGCTGCTGTCCCCAGCCTCTCCCCCGAGGGCTCAGGAATGGCTGGCAGAGATCAGCTCCCGCCCAGGTGATCTGGCCTGGACGCACCTGCATCGTGCCTCAGCTCAAAGGCTGCCCACTGTGGTTTGCCGGGTTCCTGGAGCACAGCCCCCCTTCTGTGTGTGCGGGAGGGAGCAACAGTGTTGGAAAAAGGTGCTGGGATATAACCATGGAAACGGCAAGCCTGCACAGAGCTGCCTCTGTTTGCATGGCAAAGGGCTGTCCGCACCCGCTGTCTGCCAGCGTGGTTCTGACGTGGCAGTCATCTGCTTCGGGGACAAAGGAGTGCTTCATCCTCCAGCTCGTCTTTCCACGGGGCCACTTAAACATTGGTGTAGGAATTCTGCTCCTGACTTCCACTTGGGATGTGGCCTTTCTTAGAAGGCTTTAGTAAAATCAGCTCAGGTACTTAAATTTGCATTCCCTGAGAGACCTGCAGCAGCTGAAGGTGTAGCTGTTCCCAGCTGTCAGCCTGCCCTGCATCAGGGCCCGCCTGTCCCTGGGTTGATCCAGCTGGAATGCTGCAGCCTGAACAGAGCTGGTCCCACTGCCTTTCCCGAGCTCTTCCTGGAGGGACAGGTATTTACTGGCAAATGACTGAGGATGGAAACACATCAGCTGCCAAAGATAGAGATGGTGGAGATTTCTGCAGCTTTAGGGATTAGAGTCCCTAATGTGGGTGCTGTAATGTCAGTACAAGTTTCCCGCTGTGTCTATGCAAAGGTTTTAATCAGGTCAGTTTGTAATTGAGAATTAAGGAATCAGTGCAGACAACACGAGTTAATAAAGTCTTGTGGCAAGGAAGGGGAGTTCCTCTGGATCACATTCTTGTGTCAGAGGTGCTTGAGCTGTGGTGAGACCTTCAACAGCTGTGTTGCATAAGCCAGCCTGAGCAGTTTCTTCTCCTGCAGTCCTTCCTCTGTCGTGTTACTTGTGGACAACTGAAATTAGGGATTTTGATCAGCTCCGTTGACTGGGTTTGCTGGCTGGTTGTGCAGACAGCAGCAGCAGCTGTGTCAGCACACTGGGAAGGGAACAAGCAGCCAGTGCTGCTTCAGTTGCTGCTGCCAGCAACAACAACAACAAAAAAAAGGCAAACCAGAACTGATTTTGTCTGCTCGGCATCTCCATCAGTGCTGAGGTTACAGGTGGTTTTGGTGGGTCTGTAAACTCCTGTGCATGCTGCACTTTTGCCTTGAGCTGTAACTCCTGTCTCTTCCGTCACCGTTTGCAGTGTTCTGATGACCTATGACCATGTAGAAATTACCTTCAGTGATCTGGAGCCGATGCCAGAGGCCTTCAAGGGGACCAAGAAAGGGAGTGTTTTCCTGACTCCCTACCGGGTAAGTGCTGAAAGGCTTTATCTCATCTAAGGAGATAACAGCCCTGGACTCTGTATTTAAATGTCCTCAATGTATGAAAGTCAGGATAATCTACTCCTACTTTAAGTGTGGCTCATCCTCTCCCTCTGGGAAGCATTATGAATTCATAGCATATCCCATCTATTTGTCAACAGTTAATAAATGTGATTAGTTCTTGTACAGGCACCTGTTTAGTCCATCAGGCGTCTTTGAACTGGAAATTAGCAGTGGTCTGGAAATGCTGAATGCAACAGCACAGCTACTAAATCATAGCTGTGTGGAGCAGCAGGTTCTCTGGAAGCTGGGAGGAGCATTATCTGAGCAAGGGACTTCCTGGAAGGCTTTAGTACCTTGAGGATTTGATTTACCCCTGTGGCTGTGTGTAGCTTTTGGCTTGTGGAACTGGTGATGTGGGGGGGAGTTTCAGTCCACAGAGAAGTCTGTTTATATAATAAATCAGGGCTGTGTTTCCTGTTTGTTTTGAATAGCTCTTGTAATGTTATTTTCTTTTCAGGTTATCTTTGTGTCAAAGGGAAAGGATGCTATGCAGTCGTTTGTGATGCCCTTTTATTTGTTGAAGGATTGTGAAATTAAGCAGCCTGTGTTCGGAGCAAATTACATCAAGGGCACAGTGAAAGCAGAGGCAGGAGGTAGGTATCACACAGTGTATGTTCTGGGTCTCAGTTCAGCTGCTCAATTCATAGCAAAATCCTGGCTAACCAAGCCTTGACACTGTCCAAGTGGGTTTTCACATTCCTGCAAAAACATGTTTCATTTGCAGCTAAAAATATTCCCCTTACCAGCTCCCTGTTCAGTTACAATGAGCAGATGTGCTCTGCAACCCATCTCATCCCCGCCCTCTGCAAAATACAAAGTTCAATCAAACAAGTTATCTCAGCAAATAAACATCAGAGTGAAGTCAGCAAGAATGAAGATGTAATTTTGCTTTGGTCACTTGTGATCACCTATCCCACCTGGATCCAGGTTCTCCTGTGCCAAAAACTCAGATCCTTTCTGGCTCTGTTTGGGTTCAGGTGCAGATCCCCAGAGCACTTTCTCCATTGTGTTTCCTGTGCAGTTCAAGGACAGGTGTGGTATTGCTGTAGTGCATTCTGGCAGTGAAAATGGCACTTGGAAGGGCATGGACTGTCTTGAAATCAGGGAATTTAAGGAGCTGTTTCACATTAAACTCAATGAGAAGGCTGTGGCAGACATTTTCAAGAATAATTTTGGTTTTGACTGTTTTTTTGTTTTTTGGTTTTTTTACCAAAGGCACAGAGTTCAGCAAACTTTCATCCTCAGCTTGATTCAGTCTAGTAGTTGTGGCACAGAAATCACAGCACAGGGTGTAAGAGCCTTAAGCTGGAGTTCTGAAATCAGCATTCTTCTGCTTGGGAGCTGAGTGGGACCATCCAGCATGAGAGGGAGCCTGAGCATTAATTAAACTAAACTGTGTGACAGGCAAAAGGCTTTAGCTAAATCTTTGTTCATTTTCCCCAGAGGCCATCTTTTTTAATGATGATGTTGTCTTAACAGCCATGAGAGTCTGGTTTAGCTTAAAAGGCTCTTTAATCTACTTTTTTCTGTTTCAGCACAGCTTCTGCTTTGATGCTTTCTTGGGACTCTGGACTGTGCATATTTTTCTTTTTTATACTGTAATGTCAGATGTCACTAATTTATTTGTTTTTTAATTATTATTTATCCTGACTTGAAATATATTCCATGGGCTCTAATGGATTTATGTGGACCCTGTTTTTCATTAAGCTCTTTGCTTTGTTGGGCACTCAGACTCCCAAACTACTTTGGAGCTGACAGGTGTAGTTGCAAAGGCTTTTTAGCAAACGGGATTAACAAAATCCCTGTCTTCTGCACTAATCTTATCCAAAGCAAGAGCAAATCCAGCACTCCTTATAGCTTGGCCTGTGACAGCAGTTGTGGGAATAGCCACAACTCCAGAAAGCTTTTGAAGCTCTCCCTCATGGATGTTTCTGCTTCAGGTGTCTCTTCCTCTGCCTTTTTTTTTTTTTCAATTTGGATTTTTGGGATAAGCTCTTTTAAGAATTATATACAGAGCATCTGTAGATGCAGCATGTAACCTAAATAGCATGGAAATGGCTTCTCCTTGCTCCTTAGTGCTGTCTTTCCTCCCTCAGGTGGCTGGGAAGGATCTGCCACATTCAAGATGACTTTTTCAGCTGGGGGTGCAATTGAATTTGGGCAGCGGATGCTGCAGGTGGCATCACAAGGTATGGAAGTGTGGGGGTGTCTGCCACAGCTCTGTGGTTTCAGGAGCCCTGGCCAGAAGCTTGCTTTAAAAAATACTTTTTTCACATCTAATGAACAGATTTATTGGGATGACACTTGTTTTTCTGATAAGGACTCTAAGTTTGTTTGAGTTCTTGGCCTGCGTTTGAGGCAGGCTTGATGTTCTGATGAGGTCTTGTCTTTGCTTTTCCAGTCTCCAGAGGTGAAATACCCAGTGGAGCTTATGGCTATTCCTACATGCCAAATGGGTCCTATGCTTTTGCACCACCTGCAGCTAATGGGGGCTATCCATACCCACCTCCTCCTCCAGGTAAGCCTGGGAACTGAGGCTGGGGGTTATTCCAGTGAGTAAGAGTTAAAATAGGTAAAAAGGGCAAGAAACACAGATTTTACACAGTGTTTTAGTGATGACTTGTGTAGCTTTTGTTCCTGAGTTTAATTATGTGTGCCTTGGCTTCTTTTGGTTGATAACTCCACCCAGAGGAGTTAAGTCTCTTGCTGTGTGATCTCCTTTCCTGACAGACTTTTATCCTGGTCCTCCTGCAGCAGATGGAAACATGGGCTACATGCAGCTTCCACCTCCACCATACCCAGGGCCCATGGAACCCCCTGTCAGTGGCCCAGACCTGCCCTCCACTCCTGCAGGTAAGGAGTGTGTCCAGGTGAATGAACTCAAAACAGTTTTGTTAGGAATGAAACAGACTTTGTTTCTTGTCTTTTGGGGAACTTCGAAGCTCCACTTAGAAGTTGAAATTTGTTTAGAAAAGGGATTAGGGAGCTTCCCTAATCTCCAGCCTTGTATATCCAGCTCAGTCTGGAGTCCAGCCTGATTCTGTCCAGGGTAGACACCATTAGTGGGCATTTTACCAGATGGATTTATTCTTCTTTTGACAGAAAAAATACAGTTTGTGATTTTCCTGTGGTGGTAATCTTGCCCTAATGGATGAATACAAGGAAACTGATAGTGAAATGTGTTTGTGGTCCATTTTAGTTCACAACTGTGGCTTTGGTGCTACTTGCTTCCCCTTCCCCTGTTTCACTCTTAATGTGATTATTGTTGCTGAAACAATATGGAACAGGGGAAGAGATGATGGAAAGGAGCTGGGGAAATATCAGCCTCATTTTTCACTCATTTGGGATTTATTAAAATGAAAAAAAGAGCTATTGTGGTTGGGCACAGCCATAGATCTCTTGCAGATAAGAGCATTTGTTTGGATAAAGATTTAACTTTTCTCTTCAGTTTGAATAAACAACCATTCATCTTTGAACTATTTGGAAAGTGGCACTGCTCCAGAGGGTTGTACAAGATTTTTGTGTTCTGCAGAAATGGAGGTTCTGGATTATCCTCATAAATTACCATCTTTAATACATGAATCCCCTGTGCTGCTATAAATTTGTGCTGGTTTTTGTTTTACCTGTTGATTTCACTCCGAGGAAGGATGGTTTGTTCACTGCCTGTTTATAAAAGGTATTGCCTGTATTTAGGCAAGGCAGCAGCCAGCATTTATTTATGGCTGACATGCAAGTCTCAGGTGACATTTCCAAACTCATTCTTCCTCTGTTTCACTGGGAATTGACAATTCTGTAGTGACTGGAAGAGATAATGCTCAATTGTGTTTGTTGTAGCTGTTTTGCAACTTGAGCACTGGTCATAGGGTGCTCTGTTAGTAACTCTTGATGGCCAGGAGTTCTTGTTTTATTGTAAGAGTTCTCTGTGTGTCCCTAACCTGTCACTTCTCTCCCTGTGACAGCTGAAGCCAAGGCTGCTGAAGCTGCTGCCAGTGCTTACTACAGCCCAGGCAACCCCCACAACGTCTACATGCCCACAGTGAGTCCCTCTTGCTCTGGGGTTGCAGGGGAGCCTGGGTGTGTGTCTGGCAGATCTTCTCTCAGTGGCACAGCAAAGTTGGTCTGAATTGATGTTGGTGTCTTGGGTTTTTTGGGGGCTTTGAGTTTAATATTTTATTCTTAGCCATGCACTGATGTCCTTTTGTCATCTTCATTGCAGGACCAGCCACCCCCTCCTCCATACTTTCCACCAGAGGACAAGAAAAACCAATAAGCTGACACAGAACTTCTCCACGACTCATTGCTTTCTTTTTTTCCATTTTGGCAGAATTCTGGGGCACAGTCCTTAGCACTGAGGAGTAGAGCCTTCCCCCAAGGCACTCTGCTTTCCAGGGCTCTAGGAGTAGGTCTGTGCAGAGCAAGGGGAGGGATTTTGGCAGCCTGGGTCACCTGTGGAGCTCTGAGGGTTTGCTGTCCTGCAGCATTCCCTCCTCCCTGTGCACAGCATCACTACACCTGGGGGTTCTCTTCACCTGAGACTGCTTCCCTTAGCTGTTTCCTTTGATACTTAAAGTATACCTCTTTGGAGTCAGCATCTGCTCTAAACTGCTAATTAACATGATTGTGACATGGAAACAAGGCTCTTGGGGTGGGAGGTGTCTTGAATTCACCTTAGTGTGCATCCAAGAGCACCTCTGGACACAGGGATGCCTCTGGTTATTCTTTATAATCCAGAGTGTCACATCCAACTCTTTGCTCTTGAGAAAGGATTTCAAAGGCGACGTTTGGGATCTCAAAGGAACTACACACCTGTGACATTTTTCAGATATATATTCAGCTTTCTTGGGTTTCTTTTTATTTTCATCTAAGTCATACCTGACAATCAAATCTGTAAGTCGTTCCTGACAAGCAAATAATCTGTAGCCCTTCAAATTTCCCTGCTGCTCACCATGTATGACAATGCTGACCAACTTCCCTTCCTCAGACATGCTGCTCTTCACAGGATTCTCCAGTAGCATCTGACCAGTTTAGATCCCATGGGAACACTAATATTTCTGCAGTCTCTACTTTCCAGTTAGATATGTGAGTTCATTAAGTCCTGAACATTCTCCTCATAGTCTATAATGCACTTTTGTTTTTCCTTTGTTGTAACATGAGTTACACTTTTTGGCCAGTGAAGCATCTTCCTGCTGTGACTTACCTGGTGAATTAACAGCTAATGGGCAGAAAGCAGTTGCTTTACTTCTGCCCTGGAAGCACTTGAGAGAATATGCAAAACACTGGAATAAGCTGTAAGGTACAAAGTGTTGTTTATTGCTGTTTGTGTTCCTGGTCCAGCTGTGAATTCCCAGTCACCTGAACTCCTCGTACCATTGATTCCTTGGTCTCATTAGCAACAGCTCCAGTGCAGAACCTCTGCAGGACTGATCAGAATCTGGGCTGTGAAACTTCTGCGTTGTACAAAGCTTTGCACAAGTCACACTTCAGTGACTTCTGACAGCTGAGAGAGAAAATCCTTCCCAGCAAAGTGTGACAGAAGGTCCTGTGCTAGGGAACTGCTGAGATTTGCTGCATGCAGCCTGCTCGGAGAGAAACAAGGTCCACTTCTTGTTTTCTTTTTCTTTGAGTTCAGCTGATTAATGAAATTGCTACTGTTTGTGCACTGACTTTTCTAGAATTGCTACTGCGGTGATCTAAAAGAAATGGTTATTTAAAAAAAATATATATATTTATTTTGAAAGCGTTTGATTAATATATTAATGTGAAATGACTTTTGAATGCAGATTTGTTTTGCCAAGACCGTGAAGTAAAGAGAAATCAGCTCAAAACTTGGGGTCTTTGTGTGTGTGAGTGGGCAAACTTCTGGTGAGTTGGTAGCTTTGGATGCAGAGAGGAGGAATTAAAAGCAAAATCACTTGGATTTTATATTTTATTATTAGAAGCAAAATCAGTTGGCTTTTCACTGGTGACATCAGTTGCTTGATTTCTCTTGGGTGACATTGTGAATGAAAATAAGGTGTTAAAATGTTTCAGCAAACTCCCTTGGAAGCTGGTGCAGTAGCTGCTTTACTGTACCCAGATGTGTCACCCAAGTTGTTTTTCCAGACCAGCTGTCCTCTTAAAAGTTACAACCTGTTTACTATTTTATTTTGCAAGAACTAGCTCAGCAATGCAGCATAATTAATGCCTCTAAAATATGTCTCTAATTAGAAGCAAACCACAATTTTATCCTTTTTTCCCCTGTAAGTGTGCTGAGGTGCCTGGGTGGTTGTGTCCAGTGAGGTGGGAGCTGTCTCAGGTGTGCTCCTGTCCCTGGAAAAGCTGTGAGTTGTGCTCCAGCAGCAGTGCCAGAGCTGTTCCTCCCTCTGAGCTGAACCAGGTGTGTCAGTCTCACTTGGCAGGACAGGAGTGCTCCATGTGGGATCAGCTACTGGTCACTCCCCCTGGCTCTCACTGACACCTGTCAAACAGAAGCTGCTCTCCATGTATCATCCAAACCTCTTCCCAGCAGCTGCTGTGGCTGCCTTCATTCTCTTGAATTCCCTGATCAGCCTGCAGGGACATCTTCCAGATTCTGCTCATTTTTACATCCCTTTTGCCTCTCACATCATCTCAGCTGTTTGACTGCACTTTAGGCCTGGCTGAGCCACTTGGGTTTGTTTTCTGTAGAAGAGGTGGCAGAAGGAGGAAAGCATTGAGATAAAATTTTACAGTCTAGTAGGAGCTGAATAAATCCTGATTTGTGAATTAAATTACTTCAAATCAAGGTTTCTTCAGTCACATCTGTCTAACTCTAAGATGGTGCTGAAACCTTCTGTTCTGGCTCATTCCCAGTTACCCTGTACTCTGAGACAGAATCCTAGAAAACACAGATTGCATGAACTTTCCAGAGCTCTTGCCCAGCCCCACTCCCTGTGCAGCTCTTAGGCCAACAATCAGAACAAATCCTTGAGGTTCTTTTAAAACCTTTCTTCAACTAAGTGTGCTTGAGAGAGAAACATTTAGATGTCTGCTCCCACGGGAACTTGGCTCCATGGTTCAAGCTGAGTCACTTCCCTTAGAGTGGAGAAGTGGCAAGACCTCCAGAGACACCATGAGGTTTCTGTCTGGCAAAAGGGAAATACATTCAAAGGATGAGTCAGGCTGGAATAAATGAAATACTGCTTAGCACGGGTGTCAGTGGGCTAAATCTGGAGTTGAATCTCTGGGCTTTCCACAGTGGTTTGAGGTTGAATGTTCCCATTCCTCCAGGCTGGAGCTAGGCATGGTCTGTGGGGAGGGGAGGAGGAGCAAGCCAAAAAAAGAGATTGGGCGTGGTGTCGATGAGTTTGGAGTGTGCTGATAGGAAGTGAAGCACGTTTTGGGGGCGCTGAAGCTGCGGGGCCAAAAGGCTGGGCAGGTCACACAGCCAGCAAAGG
This sequence comes from Promerops cafer, assembly GCA_013398275.1. NCBI lineage: Eukaryota > Metazoa > Chordata > Aves > Passeriformes > Nectariniidae > Promerops > Promerops cafer. The sequence continues at coordinate 416,910 of VZSE01007656.1, read as the reverse complement.
TCAGGCAGGCATTGGGCTGAGTGGAGCAGCACGATTTGGGAATCCAGATTTTTGGGTGCTGATGAATCCCTGCCCAAACCCCCAAATCTGGCTTTGGTAGTCAGCACTCCCTGCCATCCCCCTGATGGAAACTGGGAGCTGTTCTCTGCTTGGGAGAGGGCTCAGGGAGGGTGGAAGGGTCACCAGTCCTGCTGCCTACACAGAAGGTTTTAAATATTAAAGCAGGGATGTGCAATTTGAAGTCTGCTGCTGCTCTGGAAGCGGGGCGGGAGTAGGGCAGGAGAAATGTTGTGCACTGACACGTCTCCAGGTCTGGTCCCTGCCCCAGTGATTAACTGGCTGTGCAGCAGGAGGCTGCCACACGACAGCCAGACTGGTACCGCTAAACTCCGATAGTTGGTATTCTACTACTGGAGGAAAAGAGGAGGCATAGGCAACAATTAGTGTTGGATCCTTTAGCAGAGGTAGATTTTTCCACCACCATGTACAGTTCTACCTCTTTGATGTGACTTGGGCTCTTCAGCTGAGAAGTCTCTCCCTGCCCCTGATGCTGGGAAATGCAGCTGCTTCCCTCCTCTGGGGACTGTGGGGTAACTGGGTATTTCCAAAGTGCTTTGAGACCTTGTGCAAAGAAGTGTTGCTGCAGGAACCGCAGGTGCTGCTGACAGATTTCCTGCAGTCAGCCCTGAAATCCTGGTGCTATCCCTGGGGGCTGGGGAAGTTCTTTACCTTGGAAGGATTACCCCATCCTTAGGGATTAAGGATCCTTATCCTGGAAGGATTGCTCCATCCTGTATGTGCTTGCCTGGGGTTGCCTCCAGACAAAGGAAGAAACAGAGTCCTCCTCTTCCTCCACACCATTCTGCCCAAGTTTTACCCCAAGTGCTCCAGCTTCATGCATTAATTTCTTTCTGGCTGGGGGTATGCACTAAGCAGTTGTAGGGAGTGGGGTTAAGCCCACCTGGCCAGCACCTCCCTGTCCTGTGTGTGCCTTCCTTTGGAGATCATGAGGACTTCCCACCACTCTCAGAGCTGTAGATGGTCAAACTGCCTCTGCCACATGATGGACACTGTGATTTATCAGCTCTGGCTCACAGCACTGTCTCCCTTTGCAAGCACTGCTGGAGGTGGCAGGATGTGTGGGGTGAAGTTTGGATCCAGCTGCTCCCGGAGCATCCAGGAGCAGAGCCAGCCCTTGCCAGAGAGCAGCTCCTGTCGCATCACAGGCACCACCACCTGTAAAGAACTGCCAGGGCTGTGTTGGAGGTGAGTTTTGCCAAGGCAGGCTGTGATCAGGAGGAGTTTCAGGTTAAAGCTGCACAGAAAAGCCCAAGTGACAAGTGTGAGGTTTGTGGGTGGGGACAGAACGCTGAGATGTGCAGGGTGGGGATCTTTATTTCAGTCAAGGCTCTCCCTGCAGCCGTAGCAGGTGTTACTCACCTGTCTGCTCTCTGGAGTGAGTCAGCTACAAGAGACTGGAACCAGTATTTCAGCCCCCTCCTTGCTCAAGGGCTGGCCCTGTGCCACCGAGAGAGGCCCCAGCGGGACATGAAGTGGCCACGGGGAGCAGGAGCAGAGACTCGTACCTGCCGGTGGTGGCTGCTGGATCCCACACCTCAGGGTGCAAACGGACCAGATCCCTCCCTGCTGGGTCCTCCCAGCCCACCTGCCATTCCCTACACAGTTCCTATGGTTTCTGGATGCTGGAGCAAAAGGTATCAGCTTAGCTTCATTTACGAGCTCAGCTCAGCAAATCCTGTCTTTCTAAACTTCTTCTTTCCCCTTCTCAAGTTGTGCCTCCTCCTCCTCCTTTTCCATGTATTTTGCTCTTTGAGGGCTGGGCTCTGGCTGGGACACCCTGGCACAGACTGACTGCAATAATATTCCATGTTTTGGCGTGTCCCTCTGGAATGTGGGGGCGGTGGGAGGGGTTGCCCTGCGGCCTCCTCCCATCACCCAAGCATGTGGCTCCGTGGAGCTTGTTGGGCTCCTCGGGGGCTTTGGCAAGTGTGTGGTGAGAATTGCCAGTGGAAAAGCCATGAGGAGAATGCTCTGTGCTGGAGCTGGTCAGTAATTTGGCATCTGTGCTCCAGAATAACCTGGTTAATGGGCACTATGGGGGCATGGAGGTACCTGGGTGTCAGCCCTGGGTTCTTCCACCTTCACAAGCATCCTTCTGGTCCCTCCTCAGCTCAGGCATGTGCTGTAGGTCCTGCTGCTCTCAACTCAGTCCCCAAACCAGCAAATTAATTGGCTTTGAAATCTGTGTCCCCTATTCTCTGTCCCTGCAGTGAGGGGATGATAAATCCAGTGTCTGAAACAGAATTATCTCACTGGGAGAGGGAAGTGGAAGGCAGCACATGACAGTGATGGTGAAAACATTTTAAAGTGGTCACAAGGTGCTGTGAGGCAAATGAGGGACGTCCAGGTCTACACATTTAGTCTGTGACTTCCTCAGAGTCATCCTTGCATACCCCTGCCATGGAGCTGGCAGCTCTTGTGCCAAACCTCTGCTCCTGCACAGGGCTCCCAAGGGGAACAGAGCTTTCACAACTACCCTGTCCTGTGTGGGTGGCTGGAAGTCCCCTTTGCTCTTCCCAGAGGGATGGAGTTTGCCTTAACAACCTTCTAAGATGTCCCAAATGAGGTGGGAGGTACTTTGTGTTCCCCACTTCCTTCCCAGGTGCCACCATGTTTTGTGAGGTGCCCCCAGAGTGCTCAGGAGAGCCTGTGGCAGGAGAGATGTGGGATCAGGGCACGAGTAACTGGAGGGCCCCACAGGAAACAGGGAGGGGGGATGACTGACATCCCTCCTGGCTGTGGAATCGTTGGCCCCACAGCACCCAGTGGGTCCCAGGGGGATACCTCACCCGGGCAGCTCCAAAGAGGGGAAACAGGGATGTCTCTCATTTTGAAACCACCTTCCTCCCCCCTGCCTGCTGCCTGCACTGTCCCCTTTGCCAATGCCTGGCAGGCGCCACTGGCTTTTGCAGAGTCATCGGACCCTGTGCTTAAAAGGAGAAGTGAGGGAGGGACATGTTGAAATCAGTTTTTTGACTATTTGCCCATTTCCATCCGAGAGATAAGAGTGAAGCCAGGCTGCAGCTTCAGGATCAAGACGGGGTAGGAGGTAAACTGCTATTAATGCTGGTGGAGGGTTCTTTCCTAGCAGGTTTTCCTTCAAGGGGGAGATGATTCCCTGTAAAGAAGGTGATGATGCTTGTTCTTTGGAGATCTGTTTTCTCAGCAGCACCTATAATCCCATTCACAAGTGAACTGTGGACTTTATTTATACTGGGGACAGGTATAAAGGGTTTTCCTTTAGGATGATTTGTTTTTAAAAGGAATTGAAGGCTTCACTCCATATTGTGCATATATATGTTGGTTATTCTGGGAGCATGGTTATTCTGGACAGCATGGGAAGCAGGGGCTGTTTTGGGGAATGCCAGCTCCCTCCCTTTGGAAAGTCCTGCCTTGGATGTCTGGGATGTTTTGCTCGTTGTCTGCCAGTGTGGGGAGCAGAGTTTATCAGGATTGTCTCTACTAACCAGAAATCCTTGCTCATTCTGGAGCTGCTTTTTGGGCTTCTCTTATTGTTTCCTGGACAAGGAGTAATTTGAGGTGCAAATACTGGAGCTCAGTGATTTTTGTCACCGGTGTTTTGTGGAACAGGTGGCAGCTGGTAAAGCCCAGGAGAAAAAGGATATTTGCTGCTTTTGAGACCTGATTACCAAGCAGCTCTCCCATGGCCCACAGAGGCTCCAATTCATGTGATCCCTGCACAGAGTCTTTCCCGAGGACCGTGCTGGCCTCTGATGGGAGCTGTGTGCTCCCACCCTGCTGGGCTGTGCCTGGGCATTTCCAGTGGGCATTGCAAACCAGTGCAGTGGCCAGCTGGGGAGCTGCTGGGGAAAGTGCTTTTAAACAGATACTTCCACACTGCAGCTGAACTTTTGCTTTTTAAAGCCTGCACAACCCAGCCCGGCCACCAGCTCCTGGCTGGAGGGTCACTGCCTGATGTTTAGCAATAGTCATGACTGGATTTTATTTCTCCAGTGTTACAAGGAGGAGAGAAGTGGATTTGAGGATTGACTAAACTTTTTCAGCTGTTCTCTCTGTGCTGGTTGAGGCAAGAGACATCCTGACTGCTGTTACTTTTTGTTGGCAAGGAGCAGTGAAAGATGTGAGCAGCTCAAGGATGCTGAGTCCATGTTCTGCCTTTACCCTCTTTGCTGGGCCAGATTTTGGTTTTGCAATCAAAGCTAAAAGCAAAGATGACAGCAATGGTTTCCAAAGGCCATCGTGCACTTTTCTCTAGTTCCCACTAACAACATTTTGCAAGGGAGCACAGAGCTGGTGTCCCAGATCAATAAACTGCATTTGTGTGTGTCACGGGACAGGAATTGGCTTCTCCACCACATCCCCCTCCATCAGCGGGGAGGACATGCTTTTAAGCTGTTTGCCCAAGGTGGAAAAAGGCTGGATAAAGTCAAGGCTGAGGCTGGCAGGGCTGGGTAAGCACCTCTAAGCATCTCTGACAGCAAAGGGAATGGGCATCCTCACCAGGTGTGGGGTGAGGAGGTGGCTCCAGTGCCAAACTGGGGAGTGCACAAGAAGGGGTTCTGAAGCCCAGTTCCTTGGGGCACCCAATTCCTGGGGACAGTTACCAGAGCCCTCCTGACAGGGGAGAAAGCAGAAGTGTAACAAGCAGCTTGTTTCAGACCTAAGGGGACAAGGCTGAAAAATCTCAGGAGTGCATTTCAGTTTTTGGTGTCTCACTGTATCTCTAAATTTTTATTCTGTAGATTATCTTGGCATCCCCCTACTCCTGGAAATTCAGTCTTTTTATGCTGTGCAGCCCCTCTTGGCCCCAGTCCTGTGCTGGCTGACCTGGATAAAGAAAATTAGCCCCCCACATCAACACCCTGCCCCTGCTCCCAGCCCTTTTTCCATCTCCTGGTCCCACAACTTCAGGGAACCCCTTATGCCATTATAACCTGCTCTTACAGGGTTCCAGGGCAAAGGGAGGTTGTGTCTCTCTTAAAGCAATTAAAAGTGTGCAACCTGCCTCAATTAAAGGACTGTTTGAGTGCAAGGGACTGGCTGCCTGCCCTCATCCTCTCGCAGAGATGCTGCTGCCAGCACCCTCCTGCAGCCCTGCTTGGAGCCAGCGTGCTGTGGGGCTCTGTGCTGATGGACTCTGATTCCTTCACTGGTATTAAGGAGACAAACTTTCCAGTGCAGTTTCCCCGGTCATGGTTTCCTGTTTGGATTCAGCACAAATCCCAAAGTGCCTGCACAGTACCACTGATCCCAGTGTGGAGCCACTGCCATCTGTGTTACATCTGAAGCATCTTTTTTATGGCTTTTGGACCATCCAGGTGCCAGAAGGGTGCAGAGAAGACAAAACCTCCTCTTGGGGAGTCACTGCCCTGCTGCACAGGGCCTGTGGCTCCTCAGCAGGCCCAGCGGTGACACCAAGCCCCAGCAGTGACACCAAGCCCCAGCAGTGACACTGAGCACGGGCTGAGGTCCCTGTCCTTCCCTGGGCTGTGGGTCCAGCTGCTGAGCAGCAAACGCTTGTGCAGCTCAACAGCTCCTCCAAAGCCCAGGCCGCTGTCAGCTGTGCCTGCAGACACAGCAGACACCCAGGAGCAGACTGGCTCTATCTCTGGCCATCTCCTGATGCCCGGCCAAGCCTTCCCCCACCCCGTTTGTTATCAGGCAGAGCATCCTGATAGGGATCTGCGAGGGGAGGGCACCGCTGCAGTCTGTAACGGGCAACTGCCTGGCAAGTTGCAGTCAGATAAAGTGTTTACAGGAATGAAAGCTGACGGTAAAGAACACGTTTTCAACATCATTTCTTTCTGCTTTTTTTTTTAAGTAACCAGCTCTTTCTGGACAGCCCGTTTAGGAAGAAGGTCACAGGCCCTTTCTCAGTGCTGTTCTTGGCTCTTTACTCTGTCTGTTCTCAGCCCAGCCTTGTGCAACTGTCCTGGGTGTTGCAAGGACTTCTCATCCTGCAGCTTTTGCATGGGGTTTCAAATCCCCTCCATCCGCTGGGGCTGAAGACACCCCCTGCTTTCTGCAAGGTCCCTGCCTCTGCTCTCAGGGCACGATGGATCCCAAAGACACATCAGAGCCCAGAGCCCAGTGCTGCCTTCACTAATCCTCTCCATCGCCCCCTTCCCCTGCTGGGCTTTGCCTTCTCAGGACTATTTCTCTGCACTTGCTCCCAATTTCTTGCTCATAAGTGATAGCAGGGACCAGATGTGACACCGTCCTTTTGCCCCCATCCCACGTGTGCCACGCAGCCCCCATGGCAAGGGGTGCTGGGAAGCAGGGCCGGGGCGCCTGCGTCCCCGGGGTGCTCTGCAGGGAGCCCTGAGCACGTTTCCGCTCTGCTAAAATGGCCACGCTCTGATAAGGGCTGTGGTTTCCTCCTCTGAGAAGCGAGGGAGTGAGGGAGGCCGCAGTGGCAGGCAGAGCTGCAGCCCTGCCCCACTCTCAGCCTCCTCTGAGATGGATCCTGCTGGTGAGAGCCCCCCGGGGACCCTCCCCGGGGAGGAGAGCCCCGAGGTAGGTGCCTTTGAGCTCGGGGGGCTGGGGAGAGTGTTTGAGGTGCGATGGCAGCAGGCAGGGGCAGGGTGGCTGTGCCCAGGGGGGCAGCGCTGGCTGCTGAGGCCGTCAAAGGGGAATGAGAGGAAAGGGACCGAGGCCTGGGTGTGACCAAGAGATGGGGGTACCGTACCCGTGTAAATGGGCACCCCAGGGTGAGTACGGGGTCAGCTGCAGCTCTGTGCCCCCGCTGAGGGTCCCCTCTGAGCTTGGCTACGGCTTCCCAGCACCTCCCAGCCCCTCTGGGCTCTCTGCTGCCGGCAGCTGCCCCAAAGCCCTGCTCTGGCCATCCCAGCCCGACCGACTTCCCCTGGGTCCCCGTGTCTGTCCCCGGGAGACGGGACCCACGGCCCTGCCCAGGGCTGCTGGGAGCTCGAGGGCACAATGGAGGGGACAATGCCCCGTGCGGGACTCGTGGCTGATCTGTCCTGGTGGTGTCCCCCAGGCAGGGACGTGTCCTCCCTCCCTGCTGCCTCCCCCACTGCTGCAGCTGCTGGCGTGGGCTGATGCTGGTGGCTGTATCCAGACCTGGATTTAAGCAACACTACTGGATTTGAGCTGGGCTCTTGGCATGAGGATTAGAAGCAGTAAACATGTCCTGGTGGCTCAGCTCTGCTTTAGCTTAACCAGTCCTGTGTGCACATGGGAGCACGGAGCAGATCCTGCAGCCGCTGTGTCTGGGGCAGAATGGAACAGCAGGGAGCTGCCCCCAAAACCAGCAGGGATTCCTCCCCCTGCCCTCCTGTGCTACCCCACTGTTGGGTGAGGGACAGATGCTTGTGTCTTGCTGATAAATAACAGCAGCAGAGAAATAAATTCCTTTTTCTGTCCCCTCTGCACTTGCAACCTTGCACTGGGGCAGCGCTGACTGTGGGGATGCTGAAAGATTTGGGATGGGGCCACGTCCCCCATGCCTTGGCACAGGCAGGACAGTGCCAGCAGCAGCAGAAGGTGCATGGAACCTGGGCAGAGGCAGGCTGGAACCCTCCTGAGTGCAACAGGTCCCCCTTTCACAGGGGGCTACTGAGCCACCGCTGGGTACAAGCAGGGATGTGGAGGCAGCTGGGAGAGAAGCAGTTCAAGGGTTAAACTCGCCGGGGCTGGAAGGGTTGAATTCAGTCCAGATGGCCGGGGGATTATGCCAGCCCTAGATTTGCCATAAGCAAATGTTAATGTTCAAGCTCGAGGTTGGTTTATTTTTTTTCTGTTAGGGGTTCCTAAGGTCACTTTGGGGCCTGGGCTGACCCACAGGTAGGATTTATCCATCCATCCATCCATCCATCCATCCATCCATCCATCCATCCATCCATCCATCCATCCATCCATCCATCCATCTATCCATCCATCCATCCCCACCAGTCCTGCATGAGTAGGTGCTAGAACCATGCTCTGCAAATGCCCCTCAGCCCAGAAAAGCCCAAACTTATTTTAAAAACTTCTGTTCTATTTTTTGGTGTCACCCCCTTGTACTCCCAGAGGCTCCAGTGCCAGGACCAGTAACAGATGGCACAAGGACACTGGTCCCCGTCCTCTGGTGGTGTCACCTCTTGGATTTAATTCTTGTTTGGAAAGTCAATGCTGTTGCTGGTCATCCTTCAAGTGGGGAATGAGCAGTGCTCCCCTGCAGCTTTCAGAGATCTGTAGCAGTGCACAGAATCCTGATGGCTTTTGGCATCTCCTTGCCCAGCCTGGAGCTCCTCACGGTGCTCTGGCCCCATGCCCTGTCCCTCAGCTTTGCTCTCCAGCCTGGTGCTACTGGAGTGAGTGGCTCTGGGGGGTGAGAGGTGGGTGGTTGGCTCTTCAAGCCTCCTGGGGGTCACCCCAAGCTGCTGTTGCTAGCCTTGCAGCCCCCTCCTCAATTAACGGGACTTGGGGGTGAAGCCCCCCGTGCTGCCCTGCTCGTGGGTGATGGGGGACATTGTCCCTCAGCTGTGGGGTGTCTGCGGGGTGTCACAGCATCCTTTGGGACATCCCACCCTCATGTGCTCTGGGTGATGCCACCCCATCCTGGCTGCCCTGCCCTGTCCGGCCACCATTTCCTCCTCAAACCATGCCCTTGATGGGAAACCTCTCTGCTTCTCTTCTCTCCCCAGATGGATCTGTCCCACCGGTTCTCCAAGGAAGAGGTACGGGTGTGGCCCCACTGTGGTCTGCCTTGGTGGCACTGGAGGGGGTGGCAGTGCTGCAGGGGCCTGGGGACATGGTTCAGCTCCTGGAGATGCTCCCCACGGACAGCCGGTCTGGATGCAGGGGGTGGCAGGGCCTGGGGGAGCTGTGAGGAGGAAATCCTGCTGATCCTGGGGGATGCATGGAGCACATCCCTGCTGGCTGTCCCCACGTGAGGTGTCAGCACTGTCCCCCCACAGCTGGCCCTGCTCTACGAGGAGGTTCTCTACACCATCCGGCACCGCCTGGGCAAGCCCGAGCAGCAGCACGTCAGGGATTCCCAGGAGCTCTACTCCTACGTGCAGAAGGTGCGTCCCCTTCCTGACAGGGTCCCCAAATCCTGTCCCCTGACACGTCCATCCTCCCAGCTACAGGGGATGGTAGGAGTCTGTTGTCCCCAAGCTCGCTCAGCGAGTTTTTAAAGGGGCTTTGATTTACCCTGGTGGTTCACAGGAGACCATAAAATTCTCAGGAGGCTGAGTAACAAACTTTTACTTGCAAACTTGAGAGCATTAATGTCGAATGAGGTTGGGCTTTCCATGTGCCAGGGGCTTGGACTGGACCAGAGGCTCCAGGGGCCAGGATGTGGGAGTGCCCCCTCCCACCCATGCAGAGCTTGCCCTGACCCCCACCACACACAGTTTCTCCTGGTTGTTTGGAGCCCATAATCATTGCTCTGGCCCCCTACAGGGTCACTCAGAGGGAGCTTTTAACAAGCACCACGAAAGATGTAGCAGCAGCATCCAGCTGGAGGGCTGGGAGCATCCTGTGGCTGGGAAATATTAGCCCTGGGGAGAAGTGTTTATCTTAGGCTGGGGATGGTGGGAAGAAGGCATTCCCTCAAGAGCTTTCAGCTGGTCCCCAGCCTTCCTGCTGGACTCTGCCACTCTCCTCTCCCCTTGGGCTGTTGCTGGCTCCCAGGGAGCAGAGGGAAGCCCCTGGCTGCTCTCCAGCCCCTGTTAGCAGGGCAGCATCCATCACCAGCCCCAATATCCACACAGGCTTTTGGCATGGACACGGAGGAGCACAGTGTCATCATGCAGCAGGTCATGGAGCTGGAGGTACAGTGTCCCCAGTATGCAGCTGGGGTGGTGCTGGGGGGCTGCAGTGCTTCTGAGCCCCTGTGACTGGGATTTGGAGTGACCTGGGGTTGTCACTGCTTGGGTGGGAGCTGATGGCAAGGTCCTGCTCCAGCCCCATCCTTCCATGCAGGGTTGATGCTTCCTCACAGGATTGGTGACCCTGCACATTAATAGCTTTTTAAATCATTTTTCCAGAGCCCCATTTACTGCCTGAAAGCCACTGTGAAGGAAGCCAAGGGAATTTTGGGTAAAGATGTCAGTGGTAAGTGGAGACGGGTGGGTGTCCCGTGGGAAGAGGGGCAGCTGCTGCTCCCGAGTGGAATTCCCACACCTCTGCCCTCGCAGGGCTCAGTGACCCATACTGCCTGCTGGGCATCGAGGCCAGGAGCCAGGAACCAGCCCACCCCGACCACAAGAAGAGGATGAAGGCTGTGGTCAAAGACCTCATCCCTGAAGACCAAATCCATCGTACCCAAGTCATAAACCAGACCCTCAGCCCAGTGTGGAATGAGACGTTCATCCTGTAATCCACCCCCACCCCTGGCTCTGCTCTCGGGGGGTGCAGGGTGTGGCCAGCCCTCTTGGCTGTGAATGGGGGTTCACCACTCCTGTGTTACTCGAGTAACAACATCCCCTGGTGCCTTGCAGGGAGTTTAAAGATGTGGAGACAGCCAGCTTCCACCTGGACATGTGGTGAGTGACAGCATCCCAGTGAGCCCAGGACCCTGCCCCTAGGGGGTCCTGCCTCCTGGGATTCAATCTGCAACTTTTTTAAAGGCCCCAAAGCCAGCTGGGAACCCCTTTCCCCATCGCTTTCCAGGGAGCAGTGCTCAGTGTCGGATGTGATCTGTGCCAGCAGAGAAAGCCCAGGCTGGCTGTGCCCAGGCAGGGCTGGTCCTAAGCCCTGGTTTAATTTATGGAGAGGAGCCACGTGCTCGCAGACTTGGGCTGGGTTTGGGGGTGGCCTCAGTCCTGACACTTCCCTGCTCCCTTCTCCACCGTCACTGCAACTCCCTGCTCTGTTTTTCCATCACCTGGATTCCCCCTTTCCCCGCGGGGGGTTTTGCCTCCCGCCCTCGCAGGGACTCGGACGTGGTGGAGTCGATGCGGCACAAGCTGGGAGAGCTGACGGACCTCCACGGCCTCAAAAGGTTGGTGCTGGTGTGATCCCAAGGCTGCTGAGGACAGAGGGGGTGGAAAATGCTTATTTGCCTGCTGGATTTTAAAAATCGCCCTTGGGAGGAGGGAAGGAGGGAGGGCGGCAGGTCTGTCACCCTTCTCCACGCCGAACACGGCCGGGTCACAGCTGCAGGACACCTTCCCACCCCCTCCGTTGTTTGTGCCTTTCAGGATCTTCAAAGACGCTCGCAAAGATAAAGGGCAGGACGATTTCCTGGGGAACGTGGTCGTTCGCCTGAAGGTGAGCGCCGCGGTGCCTCCCCTCCTCCGGGGGACTCCCCAGGCGCCAGGTAAACCTGCCGGGACCCGGGCAGGATCCAGCCCTGTGGCAGCACCCGGCACACCCAGGATCCCGTCTCAGAGCCACAAACTGATGTCGGGTCGCTCACGGTGCCACAGTCATTCCAACACACTCAGTCACTGCACATCCTGCATTTGTAATCCAATACAGAATCTTCCTGCCCCATGAACGCCAAGGGATGAAGATCCCCTGGTCTCTGAATGAGATCCTTCTCCTGGGAAGGCTGCCCAGGGCTTCCCCCTTGTCCCTCTGTGCCTGCAGGACCTGCACTGCTGGAATGACCAGTGGTACCAGCTGGAGCCACGGACAGAGACATATCCCGAGCGGGGACACTGTCACCTGCAGTTCCTGCTGACTCACAAGAAGGTGGGATGGGATGTGGAAAGGGGTCCTTCCCCATCGCCCTGGCAGGATGGGACAGCTGCCTGTCCCTTGGGGCTTATCTGGGGGTCACGGGTGCCTGTCCCAGGAGCAGAGGTGCCAGCACCAGGGTCTGCAGGTGCTGCACCCTCCCCTGAGCTCTGTGCCAGCACCAGGACCCTGCTCCTGGTGCACTGTAGCCCTTGGCTCTCCACCCCCGCTTCCTGTGTCCCCCTGTGACAGCGTCCCTGTGAGTCCAGGCAGGTGATGGTTCTCTCTGCCTTGTCTCGTTCCAGAGGGCCACCACGAGCAGCCGGACACAGCCGAGCTACACTGTCCACCGCCACCTCCTGCAGCAGCTGGTGTCCCACGAGATCCTCCAGCACCAGGTGCCACCAGTGCTGCTTCCAGCACCAGGAGCAGCCCTCCAGCAGCTGGGCTGGGGGGGGCTTCCTTTGCAGCCCACACCCCAACACACTGTGTGATGGGAACGAGGGTCAGGATGGTGCCTGGCGTCCTTCCGGGGCTCCCACTCCCAAAAATGCACCCCGCCGTGGTGCCTGTCCTCCTCCTCTCTCATCCTGTCTTGCTCCAGGACACATTCCTGCCCCCCTTTCCCTCCTGGCAGGCCGGCAGCACCTCCTGGGATGGGGAGCTGAGCAGCCACGCCAGCACCGTGCTGTACCTGCACGCCACACAGAAGGACCTCTCTGACTTCCACCAGGACATGGCGTGAGTAGCCCACACCCAGGGCACCCCAGTGCAGCACCTGGGGCCTTCCTGGGACCCTCTGACCACAGCTGGTCTGTTCCATGAGCTCAGGTGTTGCCCCCAGGACACCTGGGTGCCGCCTCTGTGACCCCGGCTGTGGCTGTGGCTAGCTCCTGGGTGCCCCCAGCCCCCAGGGGTTCAGCCCAGCCCTCCCTCCTCCCCAGGCAATGGCTGGCCTACAGCAAACTCTACCAGAGCCTGGAGTTCAACAGCAGCTGCCTCCTCCACCAGATCACCAGCATTGAGTACCGGTGGGTGCAGGAGCGCCTGAGGCCAGAGCAGGTGAGGGGGCTGCGGGCAGAGATCAGGGAAAGGTGCCCCAGGCACCCAACCCTGAGCCAATCCTCCCAGGAGCCCCTGGGGCTGTTTCAGTCCCCGTGTTCCAGGAAGGGCAGGAGATTGTGGGGTACAGGGGTGCCAGGGTGTCTGGAGGGCATTTCCCAGTGGTTGGTTCCCCCTCTCTGGGGAGAACCCCTTACCCTTTGCACTGACATCCCCCTCCCCCATCCCTGCCATCAGGTCAATCACAGCCCCCTGCAAAACTTAAATATGACCCAGTTTCTGCTTATCCCAGCCTGTTTTTCCTGCACCCTGCTGAGACACTGAATTTTCCATGCATAGCAATGAGGTTTAAGCAAAAAGCTCAGTTCAGTCCCTCCCGGGGGAAGCTACCAGAGGCATCAGGGGTTTATTCCCACCCCTGGAGCAGGCTGAAAAGGAATGGGAGCACCAGCTCCCTCCGCTGTGGTGCCGCAGTCCTGCCACTGAGGAGGACGATGCATGTTTCCTTTCTTCTCCCCAGAAAGCAGAGCTGGCCGAGTCCTTCCAGTCCTTGCTGACCTACGGGGTCTCCCTCATCCGTAGGTTCCGCATCATTTTCCCCCTCTCTGTCCCGAGGTCCACGGAGAGGCTCCAGTCCCTGCTCCGGTGAGTCAGTCACTGGTGCCAGCTGCATGTGAGGTCCTGTGGTTTGGCCACTGGGATGGACAAGCCACTGGGCTTGAGCAAAACTCACTGTGAGCCCTTTCTCCCCCATCTAGGCTGCTGGGACACTTGTCCTGTCCCATCCCTCATCCCGGGCTCCCTGTGGGGAATGTTGCTGGAAGAGGAAGGCTGTTTGGGCAGGGTCTCTGAGGGGAGAGGTGCTTGTTTCTGATGGCAGGTGCTGGGTTTCACTCGAGGTTCTCACTTTCCAGGGTCCTTGTCCAGATGTGCAAGACAAAAGCTTTCCATGAGCTGTGCACACCCAGCCCTGACCTCCCCCAGATGGTCTCCACAGCTCTGAAGGTACTGGGGGTCTCACCCACCCCAAGCCCTGCAGGGTGGGCTGTGGGTCTCCCTTTCCTTCCATTTCCTGCCCAATGCCCACACCTCAGCAAATCCACATGGATCACCATGGCATGGGAAATACCTGCCCCTTTAACCTGGTGGCCCCAGCCTGTGGTTCCCACCACAGGTTCTCCCCTCACCCAGGGGACAGGGAGAGTGAAGGGGGTGACAGAGCTGGTTTTGCTCCTCCTGCTTCCCTGCCATCCCACCAGGACTCCTCTCTTGCAGTCAGGCACAGCAGAGTGGTTCCACATGCAGAAGCAGCACCTCAAGCCCATGGTGAAGGTCAGTTCCCATCTCTGTCCCTCCAACATGATAAAGTCACCTCAAAATGTCTGAGCATCCAAAACAAGCTGTTCTTTCCTTTGCAGAGCATAGAGGAGAATAGCAAAGCCTTGTCCAAGCTCCTCCTGGAGGTGATAGAAGATCTCAAGCAGTGCCAAAAGATCTGGAATAAATTGTTCAGCACGTAAGTTTCAGTGCTTGATCTCACCCCCCTCCACCTTCCCTGGGATCAAGAGTGACAGGGCACTTTGATGCTTCATTCCTTGGGCTCCACAGGTGGGGTCTTTGGTCCCACCTCTGCCCCTTAGAGCTGTGCTGTCCTCACCCAGGACGTGGCCTGGCAGGGTTGGCTGGGCTGGCTTTGCTGGGCTGGGGTTGGCAGGCTCCTGACTCCACGTTTCTTTCTTGCAGCAACCTGAAGTTGAATATCTTCTCCATTGCCTACCTGGAGCTGGAGAGCCTGGTGAGCAAGCCTGGGCTGCTCTGCCCTCGGGGAACTAAGGTCTAAAGCCAAGCTGAGGTTTTTGGCCACCCTTCAGGTGGCAACAGCTTGTTGCAAGCTTGGAAGGGGAGCAAGAGAAACTCCCCCTCTCCCCCTGTGTGCCCATAGAGTGACTATGGACTATTTGACCCAACAGATCTCCTGAAATGCCACCCAAAAGGAAGAGGAGTCCCCTGAGCTGGCCCTCACTCCAGAAGCAGCCTTCCTGGCCGGACCTCACTGTGTCCTCCCTTCCCTTGCTCCCATCCAGGTCGCAGAGCATGTCCAGGAGCAGCTGCACAAGGTTGAGAGCAGCATGTCCAGACCCACGGCCGAGAGCCTCTTTGATCTCTACAGGAAACTGCAGGAGCTCTATCAGATGAAGGACTCCCTCCCAAGCAGGTATCCAGCCCCGAGAGAGGAGGGGTGCAAGGGAGGGGTTGAGCAGTTAACTGAGAGGATCTCTGGATCCTTCCCACTCACCTACATCACTAACTGCACACCAGGCAGAGCAGGCTGTTGGTGTCTGGTGTCAATGGGAGCATCACCAGGAGGGTTTTGGGCTCATCTCTGGGTGGGGTTGGTGTGAGAGCAGGAGGGGTGACGGTCCTGTGCGGTTGGAGAAGCCGGTGCCTTCATCCACAGGGAGGAACCTCTGGCTCTGAGCAATTTCCACCAGTGGTTCGAGGAAGCGCTGCCCCTGTGGCTGCAGAAGGCCTACACCACCACGCTGGAGAGGGCTCAGAGAGCCATCCAGATGGACCAGGTAACGTGGGGAGGAGAAATCTCCCTCCTCCCTTTGGGGACACTGCAGCTGTCCTCCATGCCTTGCTGCTGTGCCTGGCTCACAGCACTGAGACCACCACATAGGTGCCTCTGGCAGCCTAGGAGCAGCCTGGCTCCTCTCCCAAATGAGGAACAAAGGATGTGGTCCCCTCCCTGGGCCAGCTGATCTCGCCCACCCTGGCCCCACACAATGTCCCTGTGTCCCTTCCCTCGCTGCTCCCTGACAGCCCATGCGATCTGAGGACCCTGAATTTGGGCCATGCTGTGAGAATGCCCTTTGCTTCCAGCCTCTCTGAAGAGGGGGGGAAGGCAGACACGGGGCCACAGGCTGCTCTTCAGTGAGGTCCAGCAACACTGGGTGGGTGTATGGAGGGGAGCAGGGAGCTCATGCTGCTCCATCCATCCTCATCTCCTCCACTCTCCAAAGTGGTTGTGTGATGACATTGGGATATAAGGAGCTGATGATGGGCCAGAGAGGCCCAAAGTGAAGGAGCAGCTCTGCTCTCTGGGATGGCATCTCTCTGTTCAAGCTGTGTTTGCCTTCTCTGCCCCTCAGCTGAAGCCTTATGGGTATCACAAGCACAGCACATCCACCGTTGACCTGTCCACCTGCTACGCCCAGATCGTGACAACCTGGCAGCAGCTCAACTGGCCAGACCCTGAGAAAGCCTTCATGATCATGGTCAATCTCCTGGAGGTTTGTACAGCTGGGCACCAGCTGGAGTTTCCTCCTCCTGCTCTTGGGGACATGCCTCCATGGAAGAGCCAGTACCCCCCGGTGGTGTGGTTCTCTGAGCCCACGGTGGTCCCCGCGTTGCCTGGTTCAGTCCTGTTGGTTTCCTCTCTGTCCTGCAGGACATGTGCAAGATCTCCCTGATGTACTGCAAGCTCATCAAGGAGAGGGCTGAGGCTCTGTCACTGAGCGAGCAGAACGAGGGCGAGGCAGCCAACAAGGTTGGTGTTGGAACCTGCTCCGGGAAGGGCAGGATTTGGCCCTGGTTTCTGGACAAAGAGGGAGCTGAGCTACTGAGACAGCTGACATCCCCAGCTGACATCCCCAGTTTGGGTTCCACAGGGACCAGTGGGCCATCAAAAGCCATAATCCTGGAAAATCAGGAGGGAAATTATATGAGCAGGGGGAGCAGGATGGGGATGGGGACACAGGTGAGGACAAAAATGAGAATGGAGATGGTGATGGAGATGGGACTAGGGATGAGGATGGGGATGGAGATGGGAATGGGAAAATGATGGAGATTGCATTGAGGATGGGGATGTGGGATGCTCCAGGGGGTGTGGACCCTGAAGCAGACCCACCTCCCCCAGCTCTGCATCGTGGTGAACAACATCGAGCAGCTCCGGCTGCTGGTGCTGCAGCTGCCAACACAGCTGGACTGGGCCCAGCTGGAGCAGCGCACGAGGGGCATCATCGACCCGCAGCAGATCCAGAATGCTCTGCACAACCAACTCGACAGCACCGTGGCCTGCCTGGACCACGAGGTCCGGGACGTGGTGCAAGCCCTGGCTACCAAGGTGACCACCTGCCACTGATGCCCCCTTGGCCCTCACCTGGCCCAGAGAAGTTTCACCCAAGGTGTCCTGAAGCCCATAATGCTCTTGGGATGGAGACAAGGTGGAGCTGGGCATGGGGAGGTTGGTGCAGAGGGCAAAGTCCAAGTCTCTTCCTGTGTTTCTCCCTGGCAGCTGGAAAAGGGCATTGCCAGACACATCCAGGAGCTCTCCTCTTCCAGTGACACCCAGAAGCCTGAGGATGTAAGTATCTGGTCCAGCCCCTCCTGGACCATCTTTTTTGGGCAGCCTTTGCTTGCTTGGTGGGTGCCTCTGTCACCCTCCATCACTGCTCCCTGCCCACGCCTGGGGCACAGGACATACCAGTGATGGGGCCCAGACCTCCACAGGCTTCACTTGATGCCCATGTTAGCAGCAGGACCACACCAGGCACAGCCTGCCCATGTTCTGTGGGAAGGAGCTCCTCTGGGATCCTCCCTGGCCTGCTGTGCCCTGCTGGTTATACCCCCCTGCCCTCCCCAATGCCCCCTCTCCTCTCGCTGCAGTCCATCATCCCACTCATGAAGTTCCTGGAGTCGGAGCTGCAGTACCTCAATGAGCATCTGGTCCAGGAGAACTTCAAAAGGTGACCAGGGCACTTGGGATGCACTGTGGCAGAGGCCACCAGTGTCACCATCCCTTGGACAGGAGCATCCCTTGAGCTCCATGGGGCTTGGAGCCATCCCAGTTTGGGGCTGGCAGGATGAGGCACTTCCTTCTGGGGCTTTGCAAAGCCCTTCAGCTGAAGACCATCCGCCCAGCCCAGCCCCTGGATCCTGCTCACAGCCTCCCTCTCCCCTGCAGCCTCCTCAGTCTCCTGTGGCACCACACCCTGTCCGTGCTCTCAGCAGCACGGGGCCAGCAGATGCCCTCGGTCCAGCACTGCCAGAGGCTGTTCTGTGCCCTAAAGGTACCAAGGGGAAGCAGGGGGCCCCTGGCAAGGACAGGGGTTTGGTTGGTGGCTGACAGCATCCTTGTCCCCAGAGCCTGGAGCTGTGCTTTCACGCCGAGGGCTGCGGGCTGCCGCTGGAGACCCTCCACAGTGCAGCCTTCCGGGTAGGGAGATGGGGATGGGGAGTCCCCGTGGGTTCCTTTGGGAGGAAGGGATGCCAGGGAGGATATCCCCGGGCTGTGGGCCTGTCCGTGTGCTTGACCGTGACCTCTCACCCTCTGCACAGATGCTGGAGACTCACCTGGCTCTCTGCTCCACCACCAGCCGCAAACTCATCCAGAAATACTTCAGCAACAGGATCCAGCAGCAGGTAGGAGTCTGGATGGTGCTCCCAGCCCCTTCCCACATCCCACCCTTGCTCACAGGCCCTGCCTGTGGAAATGTGGAATTTCCCCACCATCCTCCCAGTCCTGGGGCTGTTGGGGCAGGTTTTGCCACAGCATTGAGCAGGAGGGGGCTCAATGCATCCCAGAGGATTCCAGCACACCCTGGTACCCCAAAATTCCTGCTGAGCCTCTGGCAGACCCTGTGCATCCCCTCCATGATGGGGATGAAGGACAGTATGTTTACCCTTGTACCCCACTGCCCAGCTGGACACCAGCTCAGAGAAGTACGGGGCCGTGACCATCAAAGCTCTGTACCGGCCTTCGGAGCAGAAACTCCGTGTGGAAGTGCTCAACGCCACCAACCTCATCCCGCTGGACTCCAACGGTGGGTGTGGGTGGGCAGGGGAGCCACACTGCCCCAGGGTCCCCTGTCCTTGGTCCCTGGTATGCCCCAGTCAGGAGAGATGCTGGTAATGCTTGGACTCTCTCTTTATTTGCTTTTTTATCCGAGGAGGTGAATTTGGGGAAAAAGGGGGGTTTTGCACTGGTTCTGGGTGGTTCAGTGGGATGTGGCAGGCAGAACCATACAGGACACAGTGCCCGCATCCCACTGTTTGTGGCACAAGCCAGCAGCCAGGGCAGGCGGCTTTCTTCATCATGCAAAGCAGTCGCAGATAAAAAAATACGCCGGGGTGAGCAGCGACCTTCTCACGGTCCTGCTGTCGTTCGGGGAGCTCTCCAGGAGAGGTCACGCCTCCTGCAGCCACCCCTGGCCGATCGCTGTGCGGGCAGGGTTAGCGATGTTCCCGCACCCTCCCGGGCTGGGCTGGCGGTCGTGGTGAGGCTGCCCTGACCCCGCCCCTGCAGCCACCCGTGTGTCCAAGCCCCCCCGCTTGGGTTCATCCCGGGGCAGAGGGGCCAGGGGAGGGGGCTGATGTCTGCACCCCACCAGGCTCCAGCGACCCCTTCGTGCAGCTCACCCTGGAGCCCCGGCACGAGTTCCCCGAGGTGGTGGCCCGGACCACCCAGTGCAAGAGGAACGAGCTGCACCCCCTCTTCGACGAAGCCTTCGACTTGTACGTAGGGGCTGACACCCACCGGAGCCCCCAGTCCCCGCAGCCTCTCAGGCTTCCAACAGAGCCTCTCCCATGGGGCTGCCGCTCCAGGAACTGGCCGTGTCCAGGGATTTCACCCCTGCACCCCAGTGGGGTCCCCCAAACACCTGGGCGGGTGCGGGGCTGTGCTGGGGGCCTGTGCTTTGAGGGGTTTGGATCGGTGTGGGGCTGTGGCCTCCCGTGGAGCATGGAAGGTTGTGACCGAGGGACCAAGGGGGCGGGATGTGATGATCCCCTGCCTCCCGTGCCCCTGCAGCTTGATCCCCTCCGAGAAGTGCCGGCAGGAGGGGGCCTGTCTGCTGCTGACCGTGTTTGACTACGACGTGCTGGGGGCCAACGACCTGGAGGGAGAAGCCTTCTTCCCCCTGTGCCACCTGCCCGGCCTCGACACCGAGGAGGACGAGGCCGACATGGGACGGGTGCCCCAGACCCGGCTCCCCCTCACCCACCCCAAGCCCACGGGTACGTGGTGCCACAGCCGGGCTGAGCAGAGTGGGGAGGGGGCTGTGGGGAGCATCTCCCACCATCACTCCCCTGTTCTCTGGCAGATGAGATCCTGCAGCTGCTGGAGTCCAGGAAAAGGGACAAAGAAGCTCAGGCCTTCGTTAAGCTCCGCAAGCAACGAGCCAAGCAGTCCAAGGAGACAGAGTGAGGGAGGGGCAGGAAGATGGCCCTGAAAGGAGGGGTCTGGCCAGCGGGACCCCGGGACTTTTGTGGTGCTGGAGCCAGAACCATCTGCAGGGAGTGTGGGGACAGAGGGGTCCCTGTGCCTGCCCCACCGCAGCTCCCAGCACGCAACTCACCCCCACCTTTGGGCAGCAACGCTCCATGAGGCAGGGAGGGTGGGCAGGTGGGTTCGAGGGGATTTCTTTGCCTGCCTGGACTAGTAACACTACACGAGTGATGTGAAAGTGTGGCTGTCCCTGTCTGTCCCTCTGGAGTTTGTCACTGCCAGTGCCACATCTCCTGGCCGTGTCTCCAACCCTCCTGTCTGCGACACGACTGATTCAGGCTGGGGACAGCCATGGCCAAACCTGCCTTCTTTTTTTTTTTTTTTTTAATTTTTAAATTTCTTTTCCCCCTCATTTTCTTGTGGATAAGCCTCTTATTTTAAATGAAAAGCCACAAAGCTGATGCGTGGGCTGTGTGCTTTGGGGCAGTGGCCCTGTGCTGGGAGCAGCAGCACAGTGGGGTGGGACAAGGCATTTGGGGTCTACTGGGAGCTGCTGAATTTCTCCTTTTTTAAAATGTGCATAGCTCTTGTGTCTGTTTGGTTTTTTTTTTTTTTTTATTTCACCACCAATTTTACCGACCTCCTGGAAGCCTGGGATCTTGCTGGAGCCTGGGCAGCAATAAAGAGCATCACAGCCCTGGCAGCCAAACCTGGAGGCATTTTGGGCAGCTGACAGCACAGGCATGGGGTGCAGGTCCCTGGCATCACTCCCAGCCTGTGCCAGGGACCTGGGTCCCTCTGGAAGTGGTGGGAAGCTCTGCAGGGTCCATCCATGTGGGGTGACCCAGTATGACAGTAAAAATGCCTGACAAGGCAGGTGGTTGTAACAATTTTTTGGGTTTTTTGGAGCTTGTTTTCGCTGCCGTTAGTACTAATTATACACCTGGAGCTCCCTCTACCCCCACCGTGCACGGGGGTAGCCATGTTTGAGCTGCAGCAGGTCCCTGGGAGCTGCCAGGGACCAGGGAATTAAAAGCATCCCCCTCCTGGGTGCCTGAGCACCAGCTGCTCCCTCATGGGCAGAGCAACTGCTGGGTCAGCTCAGGTCAAATCCTGGATGCGGGGGTGGGAAAAGAAAAAAGCTCCTTTGGTATCTGTGTGACAGAGCCCACAGCAGGAGGGATTAAGGCTCTGCAGGCTCTCAAGGAAGCCATTTTCTGGCTTAGGTTTTAGTGCAGAGAAATAATATTCCAGAGCTGGATCTGGGATTGTGGGGATGCTGTCCCGGGGTGTCATCTCAGCTGGGTCAGGCACCCTGTGCCTGCACCCTGCAGCTCATCTGGAGCTGGCACCTGCTGGCAGCCACCTCACGCTTTATTACGAGGTTTACTACACGAGGCTGGAGGTTTGAATGTGGTCTCAGCTCATTTTTAACTGTTTTTTTTTAAAAATCACTGTGTCCCACCTCACCCTGGGCTGCCACCAGCCAGGCGTGTCCCACGGAGCAGGTGGGACGAGCTGACCTGTGTTTTGAGGTTGTTTGCACTGTATTATTCAAGGTGTTTTAGCTTAATTTTTGCTCAACTATAGGCAGTTGTGTGAGTCTTCTCCCACCCTAAAAGAAATCCCACCTTTTGTCAGAGAAAGACTAATAAACCTTAATCAGTCAGAGCACAACTAACCCCATGGAGCAGAACAGCCCAAGCATTAAAAAATAATGCTTGAAGCACACAAAACCAGCTCCTAGAAAATGCAAGAATGACAAAGAGGAAGAAGTCTCCATCATCATCCTCCTAATCCTGGTGAAGAACCCGACACAGGCAGATGGCCAGAACACAAGAGGGAAGGGGCTGGCACTTAGATCTACTGATTTTATTGTGTTACCAATAATCTGCAATACAAATGGGCCCACTCAGATTATTGTTGTGACTGGACTAATGGGAAGTGGTTAATGCATCTTTGAAACATTAATTAGACCAAAATTAACAGGTAATTCTTGGATCCACAGGCCAGGTGTGTTCTTTTGGGTGCCAACACACAAAACACTGTATCCACTGTGCAGGCACAGCTCACCTCTGCCCAGCCTGGTTCTTCCAGGACATAAATCCATGCCCAGACCAAGAATTTGGGTGAGAAATGTTTAGATTTGCCACTTCCTTAACAACACTGCATTGATGTTCCCCCTCTCTCACCACACCTCCATCAGGGAAGTGAATTGCAACACCCCGAAAAGGGAGGGGAGCTCAGAGAGAAATTATTCTTGGTTGTGTGACAATTGGCCACAGATCTGTTGCTTTGAGGGCTCCAAAGCCCAGATTTCTCCACCCTCCCAAGGCTCAGAGCAGAGCCCGGGGCTGCACATCCACCTGGGCACGCATGCGCACACACACGCACACACCGCTTCAGTTTGTATTTTTTTTTCTTAGCAAAAAAATAAAAATTTATTGTCCTCTAAAAAAAAAAAAATCCATCCTGCCCTTGGAAACTGTGACACAGATTGAGTTCTTTCCAGCCCCACATGCAAATTCACTCTGCCAAGAAAAGAGTCTAAACCAGGTTTCCGACAGCCAAAACACATATTTACAGAGTACGAGAGAACGACAGCTGAAATCACAGTTCTATACATGGAATCAACAACACGTTTTACACCACTGATCACCATTCTGCCAACTTCTACACGGACTAGGGGCGCCTCTGCCCAGTGCCCTTCCTCCTGGGGAAAGCAGGGAAGGGACTGGGCAAGAATTGCCACCAGAAATACTGCAGTGTGTATTATTATTATTTTTTTTAAATGTATACTGTATTTATTTTGTTTTAACATTGGAAGCTACAGAGTGGGGAAGCCCCAGAAATCTCTCCAATGCAGTCACTACTTTGCAGGAGTACTTCACCTTTAAAATACTAGGTTTTACATCAGTAACATCTATTTTGCTGTTGGCCATCACTCCAAGGATTATAATAACTCTGGAGGAAAACACTGGTAATATTCTTCCTTCTCAGACAGGGGAAAAGGAGGAAGAGAGGAGGTTCAGAGGCTGGTGGAACAGCAAGGGATGACTGAGTCCATTCAGTGTTAGGGGCTTCCTCCCAGGGTAAGGGATTCTCTTCATTGTCTCAGCTGCACAAGCCTTGCCAGTGGCTCAGGTTCAGCTTCAGAGATGTACAAAAGTGTAAAACCCTTTGGTAGGGGATCAGCTGCAGGGACCCCCCAGGGGTGGGATCTGCTTTAGGAAATGTGCTCCAGCTCCGAGACCTTTCCCGGGTCCCTCCCGTGCCACAGCAGGCACATGGCTACAGCACCTAAGGCTGGAGAGGAGCTCAAAGGGGTCCTGTTAGCCCAAAATCCTTCAGCTCCTGGCTCTCACCTACAGCTCTGACCCTGCTTGGTGCTCTGGATCTACCCAGGCTAGTGTTGTCCCAAGCCCCCTGCTTCTAGGTTGGTTTTCCGTAATAATTTAAAAGTTTATTGACCTTTAGGATGCTGTGGTTTCACAAGACAACCACAGCTCCCTTCCCCCAGCTCTCAACTCAGAAGGGTCTGACCTGCCCAGTTCATCACCAAGGTCAGCTCTTCTGAAGCTCCCAAAAATCTGGGGAGTAAAATGTCATTATCCACTAAGGAGTCTGTGTGAGGAGGCAGGACCCAGACACGGTCGGGGCTGCTCAGCTGGGCTGCTCCCCAAGGAGCCCTGTGGACCCCACTGTTGTTTTGAAGCCCCCTCAGCTCTGCTGTGTTACTGAGTGTCCTGTAAAGGGAGTTCCTGCTTCAGAAGGAAGCCTGACAGTACGTGACAGGGGCTGCACTTATTAGCACCACGTTTATTTCAGCTGATCACAGACTCTTAAGCCTCAACTGCAGTGCTGTGATTATGGTTTGTCAACTGCTGGAGTGGGTCAGGAATGCTGCTTCTTCCACCTGCTCCCACCTCCTTTGATTTGGAAATTGTCTTTAAATGGCCCACCAGAACATTCACAAAATATGCAAGACGAAGTTCTCTTTTCCATCTGATGCTTAAGAAAATAAATTCACATTTCAATATTCCTCTCTTTTTTTTTAAAGCAGCAAACAAATTGATAGAAACCTAAATTTAGGAAGTGTTTCTTCAAGAACCAGAGGAAAGTGAGAAAGTCTATGTGCTTGTGCAAAGAGAGTGCTGAGAGAGGCTGGGGTGGGGGCAAGGGAAGGCTCTAGTGCTAATTCCTTCAGGCTGCTCTGCCATGAGTGCAGTGTGGCAATGGAAAGTTAAAATTTAAGGGCCACAAACAGGTGAAATTCTGAATTCTTTGGTCCTTCAGTGTAAGTTTTAAAACAGAGAAACTGTTTTACTCAAAAGGGAAAACCACATTTTCTCTGGCCTGGAATTTTTCCTTGTACCCCAGGGAAACTGGGGAGAAACAGCTCTTTCCCCTTAACCCCCCAAGTCCTGCATCATCCCGTGACTGAAGTCCCACAGAGACAGCCCAGACTGCCCTCAGGGGACAAGTTCCACGTGGAGGGATTCCCTGTTGGAATCACAGAGCTGGTGCTGGACAGATCTGGAAAAAGAGGGCTGGCAAAAGGCAGCATCACCCGTGAGCAGCCCTTGGGGAGGCAGAGGAGCAGAGAAACCCCCAAGCTCATAAAAAGTGTTACAAACCATAGCCAAAAATGGGCTGATCAGCTCTGCTGCTTATAAATATTAAAGATCTGATTCAAGAGTTTATTTCCTATGATTTAAGTTAGTTACAAAAAAACTTTTTAGTAAATTTTTTTTTTCTTAATTGGGTTTTTTCCTCCTCCTCCCCCCCACTTTTAATTTTTTTTTATTTTTTGCTTTTCCTAAAAAAAAAGAGAAATGTTCACGTATTTTAATAAAAGGTCTTTCCTTAAGATCAGACCAAGGCAGATGTGCTGCCCCATGGCACAGACATTCAAAGGCTATAACCAAACAACATAGCCACAATAGTCACTCAACAGTGTCTCTCCATTAAAAAAAATTAAAAAACCTGATGCTAGTTACAATAAAATACACATGGAAAAAAAGCATTTTTACCAAAAAACCCAAAAACAAGTTAATGGGAAAACATAAAAAAGAACTACACAGAGCTGCACTTAAGAGATCATCTGGGAATGCATATTAACCCCTTCCATGGAGAGGAAAGGTGGAATTATGGAAACAAACCTAATTATGTGTTTGCATTAAATATGAAGCTTTCTGAGAGGCTCTGGTAAAAATTCAGTTTTCCTACAATAGTGGGCTGCTGGAGGTTCCAGTGCTTTTCCAGGTCACGGAGGGGCAGCACAGGAGCATCCCTGTGCAAAATAAAAATGTTTAGTCAACTGAGTGGCCTTTTGGTTGAGATCCCAGCAGGTTACTGCAATCCACCTGATGTAAAAATCCAATGGACACACTGGTAAGGAAAAGTCACAGGAAAGCTCAGCTGCTGGGCAGGTGTGAGCTGGTGGCATTTCTCTGTCCTGCTGGACTATTTCTGTCAGGACACATCTCCAGCACAAGGGTTTCTGGAGCCAGCAATCCACAAACAACCCTTGAGCTGCTGACACAGGCAACAAAAATGTCCTCAGCCTACCTGGAATTGGTTCATGCAGTTCAGCACTGACTACAAATCAGGTCCCTGTGGCTAAAACAAAACTAACCTGGTCTGAAACAGTAAAAAGTCTCCAAACAGCCACCAGACAAAGGGGTGCCTGGAGAGAACTAACCTCTGCATCCAAATTTCCTTCATAAAGGGCTTTGGCTCACCCAAAGGCAATACTTCTAAGGCTGCTCAGACCTGGAACATGTTGGCTGCATCAGCAATGAACACTGGTCACTGAATTTTGGGGCTTGGCTTGCTTTAGGTCCAATATAAATTTTTTTTTCCCTCTTTTCTTCTTTTCATACAAATATACAAAGAGTGTAAAAAAATTTAAAAAGTGAACTTTGCTGATTAAATGACAGACAAAGTTCCTGCACATTCAGAGATGGGCAGTGTGAGGCCCTGCAGGCAGGAGCCTGGCAGAGCTCCCATCAGGGAGGACGGCTTTAACCAAGCTGGGTCAGTGAAAGAGCAGGGGGACCGAAGGCATGAGCAAGTCATTTCAAACCACCTCGATCCTCCCTGTGATCTCAACTCTTCCTCTGGAAAGCACGTGGAAGCCCCTCTCGCCCACTCTAAGTCCTTCTGGAAATAGTCAAAAATTTGTTATCACCTAAATAGAAAAGAGGAGAAACACAGACTCTTTGCAAATGGCCCTTTGATCTGTATTAAAAACAGCTCTCAAAGTTCATCAAGAGTTAGAATTAGTGGGGCACGGGTGAGGGGCAGTTTAGATACGGGATGTAAAATATTAAAAAGTGCTCTGCAACTAATTTTCTGTTTTCATGTGTGCATGTGCATGTGTGTGCACGTCTCTACGCGTGCACAGCCACGCCCATCCACACACATATATACATATATATATATACACATACATATATATGTACGTATGTATAAAGTTAAAAAGTTCTATAGGATATGATCAGAACGAGTGTCCTCGGAAGGTCACGACTGCAGAGAGTGGGGCCTGTTGGGGTGGCAGATGGGGCACTCGCCCTCCTCAGCGCACGTCTCGCACAGCACCGCGTGTTGGCACGGTAACACCACCCGCTTCTCCTTCTGACACTTAAGGCATTTCACTGACTGCATCTGAAATACCGCCTGCAAGAGAGGGGGACAGGGCACAGCGTCAGCGTCACGCACACGGCAGAGGGCTTGGGGAAGGGCAGGCAGGACCTGCAGCTGTCTACCCTGTTCATCTGAAGCCAGAGTAAAGCAGCACAGTGTGGTGCCTTTCCGGACCTTTAGGATCAACAAAGCAGCTTTGATTGATTTAAACTCTGTACTTCAGGCACAAAGAAGATGGAGTTATCTTCCTGTGAGCCAGCTAGAGCTCACTTTGATTACATCTACCTGGAAGTGCTCTGATAGGCTTCTGATTTCTGAGTCTACTAAAGAAAGGGGAAAAAGCTGTGACCTGTAGGAGCAGAGAGGGCAGAGCCCTGCCCTGCCAGGCCCTGGCACTCACCTTGTCCACTTTCTCCAGGTTTGCCCGCAGCTGTTTCTGCAGGGTGTAGAGCGACGAGAGCGAGAGCGTCTCCAGGTCAGAGAAGGAGCGCAGGAACTGCGGGTCCTGGCCGGTGTGGATCCTCTCCAGCTCCTCCTGCAGTTTTTTCACTTGCAGCTCCAAGGCTTCCCTCTGCTCCCGGGCCAGTTCACATTCCATGTTAGCTGTGTTGGCGCGATCGTTTGCTTCCTCTGCCTCCTTTTTCCAAGCATCACAAGCCTGCAAGTTCCAACAAAGAGGGTAAAAGAAGCCGTCTGAACACTTGGTCTGTCTCCAAAGAAAAACCCAGGCAAAACTATCAATTTCCATCCACTCCTCACACCAGTTCTGACCACTCTGCCCTGTTCCCAAATTCTGAAACACGTTTGGAGCCTTACTTCAAGGCACTGCTCATTCCACATATCCCATCTGCTTGGGCTGTGGTTCTACTCATCTGGCTCACAGCATTCAGGGCATGAACTTTGCATACTGACAAATTATCATGCATCAAAGGTCTGAGAGACTGTCAAACACTTCAGGGCATCTGTTGTGACATCTGGCCTTGCACTTCCAGCACCTGAACACACCAGGCCCAGTGATTTGGTGATTTCCAAGGGAGAGGAAAGAATGCTGAGAACCTGTAAAACCTAAAGCTCTGTCCATCACCTCCATGTCCAGAAAGAGCCTGTTGCAAGGACGACACCCTCGATTCCTTTACACTCCCTAATCCCAGGATTTGCCCAAGTACCTGCTTGGCTTGTTTCCAAGACTCTTCCCACTGCTTTATTGTGCCGTTGGCTTCATCCAGTTCTTGTCGTAGCCGTGCCATCTCCGCAGCACCTGGACCTGACAGAAATGCAGGTGAGGTACTGGGCGAAAAACTCCCCGAAGCAAAGTGTTCCCATATGCTGCTGTTCATCCCATTTAAACCTGTTTCACAGGGAAATAGAGAGGGTTATGTCACAGGTGCTGGCATTTCCCCATTTCCTCCCTAACCCTGTGAAATCCAGGACTCAAAAATGTGTAAATAGGACAAAAAGTTCATCTTAAGAATCAGTTTCAGCCCCTGCCCCCGGAGTCCATCACAGAGGGGCTTTATAGGGAAATTTCACACCGTTAGGCCTCACTAGTGATGCAGGGAGGAACCATGACACTGAGTGGAGGCAACTCTTGAATCAGGCTGTTTTTAGAAGCATCACTTTTACAGAAGAGCTGACTGTCAGCTTGAATGCCCCTTCTTTCAGGAGGACCCCTGAGCTGCTTCTACTTCCCCACGTTTCAGTGCAGCACAGCCACCGGAGTTGGTTCACAGAGCCCAGGTGGTGCTTCCTCCCAACCCTACACCCTAAGAAACTTCTGCTTTTGTCTCCTTAGTATGGGGCTTAGAAAAGGAGCCTCACTTCCAAACAGTGACACAAAAATGCTCCAAGTCATTAGTGTTTCCATACACAAGGAACAGAACTGGAAAATCCTGTTTATAAACAAGTAGAGACAATAGTATCTGTATCTACTTTATCCTCTGCAGAGTTCTAGAACTGAGCTAGTGAGCAGCATCAAAGAAAACTAATTAGCCATTTCCCTATTTTAGCTTGTTCAAATAAACTCTCTTTTCAGGAAGAAATTCAAGGCTTAGGAGACAAAGGAGTAGAATATCAGTTGTAGACAAAACTGGCTATTTTTCCAGAGTCCAATGTCTGTACTCTTTCAATAACTTTCCCTTAAAATAAGTACCCACACTTTGCATTCAGGGGAGAACTAGCAGGAAAAGGTAATATTGAGACAGAGTGTGGACTCTTACCCACACAGTTTGCTCCAGTTTGATGTGGGAGTCATTTTCATGCAGTGGTGCTCACCACTGGCTGGGAACATTCCTAAATCGAGCTGCAATTGATAATTCTGATCTCACAGCAGCTAAACTGTGCCTGCAAGTGAACCCTGGAATCAACAGCCTCTCACTGAGGTCTATCCCAGCACCGCTGACTTCCACTGAGCTCCCAGCCAAGACACAAATAGTTACAAAATATACAGCTGAAAAATAGTAACTTGTCTTCACCAAGGGCTTAGGCACATTAAGGCATTCAGCAGAGCAGCAAGGGATCTTTGCTGGCTCAGGCCACTTACCACAGATCCATTTCAGCTGCTCTGAAGGGTGCTCAGCTGAAAGTTTTAATGGAATTCCAATTCACATTTTATTTTTTAAACCTCAGTTTTCTTGAATGGGAATCCAGCATTAAGAGGGATGCTGGCAAGCCACAAATTCTGCCACAGTGCTGACCAAGCTGATCTTGTAATTTGTTTTAACTCCCTCTTTCCATCTCCTGTTCTCATTTCACATTGGAAGTATCAAGCCCCTTTAGGCAGGAAAGCCTTCTCTGCACATGTTGCACCTAGCACAGTGGAAACCAGCCCAGAACTAGGTATTTTTACCTCAATTTCAATACAAATAAGTGATAACTACACACTTGACATGTTATGTGCATATACTAAGTTAAATGCAACAGATGATTGATTTCAACTGCTAAGAAACAATTTAAATATCTTCTCAAAACCCCAGAAAAGGATTTGTTGGGTTTATGGAAAAATATATTTTATAAATAAATTATTTAAATGCATTTGTGAATTTCCTGCAATTTTTGGCTTTTTATTTGTATAAATACACAGTCAAGATAAACATAACTAGTTTCTTCTGAAACAGCAATTTTTCCTTGCCTTACAAAAACTGGGACAAACAGCCAGCCTCAACCTAATTAAGAGCAGAGATGGCCTCTGATGTCTTTCATTACAGTAATTGTAAAAGCTGTTAAAGCCAAACAAGCAGCAATGGCAAGCATGGAAGCATGGGCTTGGGCTGTGCAGACAAGGGATGCAGTTACACAGATAAGTGCATGCAGAAATAGCTTACACAAGCATGTAATAATTTTATTAGGTTAAGCTGAATATTAAAGTGTATCTCAGATTTTAAGAGGCATTTATGTTTAGTATCAATAGAGAGAATTAATATTTACTGTTACAAACAGAAATGAGCAGAACTGGTGTCCCTGTAGCCTGGAGGCCAAACAGGTTTTTTTCTCAAAGTAATCCTGTGTCTTGATAATAAAACTGATTTGTCTGCTAAATTCTCTGTTCTTCCTTACACAGCTGAAGCTCCAAAGTAATTTCTCTTCCTTCAGTCCCTCATGCAGGAGAAAGACCCTCGAGGAGGGGAAGGAGCAAAGGGGACAAAACTGGAACACTGACTTTTTGGTAAGTCCACACTGCAGAACTGGTGCAGAGTATCAAATAGGAGAAAAAGTGCCATTGGCCCAGGCCTGCTGTAGAGCTCCCAGAAGCCAGTCTGACCCACAAGCAGTCCAAGGGCAAACTGCAATCCCTACCTAAACTAAGCCAAGATAAGGACCCAGCTCTGAGCTTTATATGAAATCTCAGCAAAGCACCACTGGCTGGAAAAGGCAGAGCTCTTTTCCCTGAAAGGCATCATCAGAGCAAGGCAATTAACCTATCTGCCCCTTCTTCCCAGCCTAGAAACAAGGGAAGTAGAGGGAATTGCTCCCTTGTTCATTAGGTATGAGCTGACTTTTGGTAAAACAGCTTCTAGTCCCGTTGCTGTTCTCATGGGAAGAAGAGATACATGGCAGCAGTGAAATAACACATTGAAATTAAAGCCAACTGAAAAGAAAATACTTACATGGCACAGACAGGCATGTACATGGGACACACACTGTGCATTTACCTAATGATCCATGAGAAGCTGATGTCCCCAGGAACGTGTTTTCTGACTGGCTTAAGTGTCCCTGGGGCTGATGGAGGAAATGCGATGAGAGGCTGACCGGTGGAGAAGGAGAGGCGGAGTGAAAGGAGGCAGAGCTTCCAAGGGACCCGGGGATATTTACAGGAGCAGAACTCTGCAGCAAACTCCCACCTGGACAAAGAACACACAGAGAGGATGGCTATGTATGACCATGAGGTGTGGGCACAGGCAGGAGTTCAGAGCAGGAGGTGTCAGCTTCCCTTTCTCCTCCCTGAGCCCCTCGAGATTCCCTCCACTTCTCCTGAGCTTTCATTCCCCTCTCAGCCTTCAAGAGGAGCACTGAAGCTGCCATCCCATGACCCACATAGGTTAAGACCCTCCACAGTTCAACGGATTACTTTTTCAGTGGCCAAAGGAACAAAAGGTTTTCTGAGCAGAGCTCGGTCCCTGTCAGTCTAGAGAAGATGAATTTGGTATCTGGTGAAATACTTTGTCACGAAAAATTCACTTCTAAAACATGTGCCTCTGCCTTTATGCTTGCAAACAACCTGTAGTGAGAAGACCACCATGATCTCAACCACTAAAAACCAGTGACTAGCTGTAGTTACACATACCTGAGTGCCTGCATCTATCAGTAATAAAAAACCCCAAATAAACAAAAGCCTAACCACAAAAGACATCAACTTCCCTTACACCAGAGGTTGTTCTGCCTGCCACTCACAGATTTAGGGAGATCTCAGCCCTGCTCTCTCCTCATCTCTGTCCCTCCTTAGAAGGTCACCAGGTAACACCCAGGCCTGATGTGAAGACGGGGAGAAGGGGAGGATCCCCAAGGCACTGCAGGTGGGGAGGAGCAGTAGCAGGGCTGGCAGCAGACAGGGACAGTAAACCTCCAGTAGGCTCTAATCTTTGGCAGGGAAGTGGAAGTGATATTCTTTCCACAGGTCCTTTCCTACCTCAACACAGCTCCAAGGCAGTGCAGTTCCCTTGGAAACCTTCAGACAACCAGTTAGCTCCTGTTCAAACACCTGTTTTACACAGCAAGGGTAGCCAGAAACTACAAGCACTTCCAAAAACGTTACGAGACGTTTCTTTTCTCCCTGGACACCCATCAGAGAAAGGTAGAAGAGGCCTTAGCCTACCTCCATGTATCAAAATGAGACAGACATTACAGGAACCAAATCAGCAGACCATGATGACACTCTGACAGATGGATGGCATTACCAGGTCAGTGAGTTTCCTGTTACAGCTAGGGAGAGTTTTCTGCTTAAGATGCAAATTGTTATAATTTGGCCTGATTTGAAATGCATCAGATGCCTTCTGCAGTCCACTTACACACTCAAAAAAAAAAAAAAAAAAAAAAAAAAAAAAAAAAAAAAAAAAAAGGAAAAAAAAAGGGGAAAAGTTTCCTCCATGTAAATTCTGAGCGTGNAGGCAAGTCCCATTCAGTCTCAAGAAACATCCCCAAGACACCTGGGTGCAATGGTAACAGCTCAGCTCTGCTATTCACTAAGGGCAAGCTCTCACTTCAAAGATGCTATGGGGTTGCCAGAGTTTGTTGTAATTGCTGTTTTAACCAATGTAGTTTTGGGACAGGTTTTAGAGCTTGGTTGGGCTGGCTCCACTGAGGTGACTGGGCAACACTGCTTGGCAGAAGATAAAGAAAGCTCTGTTGCTTTCATGTACCTATCATGATGCCACTCGTGTGGGGCACTGTGCTGCTGTCAAATGTCTTCTCCAGGGCAGCCACTCCGAATTCATTCAGGTCCAGGTCATCCAAGGCAGACTCTGCCAGACACAGAGGTACCAATTATGTTATAAAGGACCAACAACTTCAAGAGATAGGATGGCCCAAAGAGCCTACATGCAGAGGAGCCTGTGCTCGCTACCTCTCAGGGCCCTACTCTCCATCCTGTTCTCAGATGGTTTGGCAGAAGTGTCATGGGCAGCTTTTCAGTTCAGGTTCTTTCACCTGACCTGTTCCTTTTTGTTTTAAAGTATTCCCAAATGGTATATGAAAGCAAAAATCTGATGAATTAACAGCAGATCCCATAAGTCTTCCCCAAATGGCTCTTTAAATTCTGTCCCTTATATACAGGACTGGCTTATGGCATGTCTGGGTCTGGTCTGTGCTCTGTCCCTGCTTTCCTGAAAAGCCACTTAGAAAAGAAATACCAGGAGAAGGGAACACTTGAAAAACATCTCTGAGGTTCACATATTGGGTAAAATAAAGCTTATTAATGCCTGAAACTGTTATATCTATTTGAACATGCCTCATCACTAATGATGATCAATAATAATTCCATCCCACACATGCCCACTCATTTCTATTATTATTTTTAACAAATTAGTGAGATCACCTCAGAAACGTTACATTTAATTAAAAAAAAGGAAAAAAAAAAAAGGGAAGAAGAAAAACAGGTGACCAAAAAGCCTGTGCCTATATAAGAGTGAGTCCACTCTGGACTCTCCTGTTTTCCTTTCTCTTACAGCCTCTGTCCTTCACTCTACAAAGGGCAAACTCCTTACAATCCACCTGGTGGTAGCTCTGGCTATAAAATTGTCATTTAGAACTGAGGGGTTGTAACTGTGGAAAATGCCCCTGTGATTTCCTGCCTAGTCCAAGACCTCTTTGTCACTTTGACAAAGCTAAAACTAAGGCCCTTTTACACCATGTGACATTCTGAGTGAGTGGCTCAGAGGCCTTCAGTTGGTCCTGTGGGTGAAATTCATCCAAAATGACCTGCAGGAAACATCAGATGTGTCACAGTCACAGAACAAGCTTCAGGAACCTGCCAGCACTGACAGACACGGAAAACTGGAGGTCACTGGAACACCCAGGTTATTCCAAGTCTCATACCTGGTGACCCATGGCTGAGGAAGCTCTATTTTCCTAAGTGAGAAAGGCAGAGTTACCTATGACAGACTCAACGGTGTCACTGGTTGGATAGAAGGGAAGGGCATTGGCATTCATGCCTGGAATGCTGCTGGTGCCGGCGGGGCTCGGGGGGGTTGCAGCCAGACTGGAGGTGATACTAGAGGAGATGCTGGATGTCAGAGGGCTCCCCACCGGGAGAATGCCCAGGATGTCCTGAAACAAGAGCGTGAAAAGCCAGAGAGGTAGGAAATAAAACATCTTTATAGAACACCCCCTTCAGAAACGTGCAGGAACAAGCCAAATGCCAGCAGCAAACCTGTTTCCTGTCTGCTTCCAACCTGACAGATGGCTACTGCTACCACTGGGCTGGGGGTGGGGAGAGATTAACAGCTTTTCTTTAATTTCTGTCGACTGTTCTCCATTCCGTGTCGTTCCCTGTCCGTCCCTGCCCCACCCAGTATTCTAAATATCTTTCAGGCTGCCCCAGAATTAACTCCTGTGCCCCACAGCTTGCATGCAGTCACAGCCATGGGCCACACAACCACTCACTCAGACTTAGTTCAGCACATGACTTAGAACCTGGTATTAAATTCCCTTTGCCAAATCCTTGAACTTATATGACTCCAGAGATCCATTCCAGCTCAATTTTCTGTAATTTGAAGACTCTCTCCTGCACACTGCAGCCCTATGAATCTACCCTGAATTCACTCAAGTCTAACTACTAACACCTCCAGCAAATCATCCCATCTTCATAAAGTAATCCCTCCAGCTGAGCATCCCTAATGGTGTCTGGGCTGTTATTTACTCCCTGCAGAGCTGTCTGGATCCACAGATTTCTCTGTGGTGCAGGAAGCCCTGAGCTGGGTTCAGAGCCCTGCCAGCAGTACCGTACCTGTTTGGGCTGTAACAAAGGTTGCTCCTGGCTCCTGTGCTCCAGGGAGTGGGACTTCATTTTTGCTTGCTGCAGTAAAGAAACAAAACAAAAGATAAGCAGAGGGATTATTTAGCAAAATTAAAAATGGCTGGCTGCTGGCTTTGGAGAGGCCATGGGAAACACAGTCCACTCCTCTCTTGGGCTGTGCAAGGCACTGGAGAATTTGGAGAGAGTAAAAGCACAGCACAGCAAACTGAAAACATCCCAAGTAATTTGCTTTCTGTATACCAAGACATCACCCCTAGAGTTATGCAGACACTTGTCACAGTGACATTTGCCTTTAACGCTGCTGTAAGACCCCTGCTAGCACAAAACACGTCCTAAGATTCAAGATCAAAACTGAATTATTTTGCCTTGCTATAACTAACTCATCAGCCCTACTAGCATCTAACACCCAGAAAGGGCAGAAATGGTGGGAGGCACACTGCATTGTTAAATTATGCAAATATTTTTCAGTTTGGGGAAAATAAAAGTATGTAGATTATGTTTTCCCTCAAACTTTTCGAGCTTCCAGCTAGGATTGCAAAGTAAAACACAGTGATAACTAATCAATTTTCAAAGCAACATCATCAAACTAACTTTACAAAAAATCCTCCCCTCATCCATTAACATAAGAGCTCAAAGGTAGAAAACATAAGTGAGGCCAAGGCTGTCTGGAATTGCAAAACTGCATGAATGCCAATACACACCTAGAATCCCACTATCCAGGCTAAAAACTCAGCTTAAGGTCCTTCCAGCATTACATCTTTAATGGATATCAACTCTCTTGCCTTGCAACATCAGTCAGTTCTGCTGGGATTCAGTTGGGAAGTGGCCTCAGGAGCCTGTCAGTGTGTAACAGTCTGTCTGCAGGCCTTGCTCCCTTCCTCCCGTGCTGTGACATGGCACAGGAAGATCAATCCCACCCTCTGGGCACAGAGAGGCAGCAAAAAAGTGCTGGGAGTCATCCCTGCTTGTTTACTCACTCTCCACCCCCCCCACTGTGAAACACAGACATATTCCAGCCATAAAGCAAGCTCGATTTTTATCCCAAATCCAGGCAGGCACCATCTCTGCAGGAAACTGAGGCATGATGTGCAACAGCAGCACAAGAGGCACCACCCTGAGCTGAAGTGATACCCCTTGACTTCTTGGCCTGAACAGTCTCATAACAAAGATGAATGAATGCTGGAGAGGGGCGACGTAACCAGACAGGCAAAAGAGCAGTGGAAGAATTCCTCCCTTGGTTTTGCTTCATTAAATCATTTTCTCTGCTCAGCTCTATGCCCATGGGCAGACAGAGGTCAAAGCCTGGCAGACAGGCAGCTGGGAGATGGGCACAAAGATCCTTCTGCAGTGGGGACTGTTCTCTCCCACTTCCCTGCACATGTTCACAACACGGGAGCCCGTGGTGGGCTCGCTGCCCTTTGTGTGAGAGCTGTGCTCTGTGAGTGCCTCTGTGTGTGCCTGATAACACTCCTGCTGCACTATCCAGCCCAGCCCTGCCCCACTGACACTCATCTGAACACAAACTGTGCTATCTCAGACGTCAGCAGCTGAGGGGAGGGCGCACACGCAGCCGTGCCCCCACCGAGAGGCTTCCTGCCAACGTGGGGAGCTGGCTCTGCTGCAGTTAAGTCTCACTGGAAGCACTTTCTTTCTTTAAGGAGGAGAAAAGTGAACATATTTCCAAGTTAGCCCCAATTCCCAATGCCTGGAATTCACACAACACAAGGGAAAAACAGAGCAAACAAAATGTCACCACTAAGCCAGTCTCCTTTAGCTCTGAATAACATCGAGACAGACATTCAAAGGACAGGCTGAAATTCTCCAGCTCCCTCTGTTGCAGTCAGGGAAGAGAACAAGGGACATAAATTATGAGTGAAACTAAATGTTTTCTGACCAGCATGGAACAAACCTACTGTGCTGTGTGTCAAGACTTGGGAACACCTCCTGGTCATGGCATTCAAGTCCTTCCAGTGCAGCCAGCATTTTTCCAGCTTGCTAAATCTTTTGGGACTTGGGAAAAGTATTTTTAGCTTTAACTGCTGGCTCAGCCTTACCATAAACTATGTGGAATCTCTTAAGACAGAAGGTGTATTTTTCATTTTAATAAGTTAGAAACTATTTGTACTAATTCTACAGGGGAAAAATGACAAGGCCATTGCAGAACTGAGCCAGAGTGTCTCCTCTGATGTTTTCATACAGGAGCTGACAAAGTTAAATGCTTCATTATTGGTCTAATTTGCAGGGTATTTGAGAATCTCTGATGCCCACTGCAGCCAAAGGGAATTACAGTAGAATCTAAAAAGTAAGTAATTATAGATTAAAGTAAAATTAGATCAGGACACTTATGAGACACCTAATTTTGTCTGTAGAAGCCTAGCATAAGGCAACTGTGATTACTTCTGTCTATACCTTAATAGCTATTTATTCCTATTTAACACAGGTTTTACTTAATTAAAGCCACATAATTAAGCAGTTGGGTGAATGCAGTATCTTTGTAGCACAGATCTGACTTCAGACACAAATGTTCATCATCTGGCCCTCCTTTTAGAGTCCTATTCATGCTCCATCCCCTTTCTCCTTGGCTTAGGCTTGCTGCCCATTTTCTCCAAAGCAGGGCCTCCTTGGCACCCTGCCTCTGCTGGCAGCAGACAGGGGTTCTCTCAGTCCTTCAGCTCTGGGTTCACTCCTCCTTTGCAGCAGAGGCCACAGAGAAGGAGGACATGTTTCTCCTTTTGTTTCTAAACAACTGTTACAAGCTGCTGTGCCTGCAAGAAGCGCCAAGATCACAGCATGCTCTGCTCTTTACCCCCAGAGACGTGTTGCATCAATTTGCAGTTTCCTAAGGCACATCCCCCTTAAGCCAGACAAAGGGAGCATTGATAAGAGAGCACACATGCATATAGCTTAATCTGGATTTGTCACTGCATCATTTTAATTAGACTAAACAGTGCTCAAGACTGGCCCTACTGCAAAGCTTGGCCATATTTTCCCAAAGCCATAAAAATAAATAAAACCCATGAAATCTGCTTCTAAATTCAACTGCTTTATGCAAGACCTTGTCTGGACAGGATATTTCCACAGTTTTCTCACAGCAGTACAGGCTCATTAAGACTTGACTTCTTTAATGTCACAGACCAAAGTGAAAACATGGCCAGGCTGAAAGCAGCACTTCTTGTCCTCTCTGTTCTCAGGCAACACAGACCTGGTATTCTTATCCCTTTTTATACTCTTGTCCAAAAGAACTTGTAGGATATACTTTTGCAGGCACCTCCTCATGCAAGTAGCTATTCCCCTCCCCCTAAATCAAGATAAAATTACAAACCTAGTGAGAAATAAAAACTGAAATAAAAACCCAAGCTCTGGGTTGGGCTCAGGTTGGAAGGGGTGGTGCAGAGAAACTATTAATTGTAACATCAAGAAGGGAAATTCACAGCAAGAAACTGACTGTGGAAAAGCTCATGTGTGGCAAAAGAGCTGTAAGAGACTGTTCCAGGCCTAGGGAGCAGCATGAATAAGGCATGACACCAGGAAGAAGACTGAGGAAGCAGCAAGGCAAGACTGGGAT
Source organism: Promerops cafer (assembly GCA_013398275.1). Classification (NCBI taxonomy): domain Eukaryota; kingdom Metazoa; phylum Chordata; class Aves; order Passeriformes; family Nectariniidae; genus Promerops; species Promerops cafer. The sequence continues at coordinate 378,741 of VZSE01007656.1, read as the reverse complement.
GTCCAAAAGGGATAAGAGGGAATGTCATTAAGAGATGTGGGTTGGGTAATATTCAGAGGGTTCTGCAAATAAGAATGAGGAATTCTAATTTAATACAGAAGCCACAGGAGAGAGTCAAGAATCAGAATGATACAGCCACAGAAGCAAGAGACAACTAACATGACATCTTTAATACACCAGAGGAATGGGGAACAGAGGACAAACCAAGTCATGGATATCAAGATAAGAGTTTGGAGTGGGAAGACAGAAGGAAGGATGAGTTTCCATGAGACAGTACAGCAAAAGACACAGCAACTCTTGGCAAGGACCTAAACATGGAAAAAGAAAGAGCAAGAAGAGATGTGGGAAGCTACCCAGGGTCAACACAAGACAGAAGTTGAGAGGGATTAGGAAAACAAGCAGCAGCTCCACTTCTACAAACTGGGTGTGTGATGGCAGCAAGGGAGACAAGACCAGATGTGAGATGAAAGAGGCTGGAAGGGAGACTGAAAGCAAGAGCAGAGATCCAGAAACGACTCATATGAGAACAGTGCTTTCCCATTTTTGTTCCATCAGAAACAAAACCCCATTCAAGCTAGACTGGGCAATTTCTTATCCTTTCTCATCCCCCCAACTCTTCCAGCCAGTAATCCCCACTAACCTGGCATTTGAAACTCTTCAAATACTCGGCCCCCACCTGATCTTCTCGCTCAAACCCCGGTGCTTTCTTGTAGCTGCCGGCTGCTGTGACTGAGTCTGGAGGAAAACCAATGGTCTCCAAGCTGTGGGGCTTCCCAATGGCACCGGGAGGAGACCCACATATATTAGATGGGCTTCCAAGACTGCTGTTCCTACAAAGAATCTAACAGAGGGAACAAGTGTGAGGAAAGTACAGCCAGACAGCAGGAACCACTCAGAGAGAGGCACCCATGGAAGTGCTCAATCACGTCACTGTTCGTAGATCCATTACACTGACAGCCAACGCAACCATACAAGCTTCCAGTAAATACTCATTAAAAAAACAGGAAAAAGCTCCACTCAGTTTACACAGTCCCACAATTATGGTTTTATTGTTGTTACTTTGGAGTGCAATCTTGAAAAATCTAACCTACAGCTCTAGTGACATTTATTCTTTCTGAGGCCTCAGAGGTGACTGATCAGGTTCCCAACACGACCATAACACTCTTCTCTTTCCTTAGGCTACAGTGGGTCCTGTCTGACTCTGGGTAGTCCAGACCCTGGAAAGGTGCTGTGACAGTCACAACAATCAGGCATATCTGAGCTATATGTAAACTGTATTTTTTGCTTTCCAGTTGGAAATCTCAAAGTTTTAATGCAGACACAAGTCAGGTATCAACAGCTGCATTAAAAAAACTCAATGATTTCCAACACTTCCACTCTTTGGACTAATACCAGGGATCACAATCACATGCAACAAAGCTAGTTTTGCACTGTAGATGAAGCCACAGACAGCAGCAAAGGAAGTTGAGTTTTAGAGAATGTGTCCACCTGCATGACCACAAATATCCCATTTCTCTGGGACAAGAAGTTATTTGCCTCCACTGGCAAGCACGACTGTGCTTCACACATCACAGATTCAAATGTGGCACAGTCTGGGCTGGCATTAGGAAAAAAAAAAGCAGCAGCCTACAATGTTTTTATTTTATTTTTATACAGACATTCTGCTGTCCACGCTTCCCTACAGTCACAAAGATAACTACTCACTGTGGTGGAGGTGGGGCTAGTTGGCAGAGTTCCTGATTTATTCCACACCTACAGTACAAATACAAAACAGAACAGGCCACGTGAGGCTGGCTGCTACAGGGACCTTTTTCTCTGATTAATTCATCATGTAAAATGATCACCAGCAAAGCCATATTTGTTTGCAAGCTACATGCAGATGCCCTGTGGAGTGATGAAGTCACAGACAGACATGTGTTGCCATTTGGCACATATCCAAGGATTAGGAAAGACTGTTTAAAAGACTAAGAGCTTGAGATAGACAAGACCTAAACAGCCTAAAAGTAGGAGATATCTTCAACTGCCCTGCAGTTTCCAGAGAATTTAAATGATACCTTCATAAGATGGGGGGGTTTTGGTTTTTATTGCTTTCCAGTGCTATTTAGTAAGAGATGATATTATGTCCAGACTTTTCAAGATCTGTTTGGAATTCTACCTGCAATCCAATTCAGGACAATTATGAACTGCTAGGTTGGCTCAAACACAGCTTCTCTTTTCAAAGTGAGGGAATAAAATAAAGCAGAGGTCCTAGATGAGTTCACCTTAGTCTGACCACTTTCAAATGAGTTAAATTCATGTCATTGTACCTTCTCAAAATCTCAGCCAACCATTTGAAAAGGTTACACACCTTATCAAGTGCAGTACAAACAGGNAAAAAAAAAAAAGAGAAAAAGCTAAGTAAAAATGTAGTCTAGCATTCTATGGGTTTCTGAGTATCTGTTCAGCACTTAGACATCTCCTTTCTTGTATGGACAACTAACTACCAACAATCTGGGGGCATTACTGAAACATATCTCATAGTTTAGCTCTCTCCAGAAGTACAAGAGGGAGGGAACTAATGATATCCTATAATGCAACACACAATATGCACAGGCTAAGGCTCTGAGATTACATATGTAAACAAACTCAATTGTAGTTATGTACTTCAGAGGCTGTTGGCTCACAGCCTTTAATTATAGGTCTTGGAGGCTAAGCCCAATATGTACCTCCAGACAGGAAGGAGTTGGACTTCATGTGCGGATGTATTCCACTTTCCTGAAAGTACATCAACAAACCCTGCACAGAAAGGAAGACCTGGGATTTTTATAGGTGAGAGGACAATACTAAAGGCACTGAATGTATGTTCCAAAAAAACCAGGTCCCTCTAAAAAGCGTGGAGCTGAGAACTAAAAGAAAAATCTCATATCCTCTGGGCTTTTGGATACTTTTCCTGGGAGAAAGAACAGTGACTCAGAGAAACACAAATTTTCACAATATGGACAAGGCTTCTCCACGGGGCTACATACATTGCTAAGGTCTGGGGCATGTGGACTGGAAGGGCTGACTGGAACAGAATCCCCAGCTGCTGAGGGCATATACATCACTGGTGCTGTCTGGGTGGGGCTGGACACGGCCGAGGATTGCTGTAAATCTTCACTGAGCGCGGGCTCTGCGGGAGACAAAGCACAGGGAACACCACTCAAAGCTGGGCCACTGCCATGGAGCACAAGACATTTAGGAACAAGAATACCCAGATATTCCTGAGAGGAAAAATACTCCACAAGCACCTACTTATAAATATAGAAGTAAGGAGAAACCTTATTTGCCTTATTTTCTTATCTAATATTCCGCAGATTTTTACTGTCATCACATACACACTGTGCTGCTCTTTAGCTCACTAATGCTGCTCCAAAATTATCTTCCCTGGATGAATTGTGTGTTATTCATTCAGCTCTCTTGAACTAAGCACAGTTTCCTTCTTTGCTTGGCACAAAGTTGATGGGTGCATTATAATTAGCTGAGGGAGTTACAGTTTCCATCTGTGCTCAGTACAAATCATTACAAAACAAAAAGTGGCACTGGTTCAGTAGGTAGAGATGCTGTAGATTCATAGGATTTACATCTAACACTCATCATCTTCACAAAAACTATAGAACTGACACTACATTTATATTTCAATATCCTCAAGATGCTGGTTTCTTGCTATTAATCAGTAAAACTCAGGTTAAGAGCAGATATAATAAATGGGACTCCTGTTATTTTAATTGCATTAGGCCTGTCCTTGTTGACCTTGTAGGAAAGACTAGAAGATACAAATCCATAAGACAACACAAGAAATAACCAAGTTGGAATGACCTAAGTGCCATGGAATGTTACTCTAAGTAACATAATATCAGGTGTAGTAATGGTATTAGGGCATCCCTAAACAAAAACACTGTATTACACCCAAGGAAGTTTGCTAAATACTGTTCCTTTATCAAGATTTCATTTTCTAAAGCTTGCTGGATCCCACTGTGTAGCTGCACTGCTGTGTTTTGGGCCATTACAGCCCACAGCTACAGCTATAATTACTGCTTGTCAACAAGGCTTCCTATAAAAGGAACTGCATAACCTGTAGGGAATTTACTCTCCCCATTCCTTGTCAAAGGCAGCAATTACTAATTCCCTCATTTACAAAGGATAATCAAATAACAAAGAGATTTTCTCAAGGCCATGTAGTGAGTCAGTATCAGAACAAATCTAGTGAGTAACCTGCTCTAATTGTTGCAAATTCAGCAGTGAGATTGCAGAGCAGCAACTGAGGAGGAGCCCTAGGACAGGAACTAACCATTATTTATGAATATTAGGACCACCTGCAGGTAGAACTTCCACAACCAAAACCGCATCACTAGTTTATAGCTGATTAAAGTGAGGATTGAAATAATGCCCTATAAGTCAGGGAGCTATTGAGAAAAGAGGATTTGAGATAAAGCAGTAAAAAAAAAAAAGCTGCATATTTTTATTTTCCAACCTGACTTAAAGACTTAAACTCTAAGTAACACTTCATAAATAGTAAAATAGCTTTTTTTTTAATGGATCAATAAATTATCTACAGTCAGCAATTTTATCTTCAGCTTTTTAAGATATGACACTTGGCAATTTAGCTAGGTACAGTTCATCTATGTACAGAAGAGAAGCAGCTTTCTCCACTTCCATCCTCCTGAACTGGCACCCAGAGAACTGAGCAGGAGAGAGGGAACAGAGGGAGACCCCTCAAGAGACAGTGCAGTGAGAGCTAAAGGCTGAGTCCTACAGGCCACCTCCTGTCTCCAGCTCTGCCAACACCTCCCACACCAGCAGTTTTATAGAAATCAAAGTTAACCCTTCACAGAAGCTCTGGTTTTGCAGCTCTACATTTAAAGTCTCTTGGTCAGAAGCTTTCCATTGCTCAAACACCCAGGAAAGATGAGAGAAGTAGTGCACGTACGTTCTACGTGTGCAAAGGCACAGAAGGGTCCTCGGGGACAGCTGCCAGACTGCTGCATATCATTGCATTTGGTGGATTTGTAGATCTAAGGATGGGAAAAAAAAAAACAAAACCAAAAAAAACAAAACAAAACAAAAAACACCAAACAGAAATGAACAGAAAATAACAGTGACCACCAGGTACAGAAGTACTATGAAGAACTTTGACAGCAAGGTAGGGACATAGATAACAGGTGCAAAGGCCAGCAGAGCTCAGGGTGACCATTTCAGTGCTTTGCTTCAAAGAAAGGAAAACCCACTACACCTCTGGAGACACCAAAATATGCCCATGACAGCTAGAGATCACCCAGAGACCAACCCACCACATACCAGCTCACCCAAAGGTCACCCACCATCTGCCATGAAGTCCCTCAGACTCACTGGAAGCTCCATGGACATTACAAATGGCAAAAGGTAGGAAACAGCTGACAGATGACAGCACAGAAAGTTGCAGCCACACGTTTGCAAGGAAAATAACAAACCATTGAAAAGGACTGTAGCAAATGGATTATTCCCTTTCCCCCCAGTTTGACAGGCGGTGACAATGGTTACTGTGCAGATACGGGCCCCACAAAGCTTTTCAGCACTGTAACATGAAGCAGACTACGAAAAGGTCTTAATTACACTTTCTGTAAGGATATTGGAATGCTCTGGGCATGCTCACAGCTAAGAGCTTGGTGGTGTTTAGTGCTATCAACATGAACCACAAACTCTTAGTCAAGGAAACAGATGCTGTTTGCTCACATGCAGACCCACATCGTGCTTTCCAAAGGACCCCCATACCTGAGACTGCTCCTATACTTGAGTTTTCCCCCACTTTTCTTAACTCCTCCCATACAGTCTATTCTGTCAAGCAGGTGAATTGCAGCTTACTCCCAACATGCAGCTTCTCTGTATCCCAGGACCACACTACAAGCAGCCCACACCCTCTCCCACCTGGCACAGTAATTTACTTTGTAAGACTGGAATGCTTTTGCTTTTCTAAGTGGAGTGAGGAGGTTGCTGTACCTCTGGATGGAACTGCTGCTCTGTGCGAGTGTGGCAGTACTGGCAGGAGTCTCCATTTTCACACTTACTGGGATCTCCCCACTCGTCCCCGTGTTTCACACTGGGACACGGCGAAGATCTGTGGAAATAAGGCAGCAGGAGAAGGCATCAGACTCACAGATGTGCTCTGAGCTTTGATCACTTTGGGCAGGTGGAGGGAGGTGATTCTCCCCCTCTGATCCACTCCTGGAGGACTGCATCCAGCTCTGGGTCCCCCAACATCAGAAGGATGTGGACCTGCTGGAGCAAGTCCAGAGAGAGCCAAAAAGGTGCTCTGAGGGTCCCTCTGCTCTGGAGCCAGGCTCGGAGCACTGGGGGTGTTCAGCCTGGAGAAGAGAAGGCTCTAGGGAGACCTCAGAGCCCCTTCCAGAGCCTAAAGGGGCTCCAGGAGAGCTGGAGAGGGACTCTGGATGAGGGCCTGGAGTGCCAGGACAAGGGGGACAGCTTTAAATGGAAAAAGAATAGGTTTAGATTAAATACAAGGGAATAATTCTTCCCTGTGAGGGTGGTGAGGCCCTGGCACAGGTTGCCCAGAGAAGCTCCCTGGATCCCTGGAACTGTTCAAAGCCAGGCTGGATGGGGCTTGGAGCACCCTGGGATAGTGGAAGGTGTTCCTGCCCACAGCAGCGGGTGGAACAAGATGAGCTTTAAGGTCCCTTCCAAGCCAAACCACTCCATGATGTTACAACTCCTCAGTCAGGGGCAGGTTTGGCTGCCCACCCTCAGCTGTATAATCTGCTTGGGCTGCTTCCCCAGCCCCCACCCAGCTGCTATTGCATCTTCTCCCCCTTCTTCCAATTTCCCAGTGAAAAAAACATGGCTTAATTCTCTATTTGAGACGAAATACAACTTGAACCAGCATAACAATATTAGCAGCTGATGTGATTAGTGTCAGAGACGCTGGGTCTGGTTTCTGTTTTGGAACTGCACCTTCATAGAAAGCTAAGAAGTTAATTGGCTAATCCTAAAACACATAATACCCTTACAGCAGTATGTTTCCAGGTTTACAGTGTGGCCATGTGGAAAAGAGGCTGAGTCAGGTCACTGGGGAAAAGGCAAGTCCGTTTTCTTTCTCCCAGCCAGGAACAGTTCCTTTTCCCAGATCTGAATTTTTGCCGTGACCTACTTCCCCTGCTCTTTATGCTCTTAACCATTCCCTCAAACAACAGCAGAGGGAAGCAGATAGCAACACCAGCACAGCCACATCAGCTGGGGTGGGGAAAACACAGGAGTGAGTGGAGAGCAGCAGCGAAGCTTTCGCCTCTTCCCTTCCCAAAGGGCCCAGAGAGGGGCAAAAAGCCCATAGCTGCTGCCTGAAGACTGCCCTAGTGGTTCTATTTCTCCTTAAAGCATTGAGATTAACATTCCTTTGATTGTCGCCTGTTAAATTTTTTAAAATATGGAATTTCAGTGCCAATTCAAAAATTTCTGTGAATGTTGGGGGTGGGGAAGAGAAGTGAGAACATCCCTGGTATTTTCTCTCCTGGCTTTCTGGTCTGCTCCTATGTTTTTCTAAAAGGAACTAAGGAAAAGCCCCACTGAGACCACAACAAAAGCTCTGTTGTGTTGGAGGAAATGAGGGCCCATAATTTGGATGAAATGCGTTCAGGGAGACACAGCACGCTGAAAAATCCAGCGACAGCTGAGTGACAGAACACCCTGGTGCCTGAAAAGCAGAGCCTTTAGCAGCTGGTTAAGAATGCATGTCCAGCTACAGTCCCTCCTCATGATCCCCATCACCAGGCATACACAACAAGCAGCCTGATGATTCTGAATCCTTTACCATGAAGACATTGTTGTGTGAGTTTGTTTCTAGACGGGCATTAAAACTTTGTTTTCTCTTCCCTGCACTGCTTTCTAAAGCAGAGGTTTATGTGGTAAGAGAAAGCCAGACACAGGTTCTCTTTGCCATAAAATCAGAGTTGTAACGTGATTTAACAATTCATTTATTAGAGTACTGGTTACTATATACAGGAAAACTTGTTTAGTTTGTTATCCTTCTGCTAGGAAGAAATAACAGTCCATGATATTTCTCAGTACCTGGCTTGGAGATAGCTGCTTTTAGTGTATCTAGTGGTCAAAATCCTGCCTCCTGCATCACAGATTTCCAATATACCGCACCATTCAGCTGGGAAGTACAATATCCAGGATCACAGTACCTGTATTTGTGTTTCCTTGGACTTCGTCTTCTGTCTTTGCTATTGTGGTAGTAGGGACAGGCATAACCCTGGCGACAGAGCCGGGGGGGTTTCTTACACTGCTCTGTCTTGTAATTTCCCAACACGTATGTTGTATCTGCAAAAAAACCCCAATGAGTCAAGAGAGATGACCACAATCCATATTTACTACAGAAAAGTTTTGGACAGGAGCAGACACTCCACAGAGACCAAACTCTCCCAGCCCCACAGACCCTCAGTGACACTCACCTTGCCACCTTGGCTCCTCACTGAGTATTTTCTCTATCATGGCATGGCTGGCAGCGACTGCAGACTGACCCTCAATGCCTCCTTCAGATGTTGTCTGACCATTCTGTAAAGCTTCCATCGCCTGAAGCTCTCTTCAGGGACAGAGTTAAATGAACAAACAGACTGAGCAGAGAAAAAGTCAGATAAATGTGTATAAAAACTAATATACTGAAGCATTTGCTAAGCGGGTGCATTTCAGCCATGCATGTTTTGTTCAGAACATCTTTAGCTGAACAGCAACTGCAATAAAAATAAGTCTTCATTCCCTGGGAATTCCAGATGCACTGTTTTGACCCCCTCCATCAGACTCCAAAGTGTGATCCCTTCCCCCATTTTGAGAATCCTCCCTGGAGGTTTTTATATTTGCCTGATTAGCAAGGGATCTCTCGCCATCACTTCATTTCAGGCTGAAGCAGTTCTGTCCCTCAATCATCTCCCTTTTCACTTGGGTACAGAAATTACCTTTTCACCTGGGTACAGAAGTTACCCTCCTCCCAGGAGCCCCAAGCTCTACTGACCTGATGTCGTACACGGGCGAGCGCAGGTCGTGGGGCCCATGAGCAAAGGCGCAGTGGACTCCGTTCTTGGTGCAGTTTCCCTTGGAGTCTGTCTCATGGATGCAGATTCCAGTTTTGTAGTAGCGCAAGTGATACCTTCTCTCTGTGTCTCCAGTAGTTGGCTGCAAGAAGGGACACCTGAGGAAGGAAGGAGGGGAGGAACAGACAAGGTTTAGTCACACAGGTGAGGGATTCAACTACCAGAAGGTAGCTGAAGGGATTCAACACTTGGGATCAGAAGTGGGATCACTTGGGATCAGATCCCTTCAACAGAAGGGATTCAACTACTTTGCTGAGAGAAGATGCTGCTGTTGACATCATCTTTGCTAACTCTGCCCCTTCTCTTATGCTGTGCCTTCCAACACTTCAGAGAACCCCCAAACCTGTCACTACAAAGGTTCCTGTCACTAAGAGTTTCCCTCCCCAGAAGAAAACTGGATTATTAATCCAGCAGCACCTTACTATTCAGGACGAGTGGCTGCCAGGGATCTGGAAAAGAGCAAGGACACTGGACAAGGAATGACAATTACAAAACTACCATTTTAACTTGTTTTGTTTCTCCTTTTAGGTAGAAAAACAATCTACATTGAGAAATAAAACAGACATATAACAGGATGGAATGGGCAAAGTTCAGATATTGCAGCATCAAGGTAAAAATACAAATGAGCAAAGGTTCCTAGACGACAATGGCTTTCATTCACTGAGTTTGAGCCATGTATCAACCAGTGATCTAGAAGCCAAAGCCCACAAACATCCCATTTCCAGTTCCTTCCAGATCTCTTCTAGCAAGGAAGAAAGTGTTGAAACTGAAGCCTTGGGCCTGAGGGACTATTCTGTTCTGTTGTAGTCACAAAAAATACTTAATCGAGTTGAAAAATAAAAAAAAAAAGAGTTTTGCCAATAAATAGCATTTTTGTATGTTTATACTGGCACCACAAAAGGGAACTGAAATTCCATCTTTTTACAGCATCTCTCTATAAAACACTCTCCATATTTGACCACAGTTTGGCTACACTATTTATCCCATATCAGTCACATGGTTAAAGTTATATTACCGAGTTAACCCCTTAATTGCTGGGGTCTGCCACACACACAGCAGAAAGATTTGAGGTTTTGCCCCAGTTAAACCTACTGCAGTCATGGGGAGAGAACACTCAAAAAACCCAAACTCTTCTTCATGCTGCCCTTTTCTGGGCACCACTCAATTCTCTACTGGCTTCTTAAGAGTTCAGAAAGACAAAATAAACTGATATGAGTTGAAAAGCTGGGACAGATAACTCAGGGGGCACACTGGAGGACAAAGTTCCTCCTCTTTCTTCAATCTGTGAAAAACTAAGTTGCCCTGCTAGTGAGCAAGAGCTGAGAGTCTGGAACTTTGAGAACAGAGTGTTTCTGAACTCATTTGTCTAGTTGAAGTGTTTTTCCCACCTCAGCTTTGCTGAAGATGCGGAAGCTCATGAGCACAATGAGTTCCCAAGAGCTGAATTTCCATCTAAGTCACCCTCAGTATTGTCTCTGCAGCAGGCCTGGAGCACACGGGCTGCTATTCCAGATTTTACATCTGGTCTCATGTTACGTAGTTGACAAAGCTGCTTTACTGCTGACTTGCCTCATCTCTGCAAGAACCGGCTGGAATCATCACCTGGCCTGATCCCAAAAGCCTAATGCCTGAAAAGCAGGGTGCAGCCTTTACTCACTCATCTCCTTCCGGGCAGATTCCCGTGGTCTCGTCATACTTGGTGCAGTAAATGTCAGGGCTGTAGTTGAAGGTCCCGTCGCGGCGGCGGATGGACCTGCGCCGGCGCTGGTTGACAAAGTGCCAGTGGAAGCAGGTGTAGGGCCGGTGCTGAGTGCACTTGTGCTGCACGAAGAGCGGGCACTGCTCCGTGCGGAACTCCTTCAGGTACCTGCGGGAATCGGACATGAGCACCGGCACGCTGGGCAGGGCCCAGATCCAGGCGCCCGCAGAGCCGTGCCCATCACAGACATGTCTGCTGTCCTTCCCACACCCTCCCTGCTCCCCCTCCCGGGATGGAGGCTGGGAGCCGCCGGTGTTTGTAATGGCAAGATATCCATTACACACAGGAATGTAACAAGAGCTGAAATCACTTTCTGTCAGGATCGTTTTGAAGAGCCTTTTCATGAGCTTAGGAAACATTCGTGAGAAAATAGAACTCTTAAGTACCTTTCTATCCCTTTCTAAATCGGTGACCTATCTGGGCAAAAAGGAGTTTCCTTCCTACATGTTCAGTTTAAATTAAAACCAAAACAACAGAAAAAAAAAACCCTGAATAGAATACACTTCTTTGAGCCACATTTAAAGCTTCAAGTTACTGAAAAGAAAGATTTTTAAAAGACTCTTTCATGCCTTGTCCTCCTGGTTTAGCTCTGCTTTGTCAGTACATGGTCAATTATGATATAAAAATTAACCAATTTCTCTCTTCCAGTCATATGAATTAGGGCTCAGTCAGGAAAAGTGGGATAACTATCCTCAAACTCCCACATGTTTATGTTGCTTTAATTTTAGTATGTAATTCCCTGAAAGTACATGGCTTCTTTTATCCTCAGAACTAAAGAAGTCACAAGCTTTTATTTGTGACACTAATAACAGTCTCTAAACCCAGATTGTAGAGGATTACAAAATGGTTTAGATCAACATAATGATCTGACTGTGATCTGTGTGTAGGTGCTTACAAAATCCTCGCTGCTGAAACCCATGGGCTGCCCTGTATTTACAGGGAACATCCAAACAGCTCCAGGAGCTCAGACCTGAATCCCACCACGTTCGGTCTCAGAGACACATCCAGGAACAAGGCAGAAAACGCAGAGCATTCTGGTCTCTTATGTTTAGAGATCAGTTTAAACAGCGAGGACCAAGATTTGTAGGTCAAAAAAAAAGAATACGAGTATTCTGCTGGAAGCAACAGGGTGATATAACAGCAGATTCAGACTCATTTTAAACTGCTTATGTACTCCGAGGCAACAAAAAGGAATGTAGGAATTCATTCCCATGTCAGACAGTCTTTATCTCCTGTTTCTAAATAAATGGAAAGATGTCTGATGCCCAAGATGTATTTACAGATAATATCACAGTGCTAGGCTCATTCTGAAAGCAACATCTGTAAATAAAGCCTCCTTTCCTCTTTACCCCGGCTGAGGAGAAAGCCTCAGGAAAATGCACAGATTCAACCGAAGTGATTTTATTTGTTTGCTATGAAGAGGCAGTATCAGTGGCAAGAGCTTTGCTACATTGGATTTTGCAAGCATGAAAGGATAAAAGCTCTTCCTCTTCTTCAACCTCTAAATACGTGAGATTTGCAGGTTCCACTGTCTGGGATCTTCGAACGCCTGGGGCTGGAAGCCTCCACAGCCAGCTGTAAGCCCATCTCTACCCAAGCTCATCTACCCAAGCCCTGCAATCCAGAGTGGCTGGAACAGTATCTGCACTAGGGCCCAAGGCTTAACGGCAGAAAAACCAGAGCCAGCTGCAGAACCAGGTCTGCTTGGTGTAGGTGAAGGCTAACAACAACACTTTGCTCCTCTTCCCATTTAAAAATCCAGCTCTGTTCAAACGGAGATCCCTACTTCAGCCACACCAGCAATTCATCTGGAAACTGAAAGCTGTGGTAAATTCATCCATTCTCAAAAAGTTTTCTAAGTTGTTGAACCAAGTAGTTGTAGAAGGTGGAATTCCACAGATTATTTTATCTTATCAGCGCACTTAGAAGACTTGGAACACAAGCGACTGTAACAACATTTTGGTTAGAAAGTGAATTAAGTAACCTTAAGCAGGACGATGCTGTCCACAGACGATACAATCACCAACCAGTCGTTTCCACTTACACATCTCCACGTACACCTTAGAGACATGAGATTTGTGTTACTCCCATTTTACACGTGGACAAACGGCAACACAGCTGGCTACGAGTCCCAGCCAGTATCACACAGCAATCAGAATCCCAGACAGAAACCAAGAGCATTTCAACTGCTCCATCCTCACCCAATGCTGGGCTTAAGTTCAAGAACAGCATCCTGAACCTCCTCAGTGCCCTGGAAACTAAGGGGCCTGGGTATCGAGCCCAGCACTCCACACTTGTGATAGGCCCAAATGAAACACTTAAAAATCCAGGAGTTTAACAACTCCACAATCAGCTGAGCTGAAGCTGCTTCCCTTCAGCAGGGAAGTTTAAGAACGTACACACTGACTAGGGATTTTGGTCTCTAGTGTCTCAATTGTTGCTGAAGAGTATTTGAAAATTAATTGCATTTCATGATTGGCTAAACTCCCTGAAGAAACATTTATTGTAATGTTCACAAGAGATAATTACACAAGTAAATGGTTCACCTGAATAGTGTTTAACACCTAACTTGCTTCATCAGAAAGTCGTTCTTTAATGGTCTATATTAAATAAATGATGTCTCACTCTCAATTTCAAAGCAAGTCCTGCAAACAGGTACAACTGAGCTCCACAGACATTAACTGTGCACAGTCACCTCTGCAACAGACCCAGCTGAGGGAAGGAGAGTTGTCACGTTAACTCAGTCATTTCAAGCCTTTCAATCACTGCTTTAGGTTTTCCTTTTCTCCAAGCCACTACAACGTTTTAAATCACCCTCCTCCACAATAGTCTGAATGGTAAATTGCCTTACAGCCCTTTATTTTCTTGATCCATGAAGTGAGTTTTGCCTCCTCTGGGAGAACACAGACCACTCAACCAGCCACTTTGTATTAAAATATATAAAAGGCCTCTAAACCACATGTGTTTTGGGAACACAAGGAGGATACAGAGCCTGCACCACTGCAATGTGATGTCTCACAAAGCAGAAAGCCATTAATATTTCAGGAGCCTCTTTGCAAAGGCTCTAAACAAAACGCAGAGAACACTGTCATGACAGATCCTTCTGGTGTCAATGGTCTCTATAATTTTTTTTTTCCAGAACAGCTGAAAAATGGAATTTCGGAATGACCCTCGAAGCTGAAAATACATTGATGACTGCTACACATTTCACAGCATGTCAGCCAAATGCTGTGTCTGTACAGGAAGAGGAAATCCAGCAACGATAACTTGCATTTCTCAACTTCTCTCAGGAAGCTCTACAGCCCTCGCTTGAGGGGCAGAAGAATTATTACCCCAATTTTATACTAGAGCTACTTCCATATTTCTTTTGTAAAAAAAAAAAAAAAAAGTCAGTATATGTTGTATTTTCATACCTATGTAATTTTTAAAAAGTGGAAAGCACATAGCACTGTCTTCTGATACAACATTAACATCAACAGCAACACCCAGGTTCCTGGAGGAAATGTTATCATTTATGAGCCCTAGTAAACAAAGATGAACGCAGTTCTAAACAAATAGGACAAGACTGGCCAGAACAATGCAGATCAAAGTTCCCAGGCTGAGCTGAACTTGCTGTCAAACAGGATGGACGCTGCTGGAAATGCAAGTTTTTTTCCCTAGGAATACAAGAGGAGAGGTTCTTGGAATAGTTTTAGGAACTCCCAGAGACCAACAGGAGCAGCAAAGAATTAGAAAAACCTCAATGCTATTTCGCTGAAATTCCACTTCCTCTGAGATGAGGGAAGGGGCAGTGATTATTCTGCAATTATTTACAGTAGTGGGGAGCTGCTCACTGTCTTTAATTGCCAGTAGCACCTCGAGTCTCCAAGGCAGGGTAGCAAGTGTTTACCCCTGCAGCTTGGAATTGCAGGAGTTCCCCCTCTGCCCCGGAGGAATGGAGCAGGAACCTGCTCTGGGAGCTGCAGGGAAAAAGATGAGTGCAGCGGGGGAAGAAGAAAAAAATTCAAGCCTAGAAAGAAGGAGGAAAAAAAATAAAGTGAGAACTCAAGAAGAATTTTTAACCTAGAAGCTTCATTTCTATCCTCCACAATTGCAGCTGTGTCCTGGTCCCCTCCTTGCCTCCTAGTGCAGAGATCTCTTGTTTTTCTGCAGCTTTTCTGGCTCACACTGGTGTGCTCAAGCAGCTCGGTACGAGAGGATTCCTGCATCCATCCTGCTTCCAGGGCTGCAGCTTCCTGTCAAACTTGACCCAAGTCACACATGCAGTGGAGTGAGCTCAATTCAGGGAAATGTGCTGGTAAGGCACAGCTGAGCTCCAAATTCCTCATAAAAGCCTTAGCCCAAAGCTCCCAGAAATCTCTGGAAGATGCACACTGATGCCAAGACAGTCTCTGCTTTGTAACAGAGGGATCAGAAAGACCAGGGAGAGAAACAATATCAAGGAGCAAGGAAATGAAAAGATTAAAACCAACTCCTCAAAATTTTGTGGCTTCTGTGATGCAAAGCCAGGCTGTGCTTTACTTCCAACACCCCTTGCACTGTTTGAGATCTTCATGTAGGTCCTCTCCTTCGCAGCCCTTCTTGCTCTTCCAGGACAACCCTCTTTCTGCCAAAATTCCTCTCGGGCCCAAAGAGAGGCTCACAAACAGGACCTGAACCTTCTTCAGCAGAATGCCTATAGATAATATAACCATTATAGTCTGGCTAATCCAGACTAGGACACGGTCTGCAAATGTAGGGCAGTAGTGAGATCTAACACCACCATCATCTACATTCCACACACGGGTGGGGGTGTGTTTACAGCCCTGAAACTGTGGCACCTCGGCAAAGGCCTGTGCTGAGCGGCTGTAGCAGCACCGCTTGCCTGGTGTCACACCAGTGTAAACTACGAGCAGCTTTTACACCAGGTCCTCACTCAGGGCATGGCCACTGTCACTGGGGCTCCTTCCCACAGCTGCTCCTAGGTCACAACAAACCAACCCAGAGAAGGCAGCCCAAGCCTGGGCTGTTCCCGTAAAGTCCAGCCTGGTGTGGGCACTTCACTTTGTTATTAGCATTGATAATAGAAATTACTAGTTCAGGGCTGTATAGAGATTCTCAGCCACCGTCCAGAAGAGCCCCCAGAGGCAAATCTAACAAGAAATCTACAAATTAATTTTTAGGTTGTGTGTTTTGTCTTGGGTTTTGGTTTAGTTGTTTTTTTTTTTTCTGTTTTGTTCTGGTTTTTTTTCTTCAAACAAAGTCTTACACTCCGGATAAGATTTCAGATCTCAGGGAGAAAATGCTCTTCTGCCATTACCACTTGTTTCAGTCATGTGTGCCTTCTCTCAAAGTATTACACTTGCAAAATGCCATTTCACTGGCACAAAAGTACATGGGAATGCTGGGGTCATTTGTTGGCATTTTTATATCAGTCATGTCCTGCTGCTTCAGACAGGACTGCATAAGGCCATGGACCTCTCTGGAAAGTCTCAGGTGGTCCCAGTTCACATCCTTCCTGAAAAATGCAGTCTGAGAGGTCACTGCTCTCAGCTGCTCATCCGCTTTTCTCCTCTGGAAGCTCTGAGTGGTGCTGATCTGTCCAGACAGCAGGATGGAGAAAGTTCTCCTAATTCAGGTTAGGACAGGTGTAAAAAAAAAGCCAAACAAAAAAAACCCAAAAAACCCCCACACCCCCATATATATATATATACACACCAGCTTCACTTAAAAATTTAAATTAGTGGTTTGAGCTAACACAGATAAAATTATCTGAAGCAAACCAGGGTGTGCTTATCCAACAGACTGTCTGCTCAGTAGACAGCACTGCAAAACTCAGGAGAAAATATCTAACTATAGATATTGATATTTCTAAATCAATAATGCTTATCTTTTGGGAATATTTTAAAAAATGCTATTTTCTTCTTAAGCTCAGAGAGACACCCCAACACAAGAGGAAAAGAACTGTCCATATTAAATCAGCTCTCTAAATTCATTTCACCCTCATAAAATTTTATTGCAAAAGATGATATCAGACACACTTTAAGTAAGAAACCCATGACTCAATTATTTTCTTTTACTGAACTGTGGTATTCCAATTGAAATGAGTCAGTGGTGCATGACAGAATCTACTTATTCCAACAGGATACTCAATAAAAATCCAACTAATGCACCTTTCGTTTAACATATTCCTGATAGAGAAAACCCATGATATGCAGCTCTGACACTGCTCGGGAGGTTTTGCTCTTGGGGCAGGGGAGATGTTTCAGAATAAGCGAGATAAAAACAGAGAGTTAAAGAATAGGATTGTTCCAAAATAATTTGGAGAGTTTTATACCAGCACTCACACAATGTCTTATGAAATGCTGGCATTTCAGTGCAAAGCTTCCTGACAGGGAACAGAACCTTCAACTCTCAAGATTTCTTGGAATTTTGGAGGAAAGATGTGAAACAATCTGACTTCATGGGAGTTGTAGCTCCTTGTTCCTAGGGGTGGCACAAACTGAGCAAATCCCTGAACCAGCAGCTGCAGACCACCAGCAGCCTGGTTTACAATGCTGCAATGTTTAGTGTCCTTCTAGTAAGAGCAGAAATTAAGACAAGTCTGTTTCAATAAATATTTTTTACTGACTGGCAGATGAAATTTAATATTCAAACAGAGCCTCACATGAATCACTGTTGAATATGAAACAATAACAAACACTTTTAGCAGCAATCTTCAAAGTTTTAATCATAATTTTGGGGAAAATTTTCATCAAGTTCTACCAGAAATCTGTGTCAAGGCATGGTTTGAGTTGAAAGAGACCTTAAAGATCATCTATTTCCAACCTCTTGCCATGGGGAGGGATGCTCACCCACTAGATGAGGTCTGTCATCTACTGTGGCTCACCAATACTGGATATTTCCCATTTTACCATATTTAACAGTATTTAGAAAAATAATGTCATAGACCTGACCAAGCCCTCACACTTGACACACCAAGCTTTTTGCATACACCATGCATCACTTGGAACAAAAGGCAAACATCTCTCTCAGGACATCTCCACAACCATCAGTCCATCTGCCTTTCCACACCCTCAGCAGCCAGGTGCAGCTCTGTAAACCTTGAAAAGATTAGAAAGCATTTAAATCTCAAAGAAAAATATATAGATCACTTTATAAAAACAAAAGGCTGACTGTGAATGTGGGGAAGGAGAAAAGGATGAGGAAAAAGTTTCAGTAAGCTCAGACCTGTCAAGAAGATAGACTTCACATGCCTCAGTGTTTTCTTTATCACCTAAATAAATTGAACCATCAACTGGAAAAAGGTCACACAGCAGACAGCAGTGTGTGATTTTAAAGCTGTTAGATTTCCCCTCCTCCATTAGAGCTTGACAACAATGTCAGTCTAAGGGCAAATAAAGAAAGTGAGAGTTGGAGCGACTTATTACAGATGCATGGAGTTGGTTTTGTTTCGTTGGGGAGGTTTTTTTTTGTTTTAAGACTTCATATAACTCATTGTGTATCTCAGTGGTCAAAATGACAACCGCTCACATCCATAACCCATTGCTCCCACAGTTTTTGTTGAAGAAATAGGTAGGCAGCACTCAACTCTTCCATTTTCTCAGCATCTGAATGACTTAGCAAGCAAAGTTGAGCTGGATGCTCCCAAATAAAAGGAAATGCAGAGCATACTGCAGAGGGTAAAATACAAACTGCCAGATTACAGGAAACTGAGGATAACACACCAAAGTGCACACAGTCACATTCAACAGTAACCTGATCCCTACTGGAGCTCCATCCTGGATTTCAAAGGAGATCATGGGCTGGACAAGAACACAGTGAATTCATTTCAGCCACGACGGATGATTTCTGTACTACCAATACTTCATAGATAACTGAGTGACTGCAAAAGTTCAGGCTAAAAATAACACATGTTGGCAACTATCAGAAACCATCAGGACGTTTTTCAATTAGAAGGAAAAAGTCAGACAAACAGTTGTGCCTTGTCTACACTGAAAAACGAAGGGAAAACAGAGAAGCACTACTGTGTGGTGCTGGCCCATCACGGGAAGACAGATTTGCACCAGCTGCAGGCAAAACGTTGCTCAGTTTCCACAGTTATAGCAAAAATGGCTTTGTTTGGAGAGAAATGCCATGCTGCAGCTAAGAAGCTCAGCAACACTCTGTCCTGATGAGGAACAAAATCAAGGCTTTCAACCCGGAGTTCACCTGATAAAATGCACATTTATCACATTTGTGAGCAGGCAAGACACGAGCTCCACGAGTCACACGTGTGTTCCTGTCAGTGGGAGTCAGGGAAGAGGTGCCTGCTCAGACTTCCCGGGAGCTGTGCATCCCTTTGCTTGGCACCCCTCGAGCTGTGTCACTCAAAACCTGACAAATAAAGCAATTTGAGTCATTTTTTGGCAGCGTGCTGTCTTCAAAAAGCAGGCACTTGTTGCATCAGCAGACCATGAAATGTATATAACCAAGTCATACCAATAAAATCCATTTCAAACAGAAGTGTTTGTTTACACAGAGCTTTCGCCTTTTTAATTTAAACAACCCAAGTACTGGCAAAGGCAAACACTTAATGGCACTACATTTCAGATGCATTTCCTTAAAAGCCATTCACCAAGATCCAGAATTCTGCATAAAGCCTTGAACTTACATTTACATTTCCTTGAGTTAGTTATCCCTTTTTTCCCAAATTACTTGGCAATGAATATGTGTTAGACATGACCTCAAAATTAACTCAATATTTAGGCAGCTCATGCAATGTTTTAAACACACAGCCCATTTTTCCAAGTTTAAGTGACATATTTGCAAGTATGACACCCTTAGTTTATGTAAACTGTTCCTAAAGCACATTTTCCTGTTTTCAAACATGGATCACCCCGACTGAGACAA
This sequence comes from Promerops cafer, assembly GCA_013398275.1. NCBI lineage: Eukaryota > Metazoa > Chordata > Aves > Passeriformes > Nectariniidae > Promerops > Promerops cafer. Next base: position 359,019 of record VZSE01007656.1, on the reverse strand, counting down.
CCCTCATCCCTCTCTGGGCTGGTTTTTGCTCCATAAAGTATTTAGTTGTCATTAATCCTTCCCTAAGGCACCTGTGTAAGTGCTGAGTCTATGAAAACAGGATCATATGGAAATAATTATTTTTCAGTAACATGGATTGAGCCTATTGCAGGGAAAACACTGGAGCTCATTGCATCCAGACAGCTGCACACTGCTGAAGGTCTGTACCTGCTTCAGTTGTCAGCACAATATATCAACATATGCTTAAATATGAGCAGTTAAATATTTTACTACTAATTACTTCACAAAAACATCCATCTCCAGACTTAGCTATTATGATCATTTACTCAGCTTATAGCCAGGTAAATTTTCTCTCTTATATTAACTCATTTATTAACTTATATTATCCCATCTCTTACGGATGGGATAGATGATGCCTCTTTATCCCAGTGTTAAGTGTTTGTAGCCTCAGAAAGGTACTCAGAAAGTGGGGTTAACACACACCAGGTTTGGTACAACAAGTCTGAATAACACCCTGATGTCCTGTGCTGCAAAAATTGAAGTTCCAGTTTCCAGCAAAGGTTTTTTCCACACTCTAGTTGTCTCACCACTGATTCAAGCACTAACAAAGCCTACCCAGGGCTTACAACTGCAGAAACATCAGGGAAGGCTGGGAACAGGGCTGGGCTGTTTGAAAACTTGTGTTACTCACTCTGCTAGTTCCCTAAAACAAAACATCCCACATGCAAGAATTCATAATGGCCAATACAGAAAAATATTATTTCCATACAAGCCGTTCCACAGCTCAGGCTTTCAGCTGCAGATTGTTATGAGCATTTTTAGCCAGCTAAGCCTCAACATCTTTTCTCACAAGAGGTGCTTTGGAAACAGAACACACTAGCCTTCCCTCTTCTGGCCACGGCAAGACCCCCATGATTTAACAGACAGCTCATAGATCAGCTGCAGCCCCACACAACAATTTAAGACAGAACACGAGCTGCTTGAAGGGCTGTATTTACACAAGACCAAAACCAGACAACCAAAGCTCCACATGACATGACAGCTCTATAGTGCTCTCACCCAGCCCAATCTACATTGGAAATTAAATAGCATCTGCTTCTTCTAAGGTTAAACACCAACCAGATTTGCAGCAGCCTCTTTGGAAAGGCTTTCAATTGTGAACAGACATTTTCTGCTGTGAGTTTGAAACAAAACACGGTGATTATCTAACAAGCATGAACCTGCATCCATAACACATGTGCCAGCACAAAGATAAAAGCCAACCCTTACTGGTTGATTTTGAAGAATCAATGTGAACCATTCAATCGATTTTCTTTTCCACTCAGCACTCAAATCAGACTTCATCCGTGCCTTATGTGGCCCAGTGGACTCTTTCAACACTCCACATGGCAAGCACACCTCTGAATAAAAGTCCTGCACACTCTGGTGTCCAAAGAAGCTCCACTGCACGCTGACACCAGCTCTCCTCCAAGGGAAAAGCAGGCAAACCCCAGGCTACACCACAGCTTATCACTTCCCACTTTGACTAATCAATGCACTGATAAATCTGGTGGCAGTCTCATGATATTTTAAATGTGCAAACAATATTTTTTTTGTTGCTGTAAAGCTGCACAGTTGTCCTCAGGCATCTGCTGTTTCTATTTCTGCCGTGACAGTAACAGTCAAGTGCCATCAATGAAAACTCACGGTCTATTGAAAACTTTAGAGGAGAAAAAAAAAAATCACCTCAGAGCACACTGGGTGTGGACTGACAGCTTCTTTTTGAGCTGTGGTCACATGCTGAAGACAAAGGATAACAAATAATACTGACTTTAATTCATTTGTTTTGCAGATATTCGTAGAATCATAGAATGGCTTGAACTGGAAAAGACCTTAGAGATCATCCAGTTCCAACACCCAAGTTCTGGTTCCAAGTTCATTCAGAATAGTTTCAAAAAACTAAGTCCCTTTTCATATGGCCATGACTGCATATTAATCAAAACAAATTTTAGGCAGGCAATGATAAAAAGCCATCCCACCTTAATTTCTTAGCTGCACTTAACAGTGCCATCACTCTTAGGAAGGCAGTTTATGCTCTGCTGAAATGGATTTGCCATTTTGACCAACAGACAGGTATGAGATTTTTCTTGTTTGACCACAAATTCAGTGCAAGTTTCTTCTTTACCACTGTTCTGACAACTTCATTCAATTAAATGTCTCTGACTTCTAGCAAGAGACAAGAATCAGGCCAGTACTGAGCATTTCAGTGATATGGCTCTTTTATTGCCATCACTGCACTTCAGTGCTTAAAACTGCTTAAAATATTTCTTTCAAATAAAACCTAAAACTTTCCTTGTTGTAACAATCAACTCCTAAACCTGAATGAATACTACAGCAGGGTGAGGGTCTGTGAGTCAGAAGCTAGCCTGCACCAGAACTAAGGAGAGAAGGAATTGTTGGTATTCATTTCAAGTGAACATTCATTCCAACTGATATTTCAAATGTCAAGCTGGTATTAACTGCATCAAGCACTGATCAAAATACACAAGACAAGAGATTGCTGAGAAAATCATCACAAGCATCTATATTGGCTGTCATCACTAGGAGGAGTTTGGGAAGGTACAAGCCTTTAGCATCTCCCTATGCACCCTTCTGTTGAGGCTCCGTATATTTGATGCCCTGATAGAAAAGACAAACTCTCTCTCAATAAATTAGAGGGGGAAAAAGGTAGCTAAGAAATAGCACTTGCTCCACAGCCTGCTGGCACGTGGCCACCCATTAATTTAGGACACTGGGGGGGAATTGCTGGCTGGCTCTGTGCACACACAGCTTTCAGCAACAGCTCTGTACCTGATTTGCAAGTGATGTGCTGAACATTACAGAAAGTTTATAGAGTACATAAATTCTTTATAAGATAGAAACTGCTCAGATTTACTCCCTCTTATAATTCACAATTTCGCCAAAATCCAGTTTAATGTGGAAAATATACTGATACAATATTAAAAATCAATGACAATTAGACCAAAAATAAAAAAAATCTCAGCTAAAGTGATGTAGGTGACTCTTGGGCAAAGGGACCATCATCTTGTCATCATCTCTTTCAGCCTATTTCTGCTGCTTTCAAAAGGATTTATGAAGTTTTTAAAAGCAGAAAGTTAATGGAAGGAAGAAAACCTCCCCTCAGCATCCTCTGAAAGTGAACATGGCTCTTCATGTCCTGACAAGCAGGTTTTCACGAGCCTCAACACAGCAATTAAAGATATTATTGCCTCTTTATTTTGCTCCTCTCTCAGAAATTACAGCTCCTTTAACAGGGACCACAGAAGGGCTGTGTCCCTGCCCAGGCTCAGCCGGGTGCATTAACACAGTCCCCAGTGACAGCTCATGCTAATATGCCACACAATAAGTGTGATTAACTGATGTCCTGACACATTCCCTCCTGCCACGTTGTCACAGGGGCAGGGATATGCAGCAAGCAGCCAGGCAGGGATGCTGGGACACACTGCAAGAAGATCTTCCTGAGTATACTGGTCAGACCCCTTGCAACAAGAAGGATGAGTGTTTCAGCTGCTCCTAGAAGATAGTAAAACATTTTTTTGGAAGAACAGATCTAAAGACAATAAAATGTTGGAATTCCAACAGAATTTTCCTTAAAATAAAGTCAATGATGTAAATATACTAGACAATACATAAACTTACAAAATGAGAAAAACTGATATAATGGGAAACTCTAAGCTCCGAGGTTCTTAGGATCATAGAATAAATGGAATTGGGAGGGACCCACAGAATCACCAAGTCCTAGACTTTCTAGAACAATTATTAACTTTAATATTGCCTCTCATGCCATAAAAAACTATTCTATGTGCTAATGTAAGCAACATATAATCATCAACATTAATACTTTTTATTACATTAAAAATTAAAGAGCTATCTTCCACATTGAAACAATTCTGCACCATTGAAGCCCTCTCCTCTTTCACAGAGTTTTGGATTTTTGAAACACCAAACCTTGCCAGACCAAAACTAATTCTGAAAATGTCACAGCAGTACACAATGCTTTTTGCTCTGCAAAATATTGATATGACACCTCTAGAGCAGTTATCCATATGTGAATTCACTGTCAGACTGATACACAGAAGTATTCAAGAAGTGGGAACGCAGCAAGCAAACCACAGGTCCAGCCTCACTTCAACATGAGGGAAAAACTCCTTTGTGCCTCGACACATTTGGGGCACAGATTGGACCCAAATGCCCCTCGCCAGCCCCTCTCTCAAGCTGAAGCCTTTCAACACTCGGCCCTTGAAGAGACATAAAATCTAAAATGTTCTTTTCAGCACATGTGTTCGGTGGTGAGAGCATACTGCAAAGGCAGCTCTTCCTGTTCACACTCCAGCACTTTATATTTCCAACTTCCTGTAACTATTCACACTTCCTAATAACAGCTGCCAGTGGATGTGCATTCAGCGAAGTTCATACAGACTCAAAAAATACCAGTAATAATAACCAGCTTATACTTTCCTGATAAGATGACATTTACAGGTAATGATGTAGTAGACCACTGGTAAGTCCCAGGTTTAAAAGTATTGACTCACTCTGTGCTTTCCTAAGGGTATTACCTTACACTGTACATAATACAATAATAACATAATCTATTATACATCATCTGTGCTTTCTCCATAGGTATTACCAAATCTGAAACCTAAAAACACCTGGGCTTCTTTTTGTTGTTTTTATTTTCTTGGGGGCATTTTTTTTTCTTTGTTTAGTTTTGTGTTTTGTTTTGTTGAGGTGGCCNTTTTTTTTTTTTTTTTTTTTTTGTTCAAACAACAGGGCTAGTTTCTACAACTTGTAGAAGTCCATATCAGTTTATTGATCTAAGGGTTATCACCAGTAAAACCAAAGCACAATTAGGGCATCAGTTTGTTATTTTAAGAGTCCTGATCGTCTAAAAAGAACACAAAAGGTTTCTAAAAACAATTTCCAAAGCCTCAACTTATGCAGTAGAGTGTGAAGACCACCCAACTCAAGCAGACTGAATGTATAATCTAACAGACCGTGCAAGCAAATGTTATGGGCCCTGGAAGAGCAACCCTGAAAAATTGTTAGCTACACATCTGGTTTTTGGTTTTCTTCCCACAGACACTCAGTCTGCACCTTTGAGATCAGACATGTCATGTTTGCTCTGCCAGTGGTAAGACACCATCCACTGATAAGGATTACTCTCTGCTACTACAGGTGCTCCGAGGTGCGTTTTTGAGTGCTGTTGGTTTTGAGTAAGAATTCATACGTACAATTTTGAGATAAATAAGACTTTAAATAAGCACACCTATGGTCTTAGTATTTTTACTTCTTCTTCACCCATATTTCCATTGCTGTCCTAATCTGAGTTCCTATTCAAGGCCGAGAAACCACCAGACAAGGCACGATGGAGACACAAGAATGCCTCCTATTTCAGTTATAGCCAAAGTATTGCACCAGCTCCATTTTCATCCCCATTTACAATGTCCTTCATTCGAGTCCTCTGGTCCTTCCATGCCTAAAAGGCACCAGAATGGTTGCAAGACAAAGCTTGGGTGAGCACAAGCCAGCAGTCACTACATGACAGCCCAGCCCAACCAGCCATGTGGATGCAGCTCCAGCACCACGACTTACAGGGTACTAATCCTTCAGGAATTTCCCACAATTCCTCTCCTTGTGCAAAAGGAAAGACAAGATTTTTGCCTTTTACGCTGCAAAGGCATAATCACAAAGCTTATCTTGATGCACTGCAAAAGAGGACAGGATGTGCTCCCAGGCATCTCACCCAGATCTCAAGTGAGGGTACAGCTGGTCAGGACACGGAATCCTGAAGGTCACTTTTAAGGGTGCTGCTCATATTTAAGATGGGCACACTCAAGAGAAGTATCTTGAGTAGCAATGACTTGAGTTATGCACAACAAATCTGTGTCCCGAAGAGTTTATCACCTAAATCAGAGTATTTTCAACGCTGCTTGTGAGTGTGTGTACTCTGAATGCACTGCACTGAAGAGACTCTGTTTTTTTATTAAATGGGTGAATTTATCTCCACCTGAAGGTTTGCTTTCCTGCAGAGTTATTAAACTGTCTGACTTTCAGGTGAACGCACAGTGAACAAAGGGCTGCTCCACTTTCACTTATCTAATTTCTACCAGATCAATAAACACCCAAGCAGTAGAAACAATCTTTACAATTCACAATTAAGGCATCAAGCCTGACTGAAACCAACCACGCTGCCAGCGGCCGAATGGAGGAACCGTACCAAAACAAAACTACCCCAGAGCACTCTGTACCTACAGCTCCAGTGACTGAGCACTTGCTTTCAGTTTCTTCCAACTGAAGCTCTACCCACATGTGTAGATACACATTAAAGACAGAGGTACCTGCAGAAATAACATTCTAGAGCTGAGAAATGCTGCAAAACCAATCCTCAGCTGAGGCAGACAGAGCCTACCCAAAAGAAATCCACTTCCCATCCAGCCTCTGCAGAGCACATCGCCCCAAGCTGATCCCAGCCTCCAGGAACCCCAGGAAGGCTGTCTCACCCCTTTGTTCCTGGGAATACGCTGGTCTCATCCTGCTACGGGAGCTGCGGGATCACAGAAAGCAGCCACATGCAGGAACATCTAATCCAGCAGCCCGGGGAGAGCACAACAGCAGCCATGGAGTATTTTGTTACTCACTCAGGTTCTACAAATGGAATACCAGATCCCCAGACAAGGAGCACGCCATCCATAATTAAACAGCAAACTTTGGCATCTACCAGCGACTTGTCTCCAGGAATATCCAGCTGCACGCCACGACTGCTACCAAAGGACACAAATCATGGAAGTTCGGCCTCTTCTGCTAACAAACAGTGACAAAGGTGTGAGAGAGCATCACCAGCTCTGTTTTTCCCACATTTCTTTTGCTGCACATCTAAAGTAAACATAAAGGCTTCCTGACAGAAAAACAGAGGTCCGAAGTATCTAAGAAATCTAATGCAAGTAACACCAAGACTTTAGAAATTCACACTAATACAGAAATTGGAACATTTCCTTACAAATACAACCAAAACTTTCTGAGAGATCCCCAGCACCAGATTGCCTGTCCCCAGGGAACAGTAAAGTATGCAGATAATTAAGCTTACTTGAGTTTACCACTTGTAACCTTCGTGTCATTTTATGCAAACAAACTGTATTTAAGAAAGAAAAAAAAGAAGAAAATATTTACATTGACATTATTTATTTAATTTTGACAACATACAACTTGTTCACATGAGCCACCACCAAGTAAGTTCCCATATGTTATCAGGAGGAGGTTTACAGTCTGATGTGACCCAGTGTACACATCCTAGACTTCCAAAGGATGGCTCACATCCCGCTGTCAGCACTCAGCAGCCCCCAAACCCGTCTTTCACTTATGGTTATTCAGCTCCTCTGCAACTGTTTTCACTGAAGTATTTTTAGCATCCTTCTTCAAAACACAAGTTTTGCCCTCTGGAAAGAAGCTAATTGCACCACCAGCTTTGTTCCACGCTGTCCCACTTCCTCCCTCTTTCCCAATCTCCTCCCATTTCTTGAACTCTTTTTTCCTCTATTTTTCCTGATATTTGACATCCTTATCTCCGCAGTCATGCTTAGCCAAGTTATCACCTTCACCTTCCTCTATCCAGTGTCCTTACTTTCTCAACCTCATCTCCTTGTTTTCCTTCTCACTTTTGACTGATTCTTTCTCCATCACTAGTGTAACTCCACCTCTACAGGCAGCTTCTGTTCCCTCTTTTTCCCTACAGCAACGTTCCCAGCAGACTCTTCCATGCCCATTTCCCCCATAAAACTGTCAAACTTGTAGACCACACCAGAAACTATGCAACCTACGAGACCGTGGCTTGCCAGTTCCCTAAATATCATGACAGGATCTTCATGATGACAATAAAACCTGGAAGCCCTCACTCTGCCACAGTATTCCAAACAGCCTGAAGAAAAGGGGTGGCAGGTAGCCTGTGATCCCAGCAGCAGGCACACAGGTTGTATGCATCCATGCCTGTGGATTCCTCAAAGCTCTTTTTATTCCAGGTATCACAGTGTGGATGCAGGGAAGTCCACCACCAACCTTACAAAAATGGAAATTAAAAGCACACAGAGCACACGTCTCACTTTGGGTGGGGGCATCGACACAAGCCAGAGATATGAATATTTGTAGGGTATTTGTAGGACAACACCCTAAAATGATAAGAGCAAACGGCTCAGCACATGTATTTTGTTCACAAAGAACAGTTCCAAACTTTTCTTTTAAGGACAGGGAACACATGACCTATTTCCAGCTATACCCATCCATCGCCAGCCCACCTCACAAAGATAATGCTCGCTCTCAATCCGTTATCCCTGTTGCACAAGAGGATGGGAGTACCATCACCACAACCTCCAACTCCCAACAACTGATCACAGGCCAACTTCACACAGCTCCGACAGGTTGTGTTTCCTTGGGAAAATGCAATGAAGTGGTATTTTTTGGTTAGGAGAGACACATTCCAGCAACAAATGTTCCCTGAGGGAGTATCTCCAGTGATGAAGGGACACACACCAATGGTGTGCCCCACACAGCAAGACCACACCTGCACAGTGTCAGGAAAAGTAGGAACGGGGCAAACGCTCATCCAGATTTCAGTGTAAACCTTCCAAGGGGGATATTCCACACACCTGTGTCGCTCCCAAAGACACCTGCCCTGAGAGGGACCCGCTCGAACCCTCCATCACCAATCACCGAGGCTGCGACCCTGGGGACCTCCTGTCACCTCACGCCTCCCTCCACAGGTGCCAAGGAACCCGCGGGACCCCTCAGGGGAGGGAGGACAGGAGTGACAGCCCTAGGGGCAGCTCACCAAAACCTCGACCCTTCAAAGCACCACCCCCACACGAGGTGACACCCGGGGGAAAGGACCCCCACCGTGGGTGGGGGTCAGAGCTGGGGATCCAGGGGTCCCCTCACATCCCGTGGGACAGACGCCCAGCCTCGGGCGGGGGTGTCACCAGAAGGCCCGGCGCTCCACCAACACCACGGAGGAGGGACCAGGGGTGTCACTCGCGGGTCCCCTCACCCGCCGCAGAACGGATCGGGGGTGTCGCCCGGGGGTGTCCTCACATCCCGGGGGATGGACCCTCACCCCAAGCGGGGGTGTCACCCGGCAGGGAGGGACCGGGGGGTGAGGAGCCAGGGGTGTCACCCGAGGGTCCGGGGGTCCCCTCACCCCCGGGGTTGGCGCGGCGGCCCCGGTGCATCACGGGGTTTGCGGGGGGGGGGGTCGCTCATCCCCCGCCCCTCCCTCTCCTCCCGCCGCCCCCGGCCCGCGCCGGCCGAGGCCGGTTCCAGCCGGTGCCCGCGCGTCCCCCC